>CM017802.1:24128572-24728572 GCA_008086715.1 Sitobion miscanthi
TCGCGCGTGCGTCGTGGCGGCGGCGGTGATAACACGCCGTATTTTTGGTTTTTAATTTTTTTTCCCCCGTGCTCACGACCACGACCGTCATTATGCAAATAAGGTATGAGGTGTAATACTGTTTTATCACTCCAACACTGAAATACGCGCATTGCCACGACCGTCATCGTCGTCGTATGTCGCGCGCATAATATAGTACGGCGTGCGTTTCGTCCGTGTGAGTTGAATTATTATTATTTTTTTTTTACTATCGTGTCGTACGACCCCGACGGCCGAATGCGCCGCAATATTATACATTTACGACCGCGTTGCCACGGGTTACCACTCACCGGGTATACAAAACGATGTGACGCCGGCGTGCGGCTGTTAACGCCGGCGATACGGTCGCCGTCGCGCGCGCGCGCGCACTTCGAAAACCTTGAAAAACTGTACACGGAGCTGATGCGTACCTACGTGTATATATATTTATATATATATGTAAATTCAACACACATATATATATTTAGCGTCTCCCACGTGGGATAATACGCCGGCTGTGGTTCCATTTTTTACGTATAAAAAGTGCAGCAATGTTTTTTTTAATAATTGGTGCCTCGACTTACAGAACCACCGGAGCAGAGGGGGGGGGGGTACAGGTTCCTGATGCAACCCCCGGGGCTTGATTTCGTATCACAACATTTGCAGTATTCTATATGTTATTATTGTGATCGCTGAATCGATATTGTATTCTGCGCTCACGACACGCTTGAAACACGCATAACTTATAAAATACCGATTTTTTGAACGGAGACGTTTACTACGTGTGTCCGTTACCTGACCACGTTTACTTGACCACAAAACTAATATTTAAGTGTGCATGATTTCGACTAACCTGTTGTCATCGTGATCATGGATACGGCGGACCGCGCACGATTAGAACTTTGGTCGTTGCTGGTGATGATGCTGATGCTGTTCCGCACTTCGCTTCTGCAGCTCGCGACCGATCCCGGTCGCTACGTTCTCCCCCGGACCGACCGCACGCGTCTGTCGCTATGATTTATTTATCTGTTTATCGTTAGGACGTCGCACGCCAATTAGAATAAAACTATGCACTGGCGACGAACCGTCAAACCGACTCGAAAGGTTTTACTGAGTACGTTTTAAGTACGTTTTAATTACGAAATATTATAATTATGCCTATCGAACTTTCAGCAGATAAATATCCTATTTTATGTTACTGCTGGTGAGCTGGGCGAAAGAACGAACGAGAGCGTTAAACAATATTATGCACGTCGAGTATTATTATGTGTGTGTGTTGTTATTGTCGTGAATATTTGTATTATTATTGTTATTGTTATTGTTATTATCATTCGCACCGGACGACGGTGGCGGCGGATTGGAAGAGCATGCGCGCGCGTGTGTCAGGAGGTCTGGACGACCGGAGCACTGCTACTGCGATCGGCGGCGGCGCGCTCGCTCGGTACGGTGTCGGTTTGCCGGCGAAGCCGAGCCGCCGCCACCGCCGCCGTGCGACCCACAGACGACCTTCGTGCTTGGCCGGCTTCGATCCAGATGGTGTTGGTGCGCCGCTCGGCGACGGCCGCGGCGTTGCCACGTGACGAGATACAAAATATCCTCGGCCGCCGACGCCGCCCAAGTTGCCTCCACCGCCGCCGCTTTTTTCACATCCTGTCCGCCGCTAGTATTTATACGGTGACCGGCGTTCCGTCGCCTCCTCATTCCCCTCCACACCACCACTCGCCCCGCACCATCACCTACCCCGCCGTCACGCGCGTTTGTCATAATAATAATGCATTATTATATATATATAAAATTATTGTAATTTTCTACTCTCACCGGTAGCTCGTGTGGGTTTACATATCTCGGATCCGTCGTCTCTTTAGTGTTTTCTCTCTTCTTTCTCTCTTCTTCCTCTCTGTCTATCCGATTGTCTCTCTCTCCCTCTCTCTCTCACTCCCCGTCTCTCTCCTCTCAGCGTCTCTCAGTCCCTCACCGCATATCGTCTCGTTTCCGCAACGCGACGTCATGTCTCAAAGATCCCGAGATTACAAGTCTTCTGATTTCCCGATGACGCTTTCCTTCTGCCCACTATATACTTTTCTTCTTAGAGTTTCCACTCCGCTCCGAAGAACAGACGATCGTTATGATAATAATATTACCGTACACCGCAATGCCGGTGCACGACACGCATAATATAATAACCACCTATACACAATGTAATAATCGGCCGACGTACATAAAATAATTGTGCGTACGTGTCGTGGTCGACAGTGACCGCTTTCTATATCCACCGAATCACAATTATATTTCGTCCGCTATCGTATAATAATAATTATAATATATTATATGTTGACATGTAGTGGGTATGCACCTATGTCCGTCCACTCGAGTGCCGCACGATTTGCCCGATACCGATTGTGATATAAAGTATCGTTATTTTACACGAGCCGATGCGTACGATGACTGCCGAAGTAGCTATTTTGTTGCCGAACCTCTGCAGGAGAACCCGACGAGAGTTGCAGTGCTCGTTCCGCTCCCCGAGTGTATTAAGTAGATACCTAAGTCCTGCCATAGTTTACACATTGTCATATCGAGTGCGTCACCGAACTTTAACGCATTTCACAGATCTTTAAGCGATCTAAAAATATTATGTATATCACTATATATACATCTACATAGGTATGTATATGTAATTATTACCGTGGTCTGTATAATGACTGTATAATACTAGCTCAAACTTGGTTCGTCGACAGCTTTAATACTTACGCCCATGTCGGTGTGACTTGAAGGGCTGGAAGGGCATAGACGTATTTATCTCCCCTATTCGTTTTACTTTTTAGCCCCTCCTGTTCGATATCCAAATCCTTGAAAAAAATAAAAATCGGATAAGCGGATATCACTCAGCTGTTAAGTATAGGTTACGATTTGGTCACTGTAATGAATGATGGTGTTAAATTTTAATTCAATGATATAAAATCATTATATGCGAAAACCGATTCTAAGCGAAGACGGTCTGTCAGCCTATTGGATTACTAAGGTTAGACAATAGTTAGACTTAGGTTAAACCGTGGAATTCGGCAGGTAAAATCAGTGAGTTAAGCGCAACCGAGGTTTAAACTATGATTGTAAAACGGGCCCTAATTTTATGACATTATTGTGATTACAGTAATTAATTTTATTATTAGGCATGATAGACTATAGTATCTACTAAAGTATGTTAGTAAATTGAATTTGATTCTCCAGTAGACATTTTTTTTTTTGATAAAGGTAAACAAACTTATGAGGAATCTTGTATTAAATTTTCAAATCTTAGATTTAAAAATAAGAAATTTTATAAATTTCTAACTGAAACAAATTTATAAATTTGCGTTAATTTTACATATCTTGTCAAAATTCGAACTATAAATGCTTATGAAAAAAATTTTGACTAGGTGTGTATTTTTAATATTTTTCTACTGTCAATTTAACAATATATTAGGAGCTATGTATTAATTTTTCAAGCTTTTTGACCAACAAATAATATTTTGTTGACAATTATAAAACAAAGAACTAAAAAAATTTGAAACTGAAAATGTCCGTAAACAGTTCAAAATAAAAATACTTTTTTTTGTTGTTCTAGGTAGCAAAACTTATGTGAAATCTTCTATTAATATTTTTAATCTTAGTTATGAAAAAAATCTTTTATGGATTTCTAACAGAAAAATAATTTACAACATTTAAAAAATTTCTCTGGTTATAAATAATTCAAAAAGAGTCAAAATTGTTTAAAAATGTTACCATGTATGGAAAATGGTTATTTTAACATTTGGTGAAAATTTCAAATATCTAGGGTTATTCACTTTTGTATTACGACAAAAACCATTAATGTATAGATGAAAATTTGTTGATTTACCGGTGAAAATCCAATATCGTAAAAAGTCTTAAATTCAAACGCTCATTAAAAATTAAGGTTACTTTCTGGGAAACTTTTTTTTTCTAACATTTCTGGGGAGTCTTCTATCAAAATGTATAATGTTTACTATGATAGGAAAACATTTTATGAATTTTTAACTAAAAATTATGATGAATTTTGTCAAAATTTGAACTTTGAATGCATATAAAAAATAATCGTGCCCATGTATCTTTAATATTTTTGTATTTATATTAATGAAATTTATGAGGAACCTTTTATTAAACCTGCAAGATTTTTTACCAAGTAAAATCAAGTAATTAACATTATGAACTCTATTATATTGTACCTATTACATATACGCCGTCTGACCGGCTGTAGCAACATAAATACGTCTGCGCCTATTTATGGTATAATACGCGATCACTGGTCCTTGAAACGTTTCATTGACGGTTTCTGCTGCTGCAGTTTATCAGATATTCCGATAGATTTGAACTCAAATATTATGAATCAGGATTATTTTTGCCAATTTGTAACACGAAAATATAAATTATGCCAGTCGTTTGGCCATAACTCAATTTTTTTGGGAGATTTATTACTGACATTTTTATCTATAGCTGCTTTTTATAACTGAAAAATACCTCAGGAGTATTTACCATCGAATAATAGTAATTGACAATTATTACTCCACTCATACTTCCTTCATTCACTATGGACAAACTTCCCTTATAGTGTTTATACAGCACACCGACTTAGAATTAAATGATTATAATATTTGTCAAATTAAAGCATCCGAATGTATAAATATTATTTTAGAAGTTTGCGATATTCTTCTTATATTCGGTATCGAATAAACTTCATCAGAAAACAATCATAGTGTAATATCACAAATATTATATGGTTAAACTAACTCAATATTTAATATGTTAAACCTTGCATATATAAACGTAAAACATACTAATTTTAATAACAATTGTGCCCAATCCTAATGTATAGCAATAAAAACTAATCCAACAAAAATGCCATTGAAACCTGTTGGACTGCAAAGTCGTATTGCAAAAAAAAATGTCAATGCCCTCTAATAGATATTATATATTATTGCGTATTTGCGTATGAATCTAACGAGATATGAATTTTTCGCAATGCATTTTATATGGAATAGATGAGTTATACCGATATACCAATCACGGTATAATTGTTAGACTTACCTCTATACCCTATAATCGGTGAGACCGGTTAAATTTATGTACTAATGTATTCACATACCAAGACGTGTAACGGAGCGTTTTTTGAAAAGTCGCCAAAATGCAGATTATATGCATCATCTTGTGGTACTGTACTATAATATTATGCCAAGGTCATGAAATGTTTCTAAAAAACGACTTTTACGCACGACGAGGCTCAAGTATCGACTTTGAGGAAAATCTTATCCAATTTGACAACAACAACTTGGGCAATTTGTCAACTTGGATAATTAATTTAATTTGTTATAAAACAAATATTATTTTTACTTTACATTATGTAGTACAACTAAAACGATTTTGATCGGAAATCTTGATTAAATTATAATATTATACATATAGACATATAGTTAACCGCATAGTACCTAGTGTTTTTTTTTTTTTTAATTTGTAATGCCTATTACTTATTGAAGTGAATACTTTATCGGTGACAGTGAACCGTTTAACGCAGAGCTTAACGTATACGCGTATAGCTATACTGTTGTCTATATTATATTTGATTTGTATTTTTTTTATAATAATATGTTTCTTGGTTACCTAGGTATTATTTTTCTAAATTATTATCGGTCTTCTATAATTGAATCAATATGTTATGATTGTATTAATATTTATTTTAAAATACGTGGGTGTGTCAGTACACACGACTGAAGTGAATACTTAAATCGATATTTTATAGGGTGTTACCACTGGGTATCCTCCATTCCTCCCTAATCACACGATTCGTGTTAACCATTTTGTTATTCATTTATAAAATCTACTTATTGTACAAAAATGAATGAATAGATTGTAGATTTATTTCAATAAAAAAAAAAAATCGATATTTAACTTTGGTTGGATTCATAAAAAAATCCTGCATTTGTTTTTAATCATCGTTTAGTGAAGCGAGGAATGCGTAAACAAAAGTAGAGAGGCGCACAGTGCTTCCCATAACCCGCATTTGCCGTCTGGTGGACGCGAGGTCTGTTACCCCTGTACCACCAAAGTATATATTATTATGTATTTATATAATATGTAAATCAAATAATATCCCATCGATTTTTATTTCATTTGAAACAATTTGTTATCCTATTTCAAACATTTATACACCTCTCCAAAACGGGAAGGACAATTTCCTGTGGCGTTAACGGTGTAATAATAACAATCGTGGTACCAGTCGGTAGTTTGTAGGACCATTACAAGCCGATGGAGATACTGGTGTAAGTTTGGCGAAGTATAAAATTGTTTAAATTAGGATTACAAATCGTTAAAAATTAAATAACATTTGTGGGTAACAGTCTGGAGTCGGTAGAACCAATACAAGCCGATGGCGGTACTGGGGTAACGGTTACAGCGGTACCACCAGGGGGAAATTGATTTTCCCAAGTTTGGGGAGGTGTACCGTACATAAATTTATTATATATTAATATATGTCAAGTTTGTGTGTGTATGTGTGATAGAGTTCACACCGAAAGATGAAAGGTGCATATTATATTATATCCTTTACTTCGAAATATTATATAAAACGATTAACGCTTTTCAAAAACCCTATTTATAAACAAAACCTCAACTGTTTTACTTTCTTGATTTTTAATCAAGTAAGTATGGTAATTGAAATGAAAAAAGTTTGAATTTTGTAAACTTCAAGAATTTGTGTTAAATAGGAAAATAGTAAAAATGTATGGCTAGGAAAAGTGCAGTGAAGATTTTCAGAACTTTATCTCCAATCGTTAATTCACTACAAAGCTGTTACGCTGAAAAACATCAAAAAACGCCCAATAAAATTTGTTATCATTTTTTTTAATGTTCTGTAGTGAATTAACTATTAAAGATAAAGTTCTTAAAATCTTCACTGCACTTCTCCTAACCAATGTGAATCTAAGAAGACCCCATACAACGAAATCCGCTTTCCGGTTTCGGAGATCTATCTCACAAATGAAAATGAAAATGATTTTTTGTGGGGTTGTTCACACCGACATTTTTCAAATTGTTAAACCGCTTGGGTGTGATATCTAAAAATTAAAAATCAAGAAAGTTTACATGCCGATCCCTGACTTGGCGAGCGTTTTTTTTCAGTAAACCAATCTAAGCTCTAAATAGTTTAAAAATGATTTGTTTTTAATTAATAGCGTTCAAACTTAAAATAGAAATACACATGGATTCCTGTCGCCGTATCTGACACGTAAGACGTGATTCACATATCAATTAACATTATGCTAACTTTTGTGAAATACAAATGCATTGTTTTTTTTTACAAGCCTACCTACATAATACATATTATAATATTATTATTCATTCACTATTGTATTATACTGTTATATGTTCTACTAATTCGTTACAATAGAAATTAGAAACAATGCACTTATGCTGTGTTTTAAGGCACATTTCGCAGCTTGCTTATACGTATTAAAATAATTTGGAATTGAACTAAAACTGAAATATGTTTATATATTATAGATACCTACCTTCGATGTAATATATTATTTTTAAATGGTCTAAAATTTATAATAATATAATATGATCCGTTTTAAATTGCGTTATATTATTTATTTATTCAAGTAGATTATTAGTATCACTGCAGAACGCGTGGGGGCAAAATAATATTAAATAATTATGGGTCGATATTCGGCTTACCGTGAATAGAATAACCTATTTTATAATCACAGCTATTCATTGACATTTCATTTAATTCGATTAACCTATACACGAAAAATTAATTATGCAATACTATCAATCTAAATTATAATTTCAAATTGCTAGCACGATGAATTATATTGTTAGAACCTACTTACTGAGCTTAGTATACAGTACACGTGTCATGTATTTAATATAATATTATACTACCTACGTAAGAACGTAAATAATTTACAATTTAACGTCATCTAAATAATTTTTAAACAAAATAAACCTATTTTGACAACTATCCCAAAAGAAGGTGCATTTATTTTGTCCATTGAAATTCATAGATTTCTTAGTACGTCATTTAAATCATTTACAAAGACTCAAATTTAATAGTTTTTTGTTGGCTTTTATTTACAGATTTTATTTTAAGATTTTTAGTTAATTTTTATGAAACATTTTATATTAACATACATTTTTTTATAAATAGTAAAGTAAGTAGAAAAATAACTTTGCATGAAAACGAAGTTATTTTTTATTGTTTAGAGTTTGAAGTACAATTTGTTGATAGTCACATATTAAAATTTAAAAGTGTTAGGTAGATACTAGATGTGCATTATTTTCATTAGATCCAACTACTACAACACAATAAATAATAATATTGTCTATTATTATAAACGTACCTAAACATACCTACATAATACTATGATAGAATGTAATGTACCATTGTATTATAATTATTATTGGTGCACGCCAGTTTAAATTATATTATAATTTTTAATACTATATAGAAATATAATGAATTATGTGTTATAAATACAAACGCTTCTTAATACGAAAAACGAATACATTTCATAAAAAGTTCAATAGTTCTCAGTAATGTCTACAACTATAGAATTCACACGTATATTACAATATTATATTAATATTATTATAATATATTACTATCAATAAACGTGTTCTATGAAAAAAAAAATGTACATACACAATATATATACGATTTCACCGTTGACTCGGGGCCACAACGCCGCTGTACTTCTACTTTCACATTATTTTATTTAATATACTTAAACGGAAAATAATATATAAGTATATTTATGTATAATACAGGTACACGCGCGTGTAGCGCCGATAATGTGTGATTTTGGAAGACTTATTGGTTCGTTAAACTCTCCGTGTCAACGCTCCGTATTATACATAAATATACTACCCATATCGAGAAATCACGACCACGTGGCAATGATCAACTACTATTACCTAGAATAATAATAATTAAATAAATAATTATCATAATAACATTGCACTCGTTCACTGCTAGTGTCCAACCGGATCCGTTTAGAGTGAGCACACAGGCAACAGGTGCTGGTCTTAATTTTTTTTTTCATTCTCAAAAGATACCGCGGTATCGTTACAATATTATGTAGTCAGGCGTTCATTCCGAAAAATTCAGCGTAGATACATTATACCTATACCATATTATTATAAGTATACATTTAGACGAGAGCTACAGCTGCGCAAGTCAAACACAGATGTTTTCATATACCTATGTATTAGTAAGCGCACACTGCACTGGCGCCACCACCTCCACTCTCGTCACTTGCCACTTGTTACAGTGGTGTATCCAAGCGATCGTGTTCAGTACACGGCATACCTACATTATATACACTGCAGCGGCACTTTTGATACAAGTTTTTTACGTACGTCGTTTGCATGAAAATTGAAAACAGAAATCGTTATGGTGTAGCAACCAGCTGCAGCGTCTATCAACTTCAAAACGGGCAACACCTATATGGATATATAAAATATGGTATATTATTATACGAAATGAAATGACATGATAATATTTTTAATCGACGTCAAATTTTGAAATATACTCAACGAAAAGTAAAATAATCGTATCATGCGGTCGTGTTCACGTATTTGAAAAACACCAGTCTTGATTATCAAATTAAAATTCTAACTCCATCCAATCTTTAAAATACAGGTACAGCTGTCGGTTAACTCTTGTTATTTCGAAACTCACAGGGAACAGGAAAAAGTTAGAGATATCGAGTTTTATTGTAATGATCATTATTTCAAGGACATATTTTAAATTAAATTCAAGATCACAAGAAAATTCGAGACATCGAAGTTCGACATAATGGGAATCTACTGTATACTTTATTATAAAAATATGTTAATAAAATAGTTTAAAAAGGCGTCATACCCGCATGTGTTGTCTCCGTCTTACAAATGTACAACATAGCAAAAACTGTTTTGCGCGGGACAACTTTTCTCGCACCATATTTGTTGAAGAATTACCAAATTTTCACAACACGTTGAGAAAAATTTTATCTGTGCAACAACGCGCTTTTTTTTAATAGCACTATCCAATCATTTTTTATAAGCAAATGAAAAAAACAAAAAAACAAAATGTTTAGAAGCAAATAACTTTTATTGTATTTATCTTATCTAAAATATAGGCACGCTGTTGCATAGATAATTTTCTCCCCTATATGTTCAGCAATTTTTGAGCCACTACTACAAACAAAAAAAAATAAAAATTGTCCCGCGGAAAACAGTTTTTGCTATGTTGTACATATTATGTAAGACGGAGACAACACACGCGGGTGTGAGGTCCTCTTAAGATTCCCGTATTAATATAAAACTATAATTCTTAAGAAAAATTCCTATCTTTATCAATAACCGTATTATTAATACATTTCATATTCTTCTAAATTTTGACAAAATGATAAATATATATTTTCTAATAGCTAATATTTTATAGGAAGTCGAAAAATTAATAAATAATATATTATGATGAAATAAAAATGTAATAAAAATGCAATGAAAATTTTATGAAACCAGTAGAGTCACTACGCTGTATAGTAGATGGTGTCGAGTGTACTTCGTCATTGTGTAGGTCACTGGATGTGTTGAATTTGAATTAGCTGGTAGATCATGGTATACGATGAAAATCGATTCTGATTTCTGAATGAAGAAGTTCTGTCACCTCTGTATTTTTAAAGATGTTTTATCATGTATTTATATTTATATTAGGGATACAGAAGGTCGAATTAATTCAGATAATAATATACTAGATGTTATTAACTATAAGTCATGCACCCAAACGGTGCATGGTATAAATAGCTTAAATTAATCTAAATATTTAATAAACGTAATGTGTACAATAAATAATAGTATACGTAAGGTCCTAGGAATGATTATTTTTTAAATAACAACAAAATAACTTAAAACGTAATTGTTCGTAAGTACATAATTTGTAAAAATTAAACTTGAAAAAATTGTACATGTTGATTTGAAAATAATTAGTTTTTTGTAAATTTAACTTATACAATTATGTTATATTAGTTTGTATTATATTTTTATGCCTTGATTCTTAAGTAATATCTTATATATTTTCAACTACAAAAAAATGTCTAAAATTGTATGATTCTTACAATTTTGTTAACATTTTTTTTAAACGCTTATTAAAAAAATTGTGATATGTATTTCGATTTTCATAAATTTCTTTGAGTACAACTATTATGAAGAATTCAGTTTTAAATTTTCAAACTTTTTAACCATGCAAAAACATATTTTATCAACACTTAAACAATACAACACAAAAAATAAAAACTAAAAAATTGTTTAAGTACCTATATTGATAATTGTATTATATGAGTAATTACTTATAAATATCGAAAATTATAATTTAGTTTATAATGTATTTTTCAAGTTTTCTGAATAGTAAAATTTTGAAAATGGTTTTAAATTTTTACTAGTTTTTTTACATGGATTAATTATAAAGGAAAACAAGAACACAAGTATTGTTTTTTTTTTCAATAAAAATAAATGTTAATTACGTCTACGAGCGGTTATATCATTTTTATATAGCTTTTGTGCTCGAGTATCATTATTTATTTATAAAGGAAAACCTTCTACTCTGAAACTTTTTAATATTATAATTTATATTATATTAGTCAATATCTAAATATTATTTACTGTTATCATTTTATATTATAGTATTTTATTGGAACTTTTTGCTGAAAAAAACATCAAAAATCGAAAACAAACTGTACGTATTACATTAATGTATTGTGCATACCTATATTATAAGATTATATATTTTTTCTAATTACAATTAACTTTTTTCATTATTTCTACCGGGATTAATTTGAATAAATATAATATAATAGGTATACTAATATCGTATATTACAAATATTGTCGCCCATCATTTATATAAATAATATTAAACAAATTCAATTAATTGTACTATTATCTAACCAAAACGTCGTAGGTTGAAGGTATAAGATATTTCGGTAAATATAATTTATTAATACTTTATGTTTCAAATCAATTAATTTATAATAAAACAAAATCCTAAAGTCTCAACAAATTATTCAAGTAATAAGTACCTTTAATACATATTATTATATTATGATCTCTTATGAAATAGATCATAAATATTATTATAATAAACAAAATATACAAATAACAAGAACATCAATAGCTGATGTCATTAAGGTCAACTATTATAATTTTAAATAATAACGCAGGAATGCTGGATGTCAAAAATGTCGGATACAAATTTGTTCTTAACTACCCACGTAAACGTAATGCTTCATTGTAGGCGTTTTGTGTAGGCAACATATACAAACACTATAAATATGTTTTTTTTGTTCTTCAAACTGAAATCGGTTGATAATCAATTAATATTCGTCTAGCATAAGAAAAGTAAAATATCAACCAAATCTTAGTAGATAAACACAGTCTGTATATAAATATTCCATGAAATAATAGACTAACACAACATGGTTTTTGTTCTAGTCAACTATTAATTATGCAAAACAGTTAGTTAATGCTCATCAAAATAATATTACTACGAGTCTAAAGTGGTTATCAGTTATAACTCGTTTTAATTTATAAGCTGTTTCTCATTAATATAATAATATGTTATAAGTAATAACAGGAAAAATCATTTAAGAATATTAATAGATTTAATATGATAAAATCACTTTTCTTACATTTAATGAAATAAAATGCAGAAAAAGTACATTGAACATTTTAGTTTTACACAGTGTAATATAAGATTATAGTGAAACCTCCCCTGACGGACACTTCTAACCACATTAGTTTGAATATTTATGTAGGCATTGCCCGTCATAATATTCTATCGTGCTGTACCTACCGATAACAGAGTATACGTAAACGGTAGTGGAAATAAATAATTATAATAAACTAGAAACAAGCTATAATATATAAGAAAATAAGCATCGTCATTATTTTTAAGCTGCGAAAAAAAAATCGGTACTTACAGTAATAAATTAAAACGTTGAGTCAGTGGATGGTAAAAATGCACGTTCACGTGACCGCGAATTGGCGTTTCGAAAAGGTGCGGTGCATAATAATAATATAATAATGCGAGTACATCATAATAGCGTGTGCATTATTAACTTCGATTTCTGCGGTCAAATTTTATTACAGCGTCACACAGCGCCGAAACCACATCAATCATTGTACAATAATATCTTTTCATTTTCTTGTTTTTACGATTCTTGCGAAATGGTATATGTTCGTAGGTACACAAATGTAATAATTCCAATAACGGAAGGTAAAAGACTATATGGGATTAATTCAGAGATTAATTATTCATCCGTTCTCGCGATCTCGTCAACATAGTAGACATTTTATGCGAGGCATTGCTCAACTGATAGGATTTACATATTTGTATGTACTTCTGACCTAACCCGAATGGGATAAAAGTACAAATCAGAACGGAATCGAACAGAAATTATACTTTAATAGAATCATTTGTATTACGTGGTAGTAATCAGACCAAATTCTTCAAAAACAACTTAGGTTACAACTTCCAAACGTTAAAATATTATAAAACGTATTTTATTTTATGAGAGTAAAAGAATGTTATAATTTCTTGGGCTATACGACATAAGCGCCAAAGGTACAAAAATTGAAAAACTACATATCATTTGCGCCAAAATGTGTAGGACATAAGCACCAATCTAATATTATATATCTGTTCTACCTATTATACTGTTTTCAGTTTTGTGTAAAGAATGCATGTTGCTCACTTTTTTTTGTTGTTTATTAATCACATTTTAATAATTGTTTGTACACCTACTTTATAACAATATAATACACAATATAGAGTAAAAGACATACAATTAAATAGGAATATTAAATTATAAACCGTTACTTTTAGATTCTTTGTGGAATATTATAGAAGATATAATCTGGAAGTTGGAGCAGATAAAGTGTTCAAACAACTAATACCCTAGAAATAAATCGACAATATATTCGCAACACCCAGACTAGGTAACTATAATATCTCATCTGGTGTTTTTATAGTGTGTTGTACGGCGTAACGTATAGGCAATAAAGGTACATTCCTGTATTGAATCACAACGTTCAAAAGATAAAAACGTTTAATTTACTTATTATGGCATTTTTCATAATATACACAAACGTAATGTTTTTGTTGATATCTCATGTCAATATTCTGATTCGGAAAATTAAGATAAACTTAATGGTGATGAACAATTCAAATTTAAAATCAAGTCAAACTTAAATGAGAAAAATCAAGTTTTACCTAAACATGCCTTCCGCTCTTATTGGTTTACCCTTGTTCAGAAATTCATAATCTAACAGTTCATCAAATTAATCAATAAATAAGAAAAAATTGAAAATGATGATTTATAAATTAAGGAGCCAAAACAAAGTTTTGAAACACAGGTACTAAATTACGCAAAGCTTATCTTTGGCGTTGGTGAAATCACTCATCTCTTATAAACTATGGTACATTGGTAATTTGGTATAATATGCCAGAGTGCGATGCATTCGATAATGCTATAATATCTCAGTTAGAAATATGTCTAAATAAAATTCTTGAAGTACCTAAGTATTTCTTAATAATCAACAAATGTATTCAATGAAAACTTTATTAAAAGAACTCAATGTGTTACCCGTCAAAAAAAAAAAACATCTAAAAGAATTAAATTCGTTTCGCTATTATTATTTGAAAACCCATAATTTATTACAAGCCAGATTGCATATATTTAAATACAAAATAACACATACACACGAGACTACTAAGTGGAAACCAGTATTCATATGTATAAGAAATTAAATAAATAAACAGTAATTTTAGAGTAGTGTCTGAAGACTGCAGCCAAGTGTCATTAGAATACATTATTAATTCTATATTATTATTGTGTAGGTTCTCATTAATTTTGATAACCCGAAAAACAAATCCTTGTTGAACGGTGAATTTTAGTGAAGGTTTGAATACAGTTTTCAGTTAAGTGAACCTACATAATATAACCGAAAGCAAACATTTGTTAATTTATTTATTTTTTCCGGCATTATAAAAATTTCTAGGAGAAAAATTGTTCATAAGCGAGTAAAACAATAATAACTTTCGAGATTACTGACTAATTCACGGTAGAAAAACATACCGTTTTAGATACCAAGAGAGTTTAAAGAAACTTGTGCCACGTTAGCAAAAATGTATGGAGAAAAATGACGATTATGTGGAAAAAGTTATTTATATATTGCTGTAAATAAATAATTTTTTTCAATTTTGGAGTATTTTTTGTTTTTTTCTGACAAAAGGAAGTTTACTTTTATGATACGCGAAGGGTATTAACTAGCTAATTTGTTATACTTCTAACGATCGAAATCGCTATATTAATGAAACACAATATACTATATAATTCAACCACCGTCCACCAACAATTTAAAATTAAAATAAACAGTTTATTAAGTGGGATAGAAAGATTACCTACTTCAAAATTGATATTCGACCCAATAGAAATAACACTTCATTCATTATGATATTATAATATTTTCAAAAGATAACTTTAAATTTGTTACTTAATTTGTATTTGGAAAATGTCAGTGCACCATTTATTTTCTCTCTCTGGCTCACGCGCCACATAGACAAAAAACATTTAGTCATAATCGTTTTTTCTGTATTTTAAAGTAATCTTAGAGTAAAATTACCCATTACAAAAATGATAGAGAATAATATTTTTGATGGAATGATATATCGATTTGTCTAAATATTGTCTCAAAACAATTAAAACATAATTTTATATTTACAACATTTGTTTGATTATTTCGAAAGTCGAATACAAAGTCAAATAACAATAAAATATAAAAACGATAAGTCATTCCCTCAAAAATATTATTCTTTATCTTTTTTGTAATGGGGAACTTTACACTAAGATTACTTAAAAACATAGAAAAAATGATTCTGCATTAATGCGTATTGTCTATGTTGCGCGTGGTACAGAGAGAGAGAAAACAAATAGTGCGCTGACATCCTCTCAATGTTAGTTGTATGTCCAAGCTTTCAACATAGGTACCTAGTCTAGCTACTATTATAGTACTTATAAGTGAGTAGCTGCAAAAATGTCATACAAAAACAACAATAATTTATGATACGATTATATTATATAGGAAAATGTCTATATTTGTATGCTAAACATTATATTTATATACTAAGCTAAACATTAATCATAAAAAGTAATAGTTTAGTATAAACCACATGACAAAATGGAGTATAATAACTATAAAATGTGAATGACATGACTGTACACGATTGAAAATTGTATTTGTGTTGCAATTAATTGTGTAAATAATAATATAATGTCAAAATAAATAATTAATATGTTCTAAATGGAAATTTGTCTGTAGATCTATTTCTTTTTGTTATCTTATTAGATAATAGTATAACTACTTACTAAGTGTCTAATTTACGTCACACTCGTTCCTATACATGTATATTTTGTTTTAATAGAATTCATATTTAAAATTTAGATTGTAGATTAAATTATAAATGTTATTTGATTATAATACATAAAGAGTTTAATTTCGGCTTCTATTAATCACAGAGGCAATAAATAATGAGATTACCGCGTTATAAAATAATATTGTTATGATTTAGCGATGAGTTATCGTGCGTATTCTTGCTGTGTTTTTTTGTATTAAAATAACGAGTGATGACAGCCAATATTATGATAATATGGAATAAGTAATATTATGTAATGACAGTCATCAGGGGCAGACTGGAAGTATATTAGCCCAGGTGGAGATGAAATATACTGGCCCAAAAGTATTATAATAATAACAATATCTTTATTTTCATAGGCATAAATATGATGATGCTGTCACGCTACCTCCCCCCCCCAACCAAAAAAAAACATGCAAGTCTCCCAATTTTTTTCTAACTTGAATATAGTAACAATACCTAAATAGTAGTATTAGTAATATGTTTAGCCATGTTTAACGCTATTGTTTGTAACATAAAATTAATGATAATTCCTTGTATGGGCTAATGATAAAATAATTTAATTATTACTTTATTATGAGGAAGATAAATCAATGTAGGTAGGTGAAAAAAAATGTTAACAATTTATTATTAATGATAAATTATCAATTTGATAAAACTTAACATGTTACATTATTTTTACATTAGAATATAACTTAAAGTATAAAGTAGATACATTTTTAGATTCTGAGTGGAACGATGAATGTATTGATTTTACAATGATGTGTGTTTTTTTTGTATCTGTATACACGATAAGTAGTCGAAATAATGCTTCGATTTTCTCCTTCAGTATCTTTTTCGATTGGAAAGTGAATATCGTTGGTGCATTGGGGAGGTCAAAATTTAAAATTCCCAGTAATTTTCAAAAGCGCCAAGAAAAACAAAAGAAAAATTAAGGAAAAACTGGAATTTTTACGCAAAATTGAATTTGGTTTTTGTTGTAGCTTTAAAACAAATGACCGTAGATACATGAAATTTTCACTGGTTGTTTATATTTTCGATTTCTATACACCATAACATTTTCCAAATATTTTGACTTATTTTGAGCTGTTTACGGACATTGTCAGTTTCCATTTTTTTTAGTTTTTTTTTCTATAAATATCAATAAAATTGTATCTGTTTAGTAAAAAAGCTTGAAAATTAAATAGAAGGCTCCTAGGTTTTTGTTTCAAAGGTAGATGAAAAAAATTAAAAATACATAGGCACAATTTTTTTTTATAAGCATTTAAAGTTCAAATTTCGACAAAATTTATAAAATTTATAATTTAATAATTATTTTGTACTTAAATATTTATAAAATGTTCAACTTTTATAACTAAGGATTGAAAATTGAAAACAAGGCTCCACGTAAATAGGTTATATATAAATTACTTTATGCACAATAATATCATCAAATATACTTGGTAATATCATAGTCTGACTGACCGTTTTCTCTCAGAATCGTTTTTCTTATACAATGATATTATATCATTGAATTCAAATTTAACATCATCCATTACAGTGACCCACTTGTAACCTACTGTACAGCACTGTGACATCCACTTACCCTCCTTTTTTATATTTAATTTATTTATATTTATTTATATATTGTTACATTTTAATATAACTTCAGGTATTAAGTAAATATGTTTTATGTTTTGTTTCAATATATAAATGTATAAATATCATGTATTTCATAGAGAACGACGTTTCTCTTTATTATTATATTTTAAAGTTGTGTGACCAACATGTACAACACTTAAACGCGATATTTTAAGTCAGGGTAGTAGGTAGATATAATAAAATATAAATTAATTCGTTTATTCTGGTTTTTGAAGATCAAATAATTACATATTCAGTAGAATATGCTAGATAGTATAAATTATCCATGTTTTTACATCAGCCAAATTCAAAATCATCTATAAAACTTTTAACATTTAATGTTATTTACACAATAGTACAAACAAAATAAAACAACTATTATCTTAATCGTTTTTTGATAAGTTACCTATACCAAATCCTAACCTGATTCACAATAATAATAAATTAATTCGTTATGATTTTATGATCAGCTTAGTTTTGGATCTCTGGTGCGACTAGTGAAGGTCTTCTCGTTGGCCACTCCTGCAACTGCGCTTATGTACCTATGTTATATATTATGCTAATTATTATAACTCACATTTTGTATAATTTAGATGGTCACTAGCATGCATAAGCCTCATATCTTCCAATAGTACCTAGTATATCTACCCGCTTGCCTTGTATTATACTCTTACCCGTTATATTCCAGATTTACTAATAGCTATATATTATGTGATCTGAAATGATATAAAAACTAGAAAACGGCATCATGAAAGTAACATTTTTAACTTTTACATAATATAATTTATGTCGTAGGTACCTTGGATACAATGTGATATTGTATTTTAAACATATTATGTAATAATTATGTCACAGTGTGGAATATAATATACTGGGTGATCCATTTACAGTATTGAGCCGAGATAAATATAATTTTATCTAGATAAAGATAAAGATAAAATTATGGATATGTTATCTAGATAAAAATAAAAAAAAATTTTTTATCTAGATAAATTATCGGATAATTTTTTTATATTGGTTTATAGCACTATCCGTAAGCTCGTAGCAATATAGAATAACTTGATAGTATGCTATCGAAAATGTCGATAGTTATTAGTAAATACTACCTACTTAATAAATTACTTAATTGTCTGCCTATAAATTATAATAATTAAAAGCCGTTTAATAAATTAAATTATCTGGATAAATTCATTTAGATAACGATGATTTTTATCTTAGATAACCGTGTAAATTAATAATCTCTATTTATCTAGAATGAACAAATAATGATCTAGATAAGTCCGAACACTGTTTATAACACATGCCATGTTATCATTAAAAAAAAAGAATACAATTAGAAATGTACAACGATATAAAATAAAAATAAAATTTTTTTTTTAGTGTAGTATTTTTACGAATTAAAGTTATGTAAACAAAATGTTTTCAAAAACGTTAACAGTCTTGGAAACAATCAGTGCAGCGTCGTCCGGTATCATTACAGGTAAAACCTAACCTAACCTCGAAAAAGGTTCAAAAAATCAACACATCTATAATATTATAGGTACACCCTAACCTAACCCACTAACGGCTGGCACTATAATTTACTGTAATTTGGTGCACAACAGTGCGGCGAGTGGCGACAGCGCCGGCACCTTCGGAAGTATAATATAATATAAAATCAATAGCCTTATCTGAGCAGGCGGACGCGCATCTTATCGGTACGCTGTTCAGCCGATGATACATTGGTACAACAATATAATATGGAATAATATGTTACACGAGCTCGGAGACTAACAGCAATTATGCCAGTATACACGCGATCAAAATAATATTTTATAATAATATAATCGGGGCGGCGAACACCGGACGAAAACCCGTCGAGAACGGAAAGGTTATCGCGCCGACTGGCGGCCGAGAAAGAGAAGATGATGATGTTCGAAAAGCCGGTTCTCGCGTGATTATTAATATTTTACGTTTTACCAAATACCAAACGTTGCTCGTTGGTATTCTCTGGTTCTCCCGGTTCGGTATCAAATAAAACAACTGATATAATATAATTCTGTATATAAGTCGACACGATATCATGTACAAACGCGATGTATTAATATTACTAATAGTCATAGGCGTGCGCTGCAACTTCGGTCGAAGGGTACAGCTGCAGCAGCTGATAAAAAAATATGCTTTCCAAAAATATAAATGCTCATATACCATAATATTGCCCAAAAAATATTTACGATTACCTTTATTGTTATTATTATTATGAGATATACTGGTTCTGATCAAAAAATATATAGTCAGGTTTTCAACGTTGTTTTCGAATAATATATTTTGATATTCTTCTAAAAGTTGTTATTTTTTTGACTTTGGTCTCCGTATATAGGTACCATCTAAAAAAAGTGTCTGCTACCAGCCAATAGGAGTGCAAGCCTATGCTTTATTATTATTATTATAAATACCATCTAGGCGCTCAGGTTTTGAGTTAGTTCAGTCGTAGCTGTTTTGACCTACAACTGCAGGAGTCGTTGCAGGACGTACGATGTTGTCGGTCTTCGATATCGTAACCCGAGATCGATAATAAATAATAATAATAATATGTATTTGCTACGGCTGATGGGTTACAGCAGCAGTGCGGTTATCCGCGGACGGTGGGATATCGAATTTTGTCGGGGGGAAAAAATACAAACACAATATCATCCAATCGTGGGTGTGGATGAACTTGTCGACTTTTGTTCGCGAATTATTCCCTCGCAGACTTACACGCAAACACAATATTAGGTATAGAAGTTATATAATAATATTGTATATTATAACAAGATGACAATAATAACCGTGTTCCGACCGCTCGGTAAATAATATTATTCTTATTGGTTCTCAATTTCTCATACTTATTAGTTATTATAAATTATAATATTATATTATACGAGCAACGAGCCACCTACCTACGGTATAATTTTTTTATCTTGAAAAACTTCTCACACTGGCGATGGTTCACGGTAACGCGTTTTATTGAGGTAACCGGTTTTCTGGTATGTCGCGCGCGCCGTCGCCATCGTTTCGCAACTGTCGTATCGTACCCTCGTGTCTATCTCTGAACGATATTATTTGTGGTCTGCTCGATTCTTCACCGAGCAACAACATAAATATTCATCAAAAAAATATTAGGCATGACTGCAAAATGTTGTGTGTTTTTTGTCCATCACAGTGATGTCAGTCGAGTTCGAATTAAAGGGAAATTCAAAAGATTGAGGAAAATGTGCGTACTTGAATACGTCTTATTGACTATGATAATAATATAATATTAGAAGTAAACGCAAAAATATAAGAAAATGTGCGTACCTAAAATATTAAGAATATGTCTTGTTGACTAGGACAGTGGTGCCCAAACTTTTTTCTTCGGTGGGTCACATTAGTAAAATATTGACTTTCTTCTCGCACGGACCTGACAAAATTAAATAATAGATTGCGATTAACGGATTGATCTTCTTAACTCCCGGGCCACCATTGGTCAATGAAATTCGACCACAAATTGCACATTCAATTAGGTAGTTATTATGTTTCGGTTTTTTTTTATATAATAAATAATTATCACATTTTTTTGGAACATAATATTATCTATGAATTTTGAATTATTTTTACACAGTTAGAAAATAAAAATTAAATTCTTAGAAAAATATGTATCAATAACTTCTAAGAACGGAAGTCTCTATACGGGCATACATATTTTTTAAAAAGAAAAGAGGCTCCCCACCATAATAATAATATACCCTGTACGTTGGTGACAAAATGCAGGTTTAGGCCGAATGTAATCACAGTAAATAATTAGATAATATTCTTATCCAACCACAGCACGATGCGTGGGAAGACCCGTTTACCGTGGTTGTCGTATCATTCCAATAAAATAATATAATCACACGACCCCGACGGTGTCGGCAGCTGCAGGCCTGCGGTCGTGTCGTTCCCATATATATTATATCATTTATATTAATATTATACGACGGACGGTCCGCAGCAAGCAGGCCAGTGGCCCTAGCGGTGGAACTGCGGAAGTACGTGGTGGTACCGGCAGTGGCGACCGCTGCAGCAGGCGGCTCCCTTATACCGTATATTATATCGTGCGCCGCGCGCCGCCGCTTCCTACCAGCGCTGCCACCCAAACGTTACACAACAGAGACGAGTAAGACAGTCCGAACCCACGCCGACGCTGTGTCGTGCCGGCGGACCGCGCGCGTTTAAATGTTGGCCAGCCGCACCGCAACCGCCGACGTCGACCGGTCGCTCTTCGTTACATACTATTTGGACGGACGTTCGTGTTTCGCCGGGCGCCTTCGAGTAACTGGACTGTTGTTTTAGGAGTGTGCACGTAAAACGTACGACGGCAGTCGTCGTCGACCAACGATAATAATTACCCATAATTATTACGCGCAAATATCGTTCGCGGCCTCACGCGCAATATAATATTAAATAACGATATCGTTAATATACGTTGATGTCGAGGCGTTGAGCTCGTCGTTACCGCGCGCGACAGATAAAACGTAACGGGCGAAATTAATTTGTGCTGCTCACGTGAGCTCGTCATCATTGTTTGATAATTATAATTATAATAAAAATTTAACAGTATAATAATATTATTATAATTATACTTTCGTGAAAAAAAATTAAACCAACCACGACGACAGTAATTATGGTAAATATTTTTATCTGCCTATACCTATATTTATTTGTACGCTTAACATAATATAGGTACACCTATGTTATTACTGCAGGTTATTACACATAGGTTAACCTGTTTACATCGATATTATAATAATAATAATAATATGGCCGCTGTATTATAATACGATTTGCTGTTTGCTAATATAATAATAATAATACTGTTTATTACGGAATAAATTCCAATAACATTTTAAGCATAAGATAGTTACTTGAGTATTGAGGAGAAAAGGAGAGAGAGAGAGAGAGAAAAGACATATATAGTATATAAATCAAGTTGTGTGTGTACTGTACATGATAAAATATAATATAATTTAAAGAGAGAGAAAACCAAAATAAAACAAATAATATTAATATAATAATAATAATACTGTTTATTACGGAATAAATTCCAATAACGTTTTAAGCATAAGATAGTTACTCGAGTATTGAGGGGAAAAGGAGAGAGAGAGAGAGAAAAGACGTATATAGTTTATAAATCAAGTTGTGTGTGCACTGTACACGATAAAATATAATATAATTTGAAGAGAGAGAAAACCAAAATAAAACAAATAATATTAAGGTGCACGGTTTATACAGTGAATCGTAATACAAACGGACTGTGTTATCCGATTGCGTCCCATATTTCGGCTATAATTTATGCTTTCCAACGTCTCGATAGCGTCCCTAAAAGCGCTATTACGGTGTGGACGTCGTGTGGACGTCCGTGCTTTCTTGTTGTTCACCAAATTGAATGATATTGTTCGGTCAAAACGATTTCACTACATATAGTCGTTAAGAACCATTTAAATAACCGCCTGACCCACGGTTGAACATTTTCAACTGTTTGGTTGGCATATTTTGTGCGGCAACGCGTTAACCCACAAGGTTTACGTGGAACACGAAGAGACGGTGTGGAATAGCGCCTCGAGCTGGTTAGATAAAAAATTATATTATAATATATCGATATGTTGTGTGTCCGTAGTTTTTATCGGACTGGAGTAAACATATTGTTGGACCTGTGGCGTGCAGATCAGTATTTAAACGCGATAAGTCAGAATTCAATAACTTTTTTAAAACACAGAGCAAACTGCCTTGTACCCTAAATGTGAATTTATAGTTTAAAAAATAACGATATATAAAAACAAAATCCTATCCCCTTTACTAAAAAATGAAATATTATATAATTTTTATTTTTTTATTCTTATAATTCTTTATCTTAAAATTATTTCACTTATAACCTTTTTATTTTAAAATAAATAATCATTATGACCAAATCTAATAACTATCTATATATATATATCGTTTAATACTAATTACTAATTGTAAAGTTTTGTTATTATTACCTATTATCAATTTTTAAGAACTCTAACAAATAAAATATGTATTTTTTAATACTGTTTAATCCTTAATTAGACTGATTTATGTTGATACGTACAAATTCATTAAATGTTTACAATATAATATATTATGTACAACTGTTAGCTTAATTAATCTCCCCGATCTCATATCATGATAACTGTTGTATACATAACTTCGTAACAATATGTATTTTAAATAGTGTAATTTAAGGCTTGCCTACTTTACAATCGGACGCAATGAGGAAATAAAAAAAGCAGGGAAAACGTGTCGTTTACCTGACTTGGGGAAGCAATCGAAGGTCTCCCGTAATAATACGCAACTTCGACTTGCCTGTAATCTGTATTACTTGTGTACCAAAGTATTGTGAGAATAGGTAGCACACTACTCGTTTTTAAAGAAGTACAAAACACAAAAAATAAGTTTGTTCTCAATTTGAAAGAATGTTTAATTTTTAATTTAAAAAATATGCGTTACGTCATTGAACCGGGCACGCTGTAATTGCCTATCGTATACTTGTACAAGTCGATTGCTTCACACAATGATTTATTTACCTTTAAATTATATTTTTGCTGTACGTATGTGATGTGTTTTTATGCACTAAAGACGTTTTGGTGGAGCCAACATTTGTCTAAAGTGTTTAGTTTTTGAAACATTTAAAATCTTTTAAAAGACATTTTCATTACGTATACGCCTTGTAACTGCAGTAGTCACTTATCGCGACATGGTGTAAATCAAACGTCAAAAATAACATTTTTAGATAGGCAACTCATTGTGTAAATATATCGAGTCCGGCAAAATAATGTCATCCGCGGCCATTCCAAATACCCTAATATCTATCTTCTGAAATAAGGTTTATTTTTAGACTGAATTTTGACCAAATCATTTCCAATAGTTCTAACAACAGTTATTTAATATTATCCTTTAACATATAATATATTGTAAGTATCAGCACTATAATAGGTTCTGCATTTCAAATACAAATAAAATCCATATTTATTGTATATTATTAGGTATATAATATTAAATTGTATTGCAATATAATTTTTTTTGTAAGTGATTACCTGGGCTGGAATTTTATAGTATTTTCATATTTCTTATAAAATGCTTAAAATTTGTTTTATGGTTCAGACTTTAGAGAACTGAGATTAAAATTAAATTTTGCGATTCTTTAGATTTTGGTGCAAATTCTGGACTTGTTCAGATATTTTTGCATTTCAACAAGTTTTTTAATAATAATTTGACATATTTTAAAATAACATTTTGATTAACGTGTTTTTGATTATTGTCTAATTATAAAAGTGAATGCGTAGACCGTCTACTACATCCGAGCAGCGGCGTTCATCATTTCCTGTTAATCATAATATTTGGTTTAAATTTTTATCTTTTGGTATCTGCTAATTTTAAAGGGCCCTCTTTTTTTGCCGTTTAGAATTTTTTTGCTGCGATTATCACTGAACGAGTGTTAAAAATAGCAAAAGCATTTTAAACTGTATAAAATAAATATGGTGCCAATCGCTATTCACTAGTATTATTGATAATACTATAGGAGGTATTAATAATACAGTCGACTCGTATTATAGTAACTACTGGCTACTATACTGAGCGTCACCGTTTTCGGCTAAAATGTACCCTTCCTTTTTCGGCCAAAAGATACTGTTCCTTTTACAATTATAAAAACTGAACTTAACAATTTTTATATTTAATTAAATATGATTGTATCTAAAAATGTGATTTTTTGATAAACATTCTTACCTACAACTGAGTGAAAAAAAAAAATAAAACAATTGGCAATAAAATGGTTTAACATATTATTAGCTTATAGTCAAATAAACTAACAATTAAATTTTTGTTTGAAAAATGTTACTATTTTTATATACCTTTACTCTTCAATATAAGTTTAATTTCGCTCATAGTTGGTTATATTTTACTATCATAATTATTATTATAACATACCTTCTTATTACCTATGTGTATTATATAACTATATAAATTTTTATTCGATTAATGTAAGTAATAACATTAATTATAAATACAAATATAATATAATCAGTTGTAATAATAATATGTTATAATAGTTTATTACCAATTGTTTTATTTTTTCAGTTTTTTTACAGTTGTAGGTAATAATGTTTAAAAAAAATCACATTTTTGGATACAGTCATATTTAATTGAATATAAAAATTGTTAAGTTCAGTTGTTATAATTGTAAATTTTAAAGAAAACTGTAGGTGCCAGCCGAAAAGGGGGCCGTCCACTATACTACTGCCTAACCTTTTTCCTTGTAGTTGTGTTTTCTGTTATACCTACATTCAATAATTGTATTAAACCGTACCCAACTTTGTTTTAAAATGCCAATTTTTGCATACCTATATTAGTTGTTTTTATTGCATGTTTTTAGCACGATCGTGTTCAATATTGAAATTGGTAATCACAATTCGCAGATTGTTAGCGCAATAAATATAAAATAAATTAAACCATCAAAAAAAATTATATATACAATACTAATTATTATAAGTCATTAACGTTAAATTTCAATACTCGACAGAAAAACGGTTAAAAAACTTATACTCGACTAGGTACTTGACAATCTGATGAGCACGTGTGTGCGGTTGAGTGATGTCATATCACTGTGTGTATACCTCAACACTTATTATTAATAGCATTAGTATCTAGTAGTAGTACTGTTATAGTAGTAGTATTATTATCATATATTATACGTAATCTAACAGAGAGGAAAAAAATACAACACTATAATGTAGTGATATTATGATAAATAAGAGACGTTGCGCAATAATTTTCAAGAGACGAGTCAGTATGGAGTGCACTCTTCGATTGTGCGATCAGTTATACTTGTTGTGTTGGTGTTTCACGTAGACTGCATAATATTATAGCTACGTCTAAAATATTATTATTGTTTTATAATAAATACATTACTATTAAGTGTTACTTTTGACAACACCCGAGTGACCGTTTATTCGTAGTGTCTATACACACAAAAGTACGATACCAATACCCAGTTTAACCTAACCTACTTTTTGTAGTATCACAGCAGTGGTCACTGTTTCTGTACGCTTTTTTCGTTTATTTTCTCTGAATTTGTGATTTATGGCATTTTCCGCCAAGTCGCGCCCGTACAAGCACAGGGTGCTATTGGAAAGTTCGCCCGACGACGACGTAGACTTTTCGGTGAGTATTTCGTCCGACAAAAGGACACCCGCACAGTACCTTTATCATATTATAATATAGCTGTACAATATAATATTGTGTGTTTACATTTAAGACTCGTGGCCAGACGAAAATTGTGATTTTATTATTTATTTTAATATAAGTATAATTTTATTATTAAGCGCATAACTGCATAAGTGTGTGTGTGTGTGCTCATAATATATTATATAATATTAATTTAGTTCTGTCCGACTGTTTTCGTTAGTTAATTATAATTTCTATGCCAAGTAAAACGTGTCCCCTCGCCCTTTATTCTATTTGCTCGTAACATTTTTTTATAGTGTCCGTTACGATATATATATTACAGGTATTATGTTATGTGTATGTTCCACCTATATTGATTGAAACCTTATATTACAGCTGTAGCTTATGAACCGTAATACCACAAATGGTTATAATCTTAAGCCAAAGTTCCGAAAGTTTCGAATTAATATTGTTTTGCCATTAATGACGACACGTACCAACTTCCAATGTTCAAAAACATTATACTCTTGTAAACATGTACATGTTATACAATTCATAATTTAATCTTTACATCATATTGTTACAATTTATATTATATTTGAAATTCTCTACATGAAGTCGTTAATATTATACATTATTAATTCAAATAAATTATGGTTCATTTGCCGCAAGACAAGGATAAAAATTAAAAACTAATATTTAGAAGAAATATTTACGTCACAATCACTTGCACCTTATCTCGAAAACAAATTTGATTATAACTTATAATTATTATTTATTACTTAATGGTCTTACATATTATAATTTATAGCAATAAATTATAGTTCATATTATATAATATATAATATTTAAATATTGTAATCATGTTTTTGATTATTTTAACGCACATATAAATCCATCGAAAATTCGATCCAAAAATTGAACCATTAAATATGTGCCTATACATTTTTTGGGTTCTAGTTATAATAATAATAGTACATAATTGCGTAATAATATTTTATATTTACCTATTAAAAGTAAGTTTGTATTTTTAAATACGAAGTGATATAATAATATTATGTTTGTATCGTTTTGGACACGTATGATTAATTATATAATATAAACTAAATGTCAATATTGTTTTTTCCACGAATATTACTGGTGTGATAGGTAGACTATATCATAAAAACAAATCGAAAATATACGCACTAGTGCATTTATTAAATTATCGAAGGCGTGGGGAAAAAAGATCGATATGTTTTACGAGATGTAATAATAGACGTAGCAGGAAAATTCATTCCTTAAGTGGCAAACCTATATAAAAAATTAAAAACAACATTTAATATTAAAACAGGAAAACACATGTGAATTCAAACTCTGGTTTTGCATATATTATTATTATACATTACATAATATAATTGCATTTACTGCGCGTGGAGAGGTGCAGACTACCCATTTTACTTACAAAATTCAATCAATTTATATCCATAGAATATAAATATTTTATATTTCTGACATTTGTTAATAATATTTCCTAATGCCTATTTTTTTCATAAATTTATAAATTAATAATTTATATGTTTTATATGTGGATACATCGAAGAACCACAATCTCATTAAAATGCTTTTAAAATAATAAAATACTTACTGCCAACTGCAGACAAATATTATTATTATAATTTTATTACTATTATATTACTGACTACCTATACCTATAGTAAGAAGTATATAAGTATATTAGTACCTATACATATGAATATAAGACAAAATAGCTTTAATAACAAATATATGATTCATGATGTGGGCACCTTTGAATCTATTTGCGGTATAAGCATTTTGCGTATATTTTATTTATTATTTCTTTTATATAGGTAAGAGTGTAAGACATTTTCTTGAGAGTCTCAGAAAGCTTCAGACTCTATTTTTTATATTTAATCCTCAATAACTATAATATAATATGTCTGCGCGTGTTACACGGCGACACGAGTACAGTTAAAGTTAATTTGTTTTTTAGCATTTATCGGGTATAGCTGATATATTATGATATGTATAGGACATAAGTACATGTAATACATTCAAGCGTGCACATTAGTAAGACGTGCCTCATGGCCCATTTTTATGATTATGAACTAATTATTTCTATAATTTATTTACTATTGAAAAAGAGTATTGTTATTTTGAAACTCTTTTGGTGTTGTATAATATAATATAGCTTCTTTATAATATATTTTATAACTTATTTAGGTCATCGTTTTCGTGGTCCGAGAAATAGGTAGGTAGCCTACGTCCAATACCCAAAGTAGACTACATATAACTATTTTAATTACAACTAGATAACAATGACATTATTATGATTAATGCAAATCTAATTAGGTAGATATATAAGTATGTGCAACGAGTGATTAAACACTGTGTGTCTTTCACTATCATAAATCATTGGGTATCGACGGTATCGCAATGGTTTTGAATTCTAATCCGCATAATCTATAAAATGCTAAAATGTTAAATAGCAGTAATTTATCATAGAATACAAATACTGAAATATTTAACTGCGTTTTAAATAAAGATAATAGTACCTATAATAATGCATAATGTTTAATCTCAAGGCACAATCATAATATTCATAATTCGAATTTAAAGCTAGGATGGTACGTCCTGCTATCAACAAAAATTATTTTATAAACTTTAACGACTTGTACAGTTTTATCATATTATTATATAAAATATTCGCAAAGCAACTGCCCATCATCGTGCACCTACCTATATTTTGATAATGTCGCTGATTAATTGTTTCATTTCAAGGTCGTAAAATATGAATATTATCATAGAACGTGTATAATAATATGATATTATTATGTGTATCAACGTTATACAAATCATCGTTTCTTTAGTACTCAATCAATATGCGTACCTGCCTGGTTACCTACTAGAATTGTAATAAATCTTTAACCAAACTTGTATACACGATATGTCAATATAGCGGTTTGCAATACTTACCGTAGGTATTACGTACACTACGGAAATAAAAATGAAAACGTAATAATAATTAAAATTATGATTTATCATAGTATGTTGTTCGAAAATAAAATATGGTTTACTAATTACCTATCATGCTCAGCCCATTTTTCCTTTAATAATTAATTAAAATCCTGATTTTGGAATTTTTAAATAAGTTAAATAAGTTACTTGATTTCATATTTTCAAATTCTTGAGATTTTTTGTAGGAGTGTCCTATTTTTTTTTCTGTAAATTATTAAGAAGATAATTTTTTGAAAATTTTGATGACCTAATTCAAAATTTGAACGAGTAGCTTCTCAGTTATTAATATGTTTATACTAAGGATAATAGTTCTTAAAAATGGTTTTTCATTAATATGAATTACAATTTATTATTGGATCTATTATATATTATTATACTTGAGCCATTTTTACAAATTATAAATATTGATGGATTAATATAAATTATTACAATATTCAAATAAACATAGCCCCTAATCCCTATATCTTCTAAACAAATTATTATGGACCTATTTCAAACTTAGTACACAAAGTTAATAACTCAAAAACTATTTGTTCTAATTTCGATACGTCAATGTTTTCAGAAAAATGATCCACTAAATAATTTCAGTTGAAAAGGGTGGGGTGGGGGGTCTCATTTGAAAAACATAAATATGTATAGCTACTGGACAGGCCTTAAGTAGGTAGTACAATTAATAATCTCATGGATTTGAAAATATTGTTTTAGTATGTTATTTAATAATTTTAACAATTACGAAAATCAGATTCTGAACAACCACGTTGTTGAAGAAAAATGGCAGTGAGCATGCTTGGTGCAGCACCCTTTTTAGTAGATAACACTATAACATGTTCATTTATGTACCATTTTTAACGAATATAATTATTTTATTATTTTATTATTTTACAGTCGAGAAATTCATCATTGGCTCCTACAGAATACCTGTTCAAGATTTTGGTCATCGGCGAACTTGGCACTGGTAAAACTTCCATAATCAAACGTTACGTGCACAAATTCTTCACGCAACACTACCGTGCGACGATCGGTGTAGATTTTGCGTTGAAATCGCTAGAATGGGACTCCAACACCGTCATCCGGTTACAACTATGGGACATAGCCGGTGAGCATATATCTATATTTCATAAAAATTATTGTACTCGTACAATAAATTATTATTGTGTCGGGTAAGACATCGTGTGTTTCCCATAAGATTAGTAAAATAAAACGTTAAAATATACAACAACGTTTAACTTGAACCACTACCACTTTTTACGTCCCTCGTGCAACCAACAATTATTACTTAACTAAACTTCACTATATAAACGCCTTTGTGGACCCACATTTTTAATTAATTTTTTTAACCATACATTTTTTTTCTTTTATTCTTTTAACTATCATTAAAATCGTTTGAATAATGATAATTTTATTGATCGTTTACAACACTTTTAGTTTACTTCGCACTACAGTATTTGTTACAGCAGGTTGCTAATATTAATTTAACTATCCATGTTCGTATTTAAAACAATGTAATTACAAATTCTACATAACAAAAAAAAAGGTTGGGCCCGTGAAAAATAAATATATTTTGGGAGGACAACTGTAGTCTGTAAGCTACCTGCAGTGGTGAGAATTTCAAATCATTATTTTGGTGCAAATTGCAAACTCCCCAGCTTTATTATCTATTTATCTATACATACCTATGTGTTTAATATTTTCTTGTATTAGAATATAGCTGTAAAACACGACTGTCCGCCCCCCCCCCTAGCGGGTGGTGAATTCGTTGTTATTTTCTTAGAGGAAAAAAATCTTAAATGTTACAAGATAATATCAAATATTTTGATGTTTTATTTTCAACCAGCTACTTATTTGGAAAATGTAATTTTTTATGATCAGTTAAGCTAACTTGGCAGTTGTAAGTGTAACTACCTATATATTACTACATAATATTATATTATAAGCAATACTTTTTTATTTTTTATAAATAACTAATGTAACGATGATGTGTTGATGTTTAACTATAGTATTGTAAAATTAATTTTTTATAAGAGAAATATCAGTTTATTTTTATGTTCTACAGGTTTTACTTTGCATATATTTTTAGATTTTTTTTCTCAAACCGACAAAATTATTTTTAATTTGGTCGTGATATTTTGAAAATTATAGGTATAACTATATTAATTTGATAACGTTGGAGCCTATTTAGTACGAAATCGAATCGTTTTTTAAGTTATTCTTTTTTAATTAGATAAATATGTATAATATGAAACCATTTTCTTAAAAAAAGAAAATCGTACGCAATTGGGTTTTCTACCTTTTAAAATGTATTTTCCAATAATTTAAAAGCCAATACCTCTAGGTGATGTCGCGATTGCCCCAATCGTCAACAATTTTACTTAGCTATGTAACTATTTATGTTGTGTACTTATTATTACAGGTCAGGAAAGATTCGGGAACATGACTCGGGTGTATTATAAAGACGCACTAGGCGCGTTCGTAGTTTTCGACGTCACGCGACCAGCCACGTTTGAAGCAGTGGCCAAGTGGAAACAAGACTTGGATGCAAAGGTCTCGTTGGAAGACGGATCGCCGATACCGTGCGTTTTACTTGCAAATAAAGTAAATATATACAATATAGGTCATTGGACAAAAATAATATAAGCGGCTAACTTTTTGAGAGACACTATAGATAAGTAGGAACAATGGGGGTAATAGCACAAAATATATTTAATATGCAAATTTTAAATTTAGATACCTACTCCAACGTTTCAATATGCGTGATAGAAAAAATGCTTCATTTTCAACTTCAATATTTTTCTGATAGGTACGTCTTGTATGGCAGGAGAGGGGAAGTCTAAGTAAAAAATTCTCAACACTTTTTTTAAATAATTGGGAAAAACCTGCAGTTTTTGAGAAAACTGTTGTCGCTTATTTTGTGGTAATTTAAAAACCAATAATTTGCCTCTTTTTAATCTATTTATTTTACATTTGAAATTATTGATTTTTGAAGTTTATTTTCCATAAATGTCGATAAAAAATGTTTACTCTGTCAAAAAATTTGACAATTTAATATAAGGTTTCTCATAAATTTGTATTACTGGAATTAAAAAAAATGAGTGCCATTTATTCCACAAATACTTTTATGATAGTGTGAAATTTAAATCTTGACTACTGGATATTCACACGTAAAATAACGATTTCTCAACAATCGATTTTAGGTTTTTTGTCGTAATAAAAAAAGTATTAATCGTAGAAACTTGAAATATTTTACTGCTACTCATTTAAATTTCTCTATGAAATAATCAACATTTGTTGACTCAATATAAGTATTACTCAACACTACGTCGGATTACGGACAACAGCATATCAAGTAGGTAGGCATTGTGCCAAAAATTCGATTGTATACATGCTTGATCTGCCCGATTACCCAATGGCAAGTGCGGCAACCCATATACAAACAAAATACTTATTTCTACTAAGTAATTATCATTTCCCCTATAACCAATAGCAACCGTTTATAAACAAAAATGTCCATCGTAAATCTCAAAGTCCCTGGTTTGATCACCTCCCCGGGTTGGACTTACCGGGTCGAAATTGGGAATCTAAATCTTTCGGGGAACCACTAAAACACGCACGAAAAATTTCATCAAAATCGGTTTAGCTGTTTAGAAATGCATAAAATGCATACAAACATTAGTTTGTATATAATATTATATGGATATTATTGTTATTATTTTCACCCAATTAATTTCTCCAAAACGAATTATACATCAGCCGATCTATTAGTGAAAACCGTATTAAAATCCGTCGAGTGCCTACTTTTCGAGATATGCACGTACACACTACAAAAAAGGGACATAATTCAAGTTTTAGTAGTAGTTTCTGATTAGTATAGATATAATATAAAATATACTGGTCAATTATATTTTATATTATGTAGGCTCGTTTTTCGTACATATGCAATTATTTATCATTGAATTCAAATTTAACAAAATATACATTGTAGCGACTTACCTACTAGTTACTTAATGACGAGGTACACTAGATATAGATCTATTGTACAGCAGAGCGGTTGCCTACTTCCCCCCTTTTATTTTTTACATACTAATATAAAATGTGTGTTATTCAACAGATGTTTTACTATTATATTTGTATTTCTTTTAATTTGTTATCGTTTTAGATAAGCTTCGGGTGTTATGACCTATGGGTTTATGTGTCTAGTTATAGGTACACTTAATGTTTTACCTAAACACTTATGTTGCCATGTTGGTTACATACAAAATTGATTAATATTTAATGATTCACTAAAATTTAATGGAACAATCGTGAGCTCCAAAATAACGTTTTAAGGACCATTAGGCATTAGAATTGATTCATTTTAAATGTAAAACCCGACTTTAACACGCCATAAGTGGTTTTTTATATTTACGTGCCTCGTATGCGTAATGTCCTTTGCCTTAAAAAGTTGTGTAAGTTGGAAGAACATTAAAACTTTAATTGTATTGTCATAATATATTCATATAGGTAGGTACATCATAATATTATTTTGATTATTAAGTTTTTGATTTTGATTTTCACATAAGAATAATAATACAATCGAATGAGTAGGTATAGGTAATGACTTATCTTAAAATATATTTGATTCGCATTATTCCATTATCGAAACCTCATTAGTAGATTGTAAAACTATAGGTATAGGATTTAGGAATATAAAGTATCAAACATGAATACCTAATAATACAATTTTACGTGACATACAATTATTATTGATGTATTCCTAGGTAGGTAATAGGTACGTACCTATAAAGCCATACAGTATACACTATAATACTTTATGAAGTATCAAAAAGTTCTGACAAAATATTCACAGTACATTCAACGGAACGTTTTTCAATACGACCTTTTTTTTACACCTATTTAATACTTACGGTTTTTTATTAAAAAATGTTTTTGTTATATTGCAGTGTGACGAGACCAAAGAAGGTATGGTGAATAGCATTGCCAAAATGGACGAATTTTGCAAAGAAAACATGTTCACCGCTTGGTACGAGACGTCAGCCAAAGAAAACGTTCACATCGACGATGCGGCAAAGACACTCGTGACTCAGGTAACCTATAAATATAAAATTTTTGTATAAATTCTAGTATTTGTAAATTCTAATATGCATAGTGCATAAATAGATATTAATTTATCGTTACGTTGACACATCACTGCGGCTTTACTACCCACTACAATATAATATTATGTAATATTACCTATATGGCTATATATTATGTAAATCCATATAATATATTTTGTTACCTACATAAAAACATACAGGTTATTAATTATAATTAATGCACTCATAACAACTGTTTGTGTTTTTATAGTAAATAAAGTATTAATATTATAATTACATAACTTTATAGCAAACGAAATTTAAAAAAAAAAAAAATATTTTTTTTGTGTATGATCATCTAGCTGTCAGTTATACCTACCTAACTACTTGGTTTGTTAATTATCCTAATGAATTTTTTTTTCCTTTTAGACATCGTAGAATATTTATACAACCACCCCTGGGACGTGACAAAAAACTATCTATAGTATAGGTATAACCCTAGTATAACAAAAATAATGCAATTTAATATAAACTATGTCTATGGGCTATAACTTAAGCAGTTCTGTGAATTATTAAAGTTATTAAATTTAATCTAGTGATCAATAAACGATACTCCATCAATATTCAGGGTCAAATAATATAGGTACCTACCTACCAAGGCGCTCGCAGAGGGAGGCGGGCAAAGGGGCCATTACCATATTTGAAACGACTATAACTTCTGAAACAATAGTTTCCGGAAAACAATGTTTTACACCATCGTTTAAAAATTAAAAACAAGCAGGTAGTTGAAAAAAATTGAAAATTGTGAGGAGAAAAGTGCATTTTTGTTCCAAAATGTATAAATGTTTTATAACTTTTTTTATATAACATGCCTATACTATGTACCACTTTTATTATTATTATGAAAAAGTATTAATACCTAATAACCTATTACCCATATTTTATTGACAATCGATAACCTAACAAAAAATTAATTTGTCAATGCAGTGTAAGTATAGTCTAAAGTCTAAACAGTTAACCTTGACTACCCTGTCCATACGTGTATGTCTATATTATTAATTATTATGTAAATAAATTTACAATTAGGTTCTGATGTTTTATATATGATAATACATTTTTAAAACCATATTGTATTTATTTCAGATTTTGAAATACACTGCTCAATATAAACCAACACACTTAAAATCAAAGGGTCAAATAACATTAAACAACACCCCTAACGAAACGCAGAAAGGTTGCTCCTGTTGATTAAAATGCAATCATTGTTTTATATTCGTTTATATTATTATATACCACAGTACAAATTGTTTTTCTCAATATATTGTGTCAATTATTATTAATATTAGTGCCTCAAAAATATTTTAAACTCTAGGCACCTATTTCAATAATATTTTGAAAGTAGTAAGCAAATTAAATACTATAGGCATTATACAATTTGTTAAAGCAAAATTGAATAACTGATTAAGCCAACATTTTGTTTCGAGCTAGCAAAAACTCTACATTATAATAACATAAATGTTTGCATAGTATTTAGACCTAATATTTTTTGATGTGATATTAGGACAAGTATGTACCTACGTACATTGCATACTCATACCTACTACTTGTATTGTAAATACCTATGGTAAAATTAAAGCAGATTTCTATTTCTTAGCTCTACTGTTTTTATTCAATATGTAATATAAGTGCCTTATTTAATCAAATTTATCATTTAAAATGTGTAAGTTTTGAGTATATTTTATGTTTATTATTAAATACTTTTATTACCTAGTTACCTAAGTATAAAAATATATTTTATTTTTCATAAATATATAAATTAGGTAAGTATAAACTGTTGGATAACTAATTAAATATTATTCTATATTGTTGACATTTAGAAATAAATTTAAATATAGTCTTTGTCTTAAACAATATAATATTGCGTTTTATATGTTAATATGTTGTAATAAATTCTTTCAATCTTATTTCCAAATATAATAAAGATAAACAATTTATATGGAATCCAGAATAATGTGACATAAAGGAAACCAAGGAGTGCAGCAAGAAATACAATAAACAACCCTAATGGTGAAATAAATTCCTTTTTATCACATATACATTGTATATATTAATATATAATATTATATATTAGCAGCAGGCACTATCTAATAAGAAATGTATCAGTTACCCCAGATATAATATTCAATTATAATTTTTTAAATTTGTTTTTATATTCTTAGACAATATATGTATAGTAAAATACTTAATTTTACTAACACAAGAAGTAAATAAGAATATTACTTAACTATCAACTAATCACCAAAACAACATCAATAACTACTGCATCAAGCAAACAGAGAGAAACAACTTTATTAAAGTGAATTGCCTGTCAATCAGGTTGCCTATATAACACAGTGCAACGTTCAAATATGGTTGTTACAAAATTTTAAAATACAGATAACAAAAATAAAATAAATTAATGAAGTTAACAAAGTCAAATTACATGAGATATTATTATTAAAGATATTTTATTAGAATCACAATGACAAATGAACTTTCAAATGTATTATCTATGGCCATTAAAAAATATACTATTTGGTGTTCTAACTTTAGTGTAATATTATTGTTGAGCGTATAGAAAAATAATATCGTAGAATTGAATAAGATAACAAGAATATTTACATTATATTATATTGAAGCGGAAAATAGTAGAAGATAACATAGAAATACAAAAACGGGAATATTACTAATCAGTCATTTATTACAAATTACATTTTAGAAAAACAATATTATCATAGGATGAAAAATTACAAAATTAATTATAACAACCTCTTGAAAAGCCAATTTAGTTTTTAAAAAACCAGATTTAATTTTTATCTTAGATGTCTGCAAAAACCCATTATTTCACAATAAGTATGTCAATACATAATTATTAAATATTATAGATTTTTGATATTTTTTTGATTTGATCAATTATTGTAATCGTTTTCTAAACAGTTATCAGCATACGAGAAGCTATGAATCACCTATGAAAAAAAAAAGATATTAATATCATATTAACACTTAAAACTTTAAACATTATATTATATTGTACAAAAGTCAAAAATAATACGTTTACTAACATATTTCTGTTTCTAGTTGGATCATAGATTAAATACAAATACTATCCATATGGTAAAAAGCTCAATAACATATAATTCAATAAAATATAATATGATAATAAAAGGTGATAAAAACACTAATAGTCTTGAACATTTATTTACTTTTTTGGATATATATTTTTTATATACATTTTGAGAAAATGAGTGTACATTTATAAAAGAATCATCTTGTATATTATAATTATCATGTTACAATGTTTCATAGTTAATTAACTTTATATTTACAAATTATTAAATTTTTTTTGACGTTTATTATGATTTTTAATAAATACTCAAAAAAAAACTTCTGTTTCTAAATAAAAAATAGACGCTTAATTTAAAAAAAAAAAACTTAAAAAATTAATAAGATAAAATTGAAATAAATAATTTTTTGTTGAAGCCTTAATTCAAAAAAAAAAAAAATTCAAACCACCTACTAGCAATAATGAGAAATACTTGATAATAGAAAGAAAATACATTAAGTGTATATATGTATAAGTATTATTTATTCACACAAGTTATAAAATAATAACAATAATTAAAATGCGCGCCAACCGGTAATATTTCTCCCAAACATAAAAACCCCTGAAAACAGGAAAATTGGCTGATAGAGTGTAGGACGATTGCAGCTCACTGCATTCACTCGCATTACCATAGACAGTAAAAATAATTTATTTAAATTGATTTAATAATTTTCTTGTAGAAATTATATAATATTAATTGAATTTAAAATTTAAAGAATAACATATTATAATTATAAAATGTATATTAATATTTAATTTTTATACTAAATAAAGTGTACACTGTGTACCCCTGTAATAACTAATAAGATTTATGCCATATTGCATAAGCCATCACTAAATATAACATTTTAATCAACTAATAGTAAGCTAGTGGTACTTTAAACATGATTTAGGGGTCATATTATTTTAGTAAACAGTTAAATTAATACATTTTTTATGCCACTCATTATTAATATTGAATAATATTTATCAATTACTTAATATTTTATTTCTTATTTGGGTAATAGTATTGTTATACATCTAATATTTACTGTTGTATTTATTTTCAAACTTTTTTTTGATCTCATTGTATTGAAGATTAAACAAAAATCTAAATTAAAGAATTGTAACTAAGTAAAAATCTAAAAAATCTAAATATTCTAATATTGTATAATTAATAAATAATTTTAAAAATGAGGATAATGGAAAATGAAGAAATTTTCTGACAGATTTAAATTGAATATTTTGTAATTTAAGATTGATAATATAAGCTGTGGCTGCAGCATTATGCACATGTTTGTTGTTTTGATGTGCTTGGATTTCAAATGCCATTATTGAAAAAAAATGTATAACTAATTTGTATTAATAATTTTATGTAATATAAATAGTATAATATAAACATTTTTGTATACAACTAACTATAGGCACTACCAGGATATTTGTCAGAGGTGTGAATAACTGCAAAGTAAATACTGATTTCTAAATTATGCTTAAATACGTAAGAATATTTTTTTAAACTATATGACAATACAAATACCAGGGGAGTGCAAGTGAACTCTATATAGTAGTGTTAGTAACAACTATAAAATTATGATTTATGTTAGACATTGATTTCATAACTATACCTTTTTATATTGTAAATACAAGTTTGGATCACATTTAGCACTGATATGTTGACCTTTGTCATGACATACAATATGTACGAGTTTAAGATTAACCGTTGTAAAGAGCAACTCATAGAAATAGTTCATATTTATTGAACGGTGAACCTCAGATGCCATTTTACTGGCTTCAAACAGTGCTGGTATTACAGTTCGAGATCTCTCCACCCTAATAATAAAAATTAAAATCAATGATAAACTATAAGTCTATAATTAAACTTGGACGAAACATATTAAACTATTATAATGTTATAAACTATACCAATGGTCTAAGTTCCAAGTAGAAAATATAATTCTACTCTCTCTGCTTTGGTATGGATTGATTTTATGACCAGTGCCGCGTTCATAAGAACAAATAGATTGATTCCATGCTCCCTCGCATTTAAAAGTTCCAATCTCGTCGCACAAACCGTTGGTATTTGATCTATCAAAATAATATCCATGATGTTTGTTTTTTGTTAAAAGTTCACTGAATTGTTTAAATACTTCATCCAAGTACTTCCTGCACTTTGTTTGTTTTATGTAAAAATCTGACTTAATCATATCCGATTTTGTTTTGTACATATAACTTCGAATTCGTTCTTGGCAACGTTTGAACATGAATTCTTCTTTTGTTCTTGCTCTAGTTTCCAAACCTTAAAAATAAATAAATAATTATAATTATATACCTAATATTATATTATATAGTTGATTATCAGTACCTTGAAGTAATAATTAACATCATTATTATTTAACGTCATAAATTCATATAACTGAAGTGCAGACTTTTTTGCATTAAAAAATAATCAAATATGCGTTAAATCTTAAATATGCATGAAAAAATAAATAAATATGCATGACTAAAAGATGAAATATGCAATAAAAATCTTAAAATAAAAAAAAAATGGGAAATTTCGACTAATGCAAAATATGTACCATAAAAGTTCGATACTTTAAATTGTTATATCATGAAACAAATTCTGTGCTCACTTAGCATAATTATTATAACTTAGATCAACAAGAATAAAATATGCAAATGCATACAAATCTGCGCTTTACTCATAACATTTAATGATAAAGAAAATTATTTTGTTAAAAGTTAACATTTTGAGTTAACAATATTTGAATGTATGTATAATGTATATAATATATGTTATTATTTATATGTTGTAAGATGTTTGTTCTTATGCAAAAAGGTACAGAGGCAAATTCAAGTTTATTTAACGGAGGGGGAGAATATTGCATATTTTTAAAAAATAAAATAAAGTGTCGAATATAGGTATTTGTGTGGGTGTTAAAAAATAACATATACAGTTATGTTAAATAAAACATTTTAATCAATTAATAAATACTAAACAGTTAACTTAAAACAAATACTGATATCAAATATTTAAAAAAATAAAAAAACATATTTAATCATAATTTAAAGAGCTACAGTCACCTCCTCTGCCTCTTCCCCCGACTGTTTTATATAAATTAAAATTTATTTTATTTTTGATAATATACTATTAATTAATTAATCAAAATAAATAATTAAAAACTAAAATAATAAATATTCTTAGATTTCATGTTCTGGTAATTTTATTCAATATTATAATAAACAATTTAACAAGCACTGATGTAATTTTGCAATAAAAGTTTAATTCTCAAACAGCCTATGACATGAATATACTAATACACTAATTTTCATTGGTAAATTAATAGTTTGAAATATATTTAAAATTAAATTAATTTTAATATTATTTAAATAATAAATATAATTTTTCTTAAATCTGAATAACTGTAAAATATTGACATTGCATGATTTATATAAAAATTTCAATTGGTAATAATATTTATGAGAAATGAGAAGTAAATACACAAAACTTTTTTATGTAGGTAATAGAGGGATAATCATAATAATTACCTTCAAACCAATCAGGGTCTCTTAATCTTAGACTGCTGATCTTTTTTTTTTTAGTATCATCATCTACATCCAGTACTGAAGATAATATTCTTATTTTTTCTTTAATGTTTTCATCCATAAATGATTTTATTTTAATTGAAGTTTTTAATGTATTATTATTAACAGCGGCAAGCACATTATATATTAAATCAGCCCCTGAAAAAATCAAGATAATTAAATCAAATTTAAATACATAACTAAACTAGTAAATACATATTCAATATTATATCATTATCATTATAGAATAATAAGAAATTATTTTTTGACCTTTAAAAAAAATATTGTTTTCAGAAAATAGAGAAGAGATTTATGGCAAAAATGTAATGGCCTAATGAACAAATATAAAGAATATAATATGATCATTGTTTATTAACAACAATTTAATGAGCAATAGAGTGCACAAATAAATATTTATAATATTTAATTTTACATATCTAAGAATAAATTATATAATATAATATATTTTTATACACTATAATATAATAATAAATTTATCCCTGAAAATTAACTAGAACTTAGAGTAATAACTCCCGATAACTTGATTTTTTTTATTATCACTATAGCGATATCTATAGTTATATCTTCTATAGAAGTGTTCATAAGTTGTAAATAACTTGAAAAATACATAAGTCAAATTGATTTCCCTTGAGATTCGAACAACCAGATTTTATTTACTATTTTAAATATTAATTGCATCTAAAATAATAAGTACTTATTTTATAAAATAATATATATAATATAAATACCTAATAATTTTAATATTATTCAGTGAAAAATATGTAAATTATTTTCACAATTTTAGTGATCAGGTATATTTTATAAGATGTACAAAAATACATTATTGAATAAAATACAATATTGCAATAATGCTTTAACAAATTCATAATTAAAAATAAGCAGTTATCTATTTGTTTTGAAATACTACTACAATACAGGATGTCACCTATTGTTTGGTATTAAAAGCATTATTCTTCATTGGACATGCTTGGCAGGTTAATGTGATTAAAACATTTGGTAATTATTTCTTGATCATTTATATTATTTGTTCTATAATAAAATTACATTTAAAGGAAATGATTGTGCAAAAATAATAACTATATATTCATAAAAAATATTATAATATTAACATAACTTGATTTTGTAAATTCCTAGTCATAATGTGTAAATTAATTTTAATATTATTCGCCATTTACTTGTCGTCTGCATGGAGCTCCAGAATCAAAGAAGTATTTAGTTTAAAACAAATTTATTTTTCACCCATCAACGCGACAATACTTAAAAATGACACTAAACCTGAACCAACTAACGTAATGCCACTGGCTTTGGAACGATGGCAGAATAAATTATTTTTGGTTACACCTAGATTCAAGCTTGATGTACCAGTAACACTATCATACATAAATTTAACAAGTAAGATAATTAAATATATTAACACAAGTATTATTATATACATAAAAAAAATATTTGATTATTACTTAGATATGGAAAGTTATAAAAATAACACACCTATATTAATTCCCTACCCTGATCGGAAAATGAATGAAATATCTGAGCATAATTTTAAGTCAGTAGTCAAAGTTAGAGCTGACGTTTGCGACCGTTTATGGATATTAGATAATGGAAAGATAAATAACAGGCAAGAAAGTATTCCTGTTATACATGTGTATGACTTAAAAAATGATTTGCATTTGAGAACATTTGATCTTGGACGTTTATCAACTATAAATTCAGATATCACCAACATGGAAGTAGACGTAACATCTTCAACTTGTGAAGATGCATACGCATATATACCAGATAGTGAAACTTATCGATTATTGGTTTACAGTTGGAGGACTAATGAGTCAAATTCAATATCACACAATTATTTTCATTTTGATCCTCTTTGTGGCGATATAGACTTGGGCGAAGTTCACTTTCAGTCTCAAAAAGGTTTATATGGAATAACTCTATCACCAACTGCAAGAGATGGTTTTAGAACTATTTACTTTCATAGTATTGCCAGTACAATGGGGTTTGCAGTTAGTTCGAAAATAATACGTAGTGGAAATTATGATAAGAATGTAAATGTATACGATTTTAAAGTGATGGGAAATAGAGGTACTAATAAACAAGCTACATCATCATCGTTTGACATGGAAACTGGTGTTTTATTTTATGGGCTTCTTTTAAAAAATGTTCTCGGTTGTTGGAATTCTTATAGGTAATTTAATGAATATATTAATTATATGTATAATGTATATAATTCAATAATCACAAATAATTACAGTGGAGAAGAATATAATGAATTAACTCAAGGTGTAATAAGCTTGGACAATAGTATTGATATGTATCCAGCTGACGTCAGAGTTGATCGAACAGGAAATCTTTGGGTATTATCAAATTCATTTCAAATATACAATAAAAAGGATTACGATCAGAACCTAATCAATGTCAAAATATATATGACTCCAGTTCGACAAGTGATAAAAGGATCAATTTGTGATGAAATGTAATCAACAGTAGATAGATACCTGTTTCAAATGTTTCCCCATTTAACCGAAATATAAATAAAGTCTGTGCTGGTAATTGTTGAAAATAGTCTTCATCATCAATCACTGTACCATCAACAGTCATCATAGTCACATTTATATGGTCTAACTATAAAATAATAATATTAAACAAAAGGTTAAAGGTTAAAATCTTGATTTTAAATTGGTATTATATTTATTTATTCGATTATTTAACTTTATAACATTAAATAATACTTATATTTAATTTTCATTTAAAAGTTGATACCCACAAGCATAAGCAAAGCTTGTGTTGAGAGCAATATTATAATAATTATTTATTAGGCATATTTTACAAATGTATTTCCAACATAAGTGTAATTACGGAGTAGAGAGAGGTAGTAATTGTTACCCCACCAATTTTATCTACCTACTGCTTCCAGGCTTCATTAGATCACATGCAATTGGAATAAAATATTATTCAAGATGCTTGCCACCCCATGATTTTACTTCAAATTACGCCCCTTGGCCCTGGGCAACAACAATAATAATAATAACAATGACAAAAAGAAAATATACCTCACAAGAGACAAAACTATATATTTCTTTATAAATAGTTAATGTTTGATTTTGGATATATGAAAATATTATTATACCATCTATTATTTCACAGAACACTGAAGTAACATTGCCTAAATGTTATTACAATACTATATTAATAATTAAAGTAACAATTGTTTGGTATCTAAGGTAGTTAGAAAAAATATCCAATTTTGTATTCAAATTTGGGCCTAGTAATAATAATAATAATAATAATAATGTCAGTCAGTATAAGACAAATTTAGAGCTCGCTTGCAGAAGGTGTTGGAAAAAATAATAAATAAAAATAAATAACTATACCCGTTTTCAAAAGAGAACATACCGGTTGGCAACCAATTTATGTCCAGCGGCGCGCATCCCCCACCAATTTCTCATTGTTAGTGTTATCACGTGATTGTTGACGCACCAATCGAATCATTCAGCATGCGCGAAAACAGTACTTATACTAATAATTTTAATATACTATAGTCACTCAGTCAGTTAGTTATAAAAAAAACTTACTCACTTCGCTTGCGGATAACATAAATAAAGATTTCTGAAAAATATATAACACACTTAATAGTTAATTTTATAGGTAGGGGTCAGAAATTTGTTTCTAAGAGGGTTCCGTTTGTTTTGTGCGCAAGTGAACTAATTAACTCTTTTTTTATAACTGACTGACCAAGACATCATAATTTATTATCATAGAGGCAGTACCCATTTACATTTTATTTTTATTATTATTTTTGGCCGCTGCAGTATCCAACAACTAACAACTTCTACAAGTGAACACTAACTTTGTCTTACACTGATTGAAATATTAGTATTATTATTATTTTTATACATTATTGTACTTAGATACCTATTATAATATTGGTTAGGTATAGCTTTGGGGATTATTCTTCCTAGTTTTATTTGGTAAAGGTAAGTCAAGTCAAGTAAAACATAACGATAATCTTACATACAATTTTAAAATACACAAGTTTTAATCTATTAATGGATATGTCAATGTTATTGTTTACCTTTAGTTTCTGACATCCTTTGGTAAAAACATCTTTTAATGATTTTCCGACAATACCAAATCTCATATCTTGTGCACAATTAGTGATCTTATAACCTTTCATATTTATAAATACTCTAAAACCAATTAAGTTGTTACCTATTTAAGCATAGACAAATTAACATAAATCAAATTTAATACCTATATTATTAAATTGTACTTACTAATAGCGTTTTCGATTTGACTCACTTTTTGCACTCAGTACGCACTGAGTGCAAAAACGTATTCGATTTGATCAATATTCAGTGTACTGGTGCAGTGTTTTGCATTCGATTTAATTGGCAATTGCATTGACAACGAAGTTGAAAGTTCACTATACTGAAGTCAATATTAATACTTTGTAAGTTCACAGATAGTTAATAAATATTAAACGATTTAAAATTTAAATGTTCCACTCTGCAGCATATTATGAAATTTAAATAAAAATAAAAATTTTGGTTCGTAATTCGTAATTTGTATAGGCACGTATAAAATATAAATGTATAATAGGCTGATAGTCAAGAGGCAACCTATCGAAAACCAAGGTTCTATTCTGTGCTCGTACCAAATCAGTATCTTATCAGTCACTATATCAGTGATAAGTGATAACTGTCACTGGATAACCTGGACTACAACAACTAGATTTGACTATTCAAACTGTATTTCTGACTTCTGCGAGACAGTGAGTGAAGCACTGAATTACTAATCTAACGATATAGTTGTAACTTGTAAGTACTAACTGATTTAACCGATGTGTTTCGGTCATAATAATATAATTAATAATAACAATTAACAATTCAATAGTGCCTACCTAAGATAATTATTCTGAAGAGAGTAGAAATGTTGGAAACGGAAGACGTTTTTGATGATTGGTTTTTTAACTCTTTCAAAAGGTAAGAATATTTTGATTAAACTTTACTTTTAAACATAGTAAATACCTATTGTAATTTGACTGGTTGATATAATTTTTTAAAATAAGGTATCATAAACTGCAAATGTTTGGTGTGGATAAACCGATATTTTCATGGAGCTGAGTTGTGATTCCTCAGTGTGTTTAGCGTGTGAAAAACCTGGAGAAAATGGTTTTGAAGTATTGAATTTGGAACTTCCAAACAAGCTTTACCAAATTGAAAATGAACACGATTCAATAAGCACGAGTAGAGATTTGAAAATCAAATGTGGCACTTTAACTGATAATCGATTAATTGATGTAAACAAAAATTATAAGTATTTTGGTAACTATATTATCATTAAAATTTAAATAAATATAATAATTTATTATTTATTATTTTAATAGATGAAAACTCTCTTTGGAAAATCCAAAACTATTTTGTCTGAAGAAGGAGTTGGTAAAGTTTCAATATATGATATGGATCCCCATAAATCAGGCAAGTATACAAAATTAGAGTAATCCGTTATTAGGTAGGAACTTCAAAATATCAAGTCTTTCAGTTGTCTAATATATAATATATATTATATAATTTTAGATCAAATGATTCCATTGGTGAATATTGATAGCAAAGTGGAGAATGCACATTTAGCTGTTGATTGTACAACTGATACCTTAATAATTTGGGGAAAAGAATATTCTTGTCATACAGGTTGTGTATTTAACATGGAAAACAATACGAAAACACTCATGATCAGAGATGTGACCAACGACCCAGAATGCATTTATACACCACATTTCATTTCTAAAAATGAATTGGTTGTTCAAAATTCAAATAATGGGTCATTTGATCTGTATGATTTAACTAGTGGTCAGCATGTTAAAAATATTAATTTACCTGGTAAGTATTTTGATGTTACTAGGTAGGAACCATGATGTTTATTATTTTTACTAGGTACCTATAAAACTTATTGCTGGTACTGTATTTGAAAATACAAAATACTTTTTCTGAAATTTGTATTATTAATCGATTGTTAAAGTTAATCATTTGGAACCAAATTCACTTTATCATTTATTTTAAATAACTTATTAATCTTATTGCTAGTATTTTGTTAGTAAGTAAATAATTATAAATAAGTTATTTACTTACTTATTTTTTTTTAATTCTTTGTTTTTACAAAAATTAATTTGTATAAATGATTTAAAAAAAATATCTAGCCAATGTGCCCATCTACTGGAACATATTTCTTACATAAAAATAATTAAAAATTGATATACATTTTTGAGCTATTATGTGATGTAGATTGTCATTGCGTTTTATAACATAGTCTAATTTATGAATAGTTAAACATTACATTTACATAACAGCATTAGGATTTTATAGTATTATTACTTTTAAGTCAAATAAATTAGGTTTTACTTTTAATTGTGTCTTTCCAATATTCAGAATATGAAAATATATTATAATATTGTATTATGATTGATATTGGTAATATGAATTAAGTAATTAAAAATAAAGAATCTTCTCAAAACGTACAAAATATAAATAAAAGTTTATAATCCAACTACAATCTTCTTCATACTACTGTAGATAGTTTATTATAATTAAACATATTTTTTCTTTCAGAGGCCGACAGTTATGCAAAATGGTTTTTAAACACTGCATACACAAGTTCTAAAGAAACAACCACATTAAATTTAACATTAATTTCTAATTGTGGAACTTTACTTACATATGATTTGAGAAATTGTAAGACTCCTACAATGTATCAAAGAGAATTGTTTTCAAAATGTAATAATAATATAAATATTAGCCTTGACCCTACTAATTGCAAAATTATGCTGTTAGTGGATTTGACGGTAATGTGTATATAATAGAAGAATCTGATTGTAATACCAACTTGATACACAAGTTTAAACATGAAGGACATATGTTCACTGAAGATGAAGATTTATGTCAAAATACAGTTACAAGTAGTACATTATGGTTACCAATGTGTGGACGTGACACACTGTTATCATCTGCAATTGATGGATCAATTCAAGGATGGCAATATATTTCATAAAAAAAATAACAATAATAATTACATTTTGATGTTGTACAAAAAGTCTGATATATTTAAATATTCTATTAATAATTGGTAAATTTAAAATAGAATTAAATTATATTATACATTTTAATTATTTTTTGAATTAAGTTGTTGCCAAACACAACAAGTATTATCTTTAGAAGCCGTCAAAATTGTATCACCTAGATAGCTCATTAATACCGAGAATACGTGATCAGTATGCCCTTTCAGTTCTTGTAAACATTCTCCGGTTTCTGTGTCCCAAATAATAGAACTATGGTCTTGTGATGCGGTAAGCAGATGATGTCCAGCCGGTTCCCAAAAAACCTGAAATCACAATAAGAATATAATTATTGTATTATATTAAATTTAGTTTTTTCAGATTAATTGAATAGGTACTTTTGTAACTTCTCCTGTGTGTTCAATCATTGCAGAAATTAAGTCTCCACTGCTTACATCCCAGATGCAGGCACTACAATCACTACTCGCTGTAGCCACTCGACGACCAACTGAATCAAAGCAAATGTCTAGCACCTATACAACAATTATTAAACTTTACAATTGTTGGTTATCTAAAACTAGTAAACACGATGATGAATATCTCACTACCTCGTCTGTATGGCCAGTAATAGTGTGACAACAGCTGTCAGTCCTCCTCACATCCCACAACTTGGCCGTGCCATCCAATGAACTGCTGGCGATTGCTTTGCAACTGAAGTCATAGTGACAGGCAGTCAATTCAGCAGTGTGGCCATACAGTGTTGCTGTACATCTATGCATAATCAAATAAAATGTTCTACATCACAAAGTTTTGGTTGCTAATGAACATAAAACCATTATTACTCGATTACAATTTTTAGGATTAATTTAAACAGAAACTCGTAAACATACAAATAAATGTTAAACTGAATAAAAATCCACTTAAAGGAATCAATATTTAGTACTGTGGATTAGGTTTATTTTGCATAATAATAATAAATAATATTTCATATTGTCTGTAATATCTACTAGTAACTGGTAAAAAGCTATAATATTTTTTAAAAATAATTTAAATTTTGTATTAAGTATTTTATATTTTATTTTATTTTTAATAAGATACAGCCGGGGACCAAAATAATGTGAAATATTTAATAGATATGTACAATAACCTAATGGATAACTAGTAATATGATAATAAAGGTAATAATGTTTATAAATAATGTTAGCAAAGACCAGTTGACGAATAAGTATTTTTAAAGGTGGGGTCTTCGTTAGCAATACGCATAAGACAATAAATAGGGGAGTTTAATAAATAATTAGAAGAAGAAAATTGAATAAAAATGGAGGAGTGTTTCTAATGAGACGTGGTGGAACTTTAAAATTTATTTTATGAAGGAGGGTAGGGTAGTCAGTTAGATTAGATAACAGCTTTGTAATAAATTAAATGTTTCTACGATCAGCAAGGCTGGATAAATTTAAAGCTGTACGGACAGCCTCGTGACCATGTAGACGACAAGGTACTTTAAGTAAATAATCAGCAAAATATGATGGATATTTTTGTTGAACCTTTTCTATCATTAGAGTGTCTCTACACAATAATTGAAGCCTGAGGGTCCCAAATAACAGATCCAACCTAATCTAAAATATGTCGGACCAAGGAGCACGGTTCTGTAGATATATCTACAAAAGAAAATTAAAGAACAGTCAAAATTGAATACAGAGGATATTATTTTAGATTCTATATGGAATGATGAATGTAATGGTTCTACAATGGTATGAACTACTGCCTAGTGACTACTAAAGCTTCTATTTTAATCTTAGTCAGTTTTTGGAACTTGTGGTGTACAACTGGTATCAGTGCCGTGTTAACTTTCATTGGAGCCCCAGGGCAATAATATTTGAACATTTTTTGCCCTTTAAAATCTTACCACTTTTGTTGACCTAAGGCACTTGCCCCATTTTCCACCCCAACCTTTGCACGGTTCTGACTAGTGAAAACTGTTGGTAAAGTTATTTGCATTCAATTTATTTAAAAAATAACAATATATATAAATATCGATAAACTTGCCCAACATAGAAAGGAAACTTGATTTTTTATAATCATTTTTTTACTTATTTTAGACCCAACAAAAATAATCAGTGCTATAATATTGTTGGGTATGTAGCAGAGCACGCCAGTGTACCAAAATTCAGCTGGGTGGGAATTTTTCCGAGCTGAACCCCTTTTTTCGTCTAATTTGACCTAAAGTATCACACGACAAATTAACTATACGATAATAACTGACGTTAACTCACTGGGCAGTGCGGACATCCCAAATCTTGATTGTGTTGTCGAAAGAACCAGTGAGCACCGTCGTTCCATCTCTATCAAACTGATTAACCACCACTTCGCCAGTATGCCCCCTCAATGTGGCAACGTTTTGGCCTGTGAACAATGTAAACATGCGTATAAGTAGGACGTCGGTCGTAGGTATAAAGCTGCGTACACACTTGTAACATTTTCTGTTACACCGTTCCACCAGTTGTCGGTAAATTTGGCCGCATCAAAGGATGTTACGCGCAAATGTTACAATTAAATGTGTACGCGGCTTTATATATACCTATACCCTACCTAGTAATTAGTATACTGTATGCGTAAAGGTATTAAGGTCCCCACACACTGCACCGGTGGCGGTAGCGGTTACGGCAAAATGAGTCCGGACACAATTTTACCGCCGCCGCCGCCAAGACAAAAGAAATTTACCGCCACCGCTGCAGTGTGTGGCGTCCTTTATACTGGTAAACTTATAGTTAGGTGTTTATATCTAATATTATTTACCTATTATTCTACCTAGCCACTTATGGCCGGATTTCAGATTAGACACAATATATAGGTACTGTTGAAGGTGTAGCTACTATTAATGACGACTAGAGTTTAACGGACGCAATTCCATGTTTTGTTCTTATATTATAAATTAAGCACTTTAGTTATGTACTGTAGCGGGGGTGCAGGATAGGGGAATTATGTTATTTTGATGGGGAAATTATACGACAATATTATTATCGGTTGGAACTTGGAGGAAATGGGAGCGCTTAAAATATTAGTCTGTATGGACTGCATCCCTAATCCCTATGTCAAAACTTAGGTCACGACGTGGCTTCTTCTCTATAGCTTGTTCCTTACGTAGTGAACATTACAGGCTCCGCAGCAACACTGACCTGTAACGGCGTTAAACAGCTTGGTCGTATGGTCCATTGATGAAGTGGCCACGGTCTGCGAAGACCGGTAAAAAGCCACCGCGACTACTTCGGCCGAATGTCCACGCATGGTGCACAAGCACTCGCCTTCATTGTCCAGCGACCATATCCGTGCCGTTTTGTCGAACGATCCGGTCAGCACCCTGGAAAATTGAGTTTGGTTCAGATTTTCACACACACACACACACACATACACGTCTTTGTAGCTTTGTTTGATGGGAGGGCCGAGGGTGTGTGTGGTGTGTGCACTGTGCAGTGGTGTACGGCGTACCCGGGATTAGCCCCCCTCCCCTGACTAAGATTTAGCCCCCCCAAAAATATCCCTTATTGATTCAGATGTAAGCCCTCTATAGGTTATTTTTAATAAATAGTTTTGTTAGCCCCCCCCCCTAGAATTTTCACCCTAGTTGCTACCCTGGTTGCCTATGACTGATACTAACCTTCCCGCGATTGCCAATGACACGACGTACACCGCGTTCTCATGTCCGATGAGCGTCGATGTCTCTTCGCCCGTCCGGGTGTTCCAAATCTTACACGTTCGGTCATAGCTTCCTGTGGCACAACTACAATTCACGCGCAAACCCAGTTATTCATATTTATATTATATGTATTTAGACTAAAGACCGAAATATGCTAATGTGAAAGCACTACGGAGTAAGATTATAATATTTAGCCCGTGGATGGTAGGTGCATAACGCCATAACATTATTATTGTAATTTATTTTTATACGATCCCAGGCGTTGGTATAGGCAATATTATACGCATAAAAATGTACTGGTACACAGAGGAATAAATTAGTTAATTTAATAAGTATAATTTTTCTAATCCGTGTGAGTTTTATAATGGAATTATGAAAATAATGTCAGAATGTTGGGCAGTGGACAATAAAACGGAACACAGGGTGAGTGTATACTGTATACCAGACATAAGAATGCTAAGATGGATGTGTAGATGGTGACACTAGGAAGGAGTGAAGGACCTAACCAATAGAAAATTATATCCAATCATATAATAATTATTTTATTATCTGTGGCTATGTATAGATCAACAAAAATATATTCGATTTTCGTGAACTGAAACAAAATTCATGTGCGACTGTTTGAGCTACCCTATATTTACTGAAATAGAAGCTAAAACTCCTCCCGACTATCGAGGAATCTATTAATATTATTTTTATTGAAAAGAGTCCTGTAGTTTTTACTCTATAGTCTATAGAGGACAAACAAACAAATAAACATAAATTTTTATAAATTGGATTTCTCTGTAGCGTACACCCAGTGGTGTGAATAAAAAAAAATTGGTGTTTCTTAAATAATTTTAGGTGATCTCATAATATTGTCATACTGACTTATAAAATGTACTTATTTTCTTCTATCTATACCTACCCACCCATATTTAAGGTGTTGCCTAAGCAACACGCTAAAACTTGGACTTTATATGTTACACGTCACTGATAAATGGTAAAACCTATTTAAAAAATAAAATTTCGTATTTAGTTTATTGGTTTAAATTATGAACAAAGTCACAACGACAGATACTATGTATCTTTGTTAGCAATTTCAATCAAATATCATGAATTAAATCTATTTATACCTATATTATAAAATTAATAAAATTAGGTTCTTAATTCCTATATATGTCGAATGGCTAAAAATTACAATTATAATCGCAATACGCCAACACCACATTTTGACAAACTAGGAGGTACCTAATGGTTTTTCACTGGCTGCTATATTAATTAGTAATTACATAATTACTAATTTTAACGTGTTATTATGGAAATATACGATATAAAAAAAATGTATAAACAAATAATATTATAAATCATAATAATAATACTAATAAAATATATTATGCTAATATTGACATATTGTACGAATAACGGATAGGAAGTACGCAAAATGAAATAGATAGGTACCCTGTAATATTATTAGGAAAAAATAAATCTTGAAAAACGATAACAGTGTCGATGGATTATTCACAAAACAAGTAATATAAGTGTATAACACTATTTTGCATTTGCGTAGAAACTCCTCAGCTAATATTGACGGGACACGTTTTGCTTTCAACAATCTTTTAAAATGAGGCAACAATACAATACACTTTCAACTTCTTTGGTATTTCAAACATATTTATTTTATAGTATCAGTTATTATATACAACCAAAATTAATACTGATTTTTGTCGAATCAATATTGTAATTTTTTTCAAAACATCAATATAATAATATTATATAGTAAATATTTAATAAATGCCGCTTTCTTAAAATTGAGGACAATTTACAGTTTCTCCTTAAGCACGGCGTAATGCCTATTAGGTAGACCTTTAATCGTAATTATGTCGTATAGAAGAGAATTAATCATTCTTTTTTTTTTAGATACCTCATGCCTACCTATCAAGCTTTAAATTATTTTTACTCACATATCTCCGAATTTGTCAATGGATACATTTGTTATTGGTAACAAATGACCACTGCTCAGTGTTTTGTCAACATTGAAAGATTCGTGTACATTTTCCCAGTTATTGAACAATGTTTTATCTTTAAGTTTTTGTAAGATCGTTTCCAGTTGAGGCAGTATTTTAGGAGTGATCAATGGTTCATCGCTCGCAATTTGAGCGGCTAGTTTCTCTACATTTGTTCTATTTTTAAAATGTAATACTTAATAAATTAAAATATCAATCAGTGTTGTAATTTTCTATGTTAAAATATATTTTTCTTGTATCATATTCATTTTTAACTTACTCTCGTTCAATATCAAACAAATCCAAAATCTTTTGCTTTATTTTCCTTTGCTTTTGATATTCAAAAACAATACCTATAGAAAACACAATTGACATAAACATTGAAAATTATATTATATTATTACCTATATTAGTAAAAAAATATTACCTGGTGGATAATATCTTATGTAAAATTTATTTAATTTCATATAAATCTTTTATTAAAAATAAGTGCATTGCTTAAATATTGTTCAATTGAACATGCCGCATAAAGCTTTTTCAATATTGCCATAGTTACATAGGTACAATGTTGGATCTAAATATTATTGATTTCGAGCATTTCATTAAAAAGATAACATTATAATCCATAATGATGGTTATAGTTCTACAATTGGTACTTGTTAGTTGTTACTATAGTTTTTATCAGTATTTTTGAATAGCGACAAATTAATAACATTCAACTTTGTTACTATACTATATTATAGTAGGTATATAATATTGGAAAACAATGATTATACAATGTATTACACTAACAATATATTATAATATATATATATATATATTTTTATTTAAAACAAAAATAAAATTTCATAATAATTATATATGAATAATCATGACAAAATGTATATACATTTAACTAGATGAATTTACATACTTAAAATGTTTATAATTACTCATGGAGGGGAAAATAGATTTTTAATTAATGTTTTGATGTCACTTAATTATAAAATATATACAGTTTTGTAGATACAAAAAAAGGACTATATTTTCATAAAAAATAAAATAATGTTTAACCATAAAACTAACAGCATTCAACTGGTTTGTAGGCTTGAAAGAAGACACAACAATTGAACAAATATAGTATTAAACACTGATTATAAATACAAAACAAAATATAATTCACAAGATTTTAAGATTAAAAAGCTTATAATATATTATACATAACATAAAAATAAACATTAATGACCATAATAATTTTCAATAAAATTTTGAATAAAAATAAATTGTACTTAACGTATATAGTATGTATAGGAAGAAAAATTAAGGGTTCCGGTGCCAGTTTTTTAAATTTTCCACAGTTCTATAAAATTTGAAAATTAAATTTTATATTTTTGTTGCCATCTCAATTATAAGACTTTTCCACTTATCTACTACTCGATACCTATTTAGGGGGGGTTGATAGGGTGTATTATATCGCAAAAATGACTTTACGGGAATAACTCTCAAGCTTAGTAGAATTGTCAGATTTTGATGATTATTTTTTTATCTGAAATAAGAAGATTTCCAACAGCTTGCATCGATTTCTGATTTTGTATTTTAAAGAAAAAATTGTATTAAAAAAATGTTTTTCTCTTGTATATTTTTTTAGACATATTATAAAGTTTGAGAATAAAATATTGAAAAACATAGATCGATGCGGGCTATAGAATATTTCCATCAAGCAATTAAAAAAAAATATGAAATTTGGTTGATTCTACAAGGCGGTATGGTTATTCCCGCAGAGTGTAGTTTTGAGGACAAAATGGTATCGGCACCGGGTGCCTTAATTAATATAGCTATTATTAAATTTATGTAAATGTCGCATACAAATTTTCAACATTATGCAATGTATGACAAACAAAATATTGCACACGCGTCAACAAACAACTTGTTGATCAAAATTATTTTACACTCTTCGCGATCTTTGCTGCTTTCTTTGCTTCATGTTTTAATGTTTTTTTGGTGTTCTGATCAGCTTCTGTCAATTCATTAAACTTTCGGGAAGCTAAAAAAAATATTAAATATAATATAATATTATGTTATTCATTATTCTTTTTTGTAAACCTACCTGCATTCTTGCGTTTTTTGTTAGAAATATCTGTTGTTTTTGGTTTGGATTTGATTAATCCAAATGATGCAGATAAATTGAGACCATTGGAATTTTGGTTGTTCAAGAATTCATGAACAATCCATGCTTGTGTAGCCAATGCGCCAATTGAACATATTAATTTAAACATGGGGGTGTTGAAGTCACGTGATTCTCCACTGTACTGCACACCTTTAAGACCGAACCATAGCATCGTCTGAGATAGGATTAATGTCAGCGATTGTACAGCATAAAACAACCAGTTGTACACATTTTGGGCCACTAATAAAAACATACATTTTAATAAAATAATTACTTAATATTCATAGGTCTCTAAAATAACTCACATTGAACTTTTTTACTATCTTCATCTTTCTCAGTGATGTCAATCAATTTAACGGCGTGTTTAGTAAAGCCACAAACATAATTCAACAATAGTATTACAACACCAACACGGTGGAAACTGAAACGTAAGACCAATGTTTAATTAATAAAATATTTATTTTGTTGTTTTTATAAGAAAATTCTTCAAAATTACTTAGTTATGTATATAGCCGAAACAAATGCCAAGTACAATACAGAATATTTCACTCTGCTAAACATATCCTCTTTTTTAATTTTTTGGAAATACAGTTCTGGCATAATATGAGCCCAATAAGCAAATTGAATTATGTAAAAGAATTTTGTTGAAAACGATAGAGTGCTGTATGGATATCCAATCCATAATGATGAAAGATCAGCCAACCAATTGCCTCTGTAAAATATATAGAACATCATGATAAAATATCTAATTAAATCTATATACTAAATAATATTTTATATTTTAAATAATTAAAAAAAATAAACTAATGAACAATCCATTTTAAATTATCCAATAATTTATTACAAATGCTTACTTCACAACAATGTCTAATGCCCAAATCATAGAAACTGCATTGAATACAATCAGCTGTCCAGATTCATTGAATTGTGAGTTTTTTGATTTGGATAAATGCAATTTACGGCAAATTTTCTGCAAGTATAATTGATTAGATGATTAACTTGTAAATACTACTTGATAATTGCAGAATTAGTGTTAATTGTAGACAGTGGTGAATGCGAGGGAAGATGGTGTAAATACCCCCCCTAGAATTTTTTTTTTAAATTGATATTTGAACTAAATTGGAATAAGGAATATTATCAACTTATTAAATGTAGTATTTTGATATTTTCTGATTATTTTGTCAATACAAATTATTGAACAAATTTAAACAATATAAAGTTGAATAAATTTTTTTTTTTTTGAAACAGAATAACCTACATATAAATTGTATAATTGAATAAAAACACTACAATTTAGACCCCCAAAATTTTACTTATGGCCTTGTAAGTACCAGTGATACTAGATTGTCAACCCCTTAAATGAGCCTCATATCTGCCATTTCATTGTTTGTAGATTATATCTATTTTATAATTTCATAAAGAGCCTCTTATGATTAGTAGATAAACATAAGTACTTTCAAATTTACTTAATTAACTAAATTAACTATTAAAAGCATTTGGTAATTACTTAAATAGGATTTAAATTCTGAATATCACTTGGAGTATGAAAGAAATGATTTATTATTAAGAGGACGCTACACCCGCATGAGTAGTCTCCGTCTTAAAAATGTACAACATAGCAAAAACTGTTTTGCGCAGGAAAGAATCGAGAAGGCTTTAATCATAACTAATAAACAAGATTTTCACCACATAAAAAGAACTTTGGCTGTGCAATTTGTTTTTTTTTTTTTTGATATCACTTATATGAAAAAAGTTCTAACTGTTTCAAAAACCATTATTTTTTGTGTTTTTCAAACTTGAAAAACTTTTTTCATATAAATTATATCAAAAAAATAAAAACAACGTTGCACAGCCAAATCTCTCCTTTTTATGTGGTGAAAATCTTGTTTCTTAGTTATGACTGTAGCTTTCTAGGTTCTTTCTCGCGAAAAACAGTTTTTTGCTATGTTGTACATTTGTACGATAGAGACAACGCATGCGGGTAAAGCGTCCTCTTGATTAGATTCTAGATTTTTATATTTAAGTATAAAGCTATTGAACAAATAAAATACGTGTAAAACATTAAAATAAAAAGTTAGACTGTTTAGCAAATTTTTTATTCAATCCAAATGCTGTCTATTTTTTTTTTTAAATTGAAATCAAACTATAAGGACTAGTTATTTTATCTAGAGAATAAAGAATTAACTGTTTATGATAACACAAACATGTACATTTCTTGAGAACAATATTAAGACTAATACTTAACAATAAATATTGTCTTTAATACCTCAGAAGTCTACACATGTAAATAACTACGATATACTTACATCCAAAACATATTCTTGAATGATGGCATGGAATATGATGCAAATGAGGAAATAGAAAAATATAGCAAACAAATCCTTTAGACCTGTACCATATGTTTGCAAGGCGTTAGGTCCAGGGGTCTGGACATATTGCAGGGCCACAAACAATGAAGACACCGGTGAAGTCAACTGCAATACAAAACAAAAAAACAACATGATACAACGCCAATAACACAACGGCAACGCTCTACGTGAGAAATTAGTTGCTACGTCTTTTTCTCACCTGAACCATGAGACCGATGACGATGACCATGGCCACGCAGGACATGATGTCTGCATGGTTTTGGATGACGAACTCATGGCTGAGTATGGGTAAATTCTTGTTGGCTGCAGCCTTTCTGCCTTTGATTGGGGCCATTTTCGATACGGCACTCAGCAGCTGGACAGTTAAAGGGGGTTTAGCCACGTATGGAGACGAGACTGTTGATGCAAACGCGTCGGCAGACGGAGCTGTAAGTACGACGGTCGGAGGTCGAGTGTAACTGGTGGACTACATTGAAGATCAGAAAGCGGCCGTAGTCGTTGGCACCCGGACCTGAGTGTGTGGCAGTTGTGTTGGCTGCTTACAGGTTGCTGATGTGTCAATATAATACACCTGTCGGCGTGTGTTTACATTTTCCGTTTATTTTTTTTATTGATAACGTCGAAGGCGACTAGTGATAACCACGTATCGGTCACGGTCATAGTGCGTGGCGCGGCCGCTAGATGTCACGCGCGTCGTTTACTCCATCGTTGAACCACAGTTGTAACTTATATCTACTACGGAATAGATTACATTTAATCTGTTTTTCATGATCTAAGGGGTAATTAGCAAGCGCGCCGTTCAAATGGGGATGCATAGGAGGGATTAGGGGCCGTGGCCCCCCTTGACGTCATAAAAATCTTTCAAAAATCTGTATAAAAGTTCAGTGTTTATATAAGTTATAATCACGCCCTACAAATTTTACTATTGGATAGGTACATGTTTATCCCTCAGTACAGGCCTAGGCGGGTAAATGGTTAAAAGTAAAATTTTGGACCAAAAGGATACCGCCCCCTTAGAAGACGAATGTTAATTATAATAAATTATATGTAGGTAATTAATCAATTGTTAATAATTATATTATTACCTCAGATATCTCTATATGTGTGGTTAGAACTAAGATATTAGTATATAGATACACCAAGTCCACAACCATCTAAGGTATAATAATATCTTCTTGGTTCGTGGTTATTAATACCATTGGTTATAAATAATAGTATTCATAATCAATGTTAATACTTATTAACATAGTGTTACCTACTAACTGTATACCGTGTGTCCGCGAAAACTGGGTACACTCTCTATTACTCAGTTCCCTACATTACTCAGTACTCTATACATATTTTAGAGTTCTGCCTGCAGGAGATAGATGATCCAATAGCCTAGTTTCATGTTCCGCAAACGGAATTCAAAAATATGTGCAGGGCACTAAGTAATTTACTGATAATATGGGTAATTTAATTATTCAGTGTGCTCTGTTTTCGCGGTATTTGTCTATGATTAGTAGTGTAGAAAAGGAAGTATAACAATAACATTATTAAATATTAAATATTATTATCAATATAAACAGTAGTGGGTAGTGGGTATACCTACGAGGCTACGAAACACTTCACTGATATTGAATTATATGTGTGGTATATTGGGCGGTACGACGTCTGTAAGTTATAAGGAGTTGTAGAAACTCGGGACTCGTTAGAGATTCGAAAAACTGCGCATGCGCTAAACTTGATTTATGCCACTATTTTTGCTTTGTAAACAAAATTTAACTACCTACCTACTGTTTGAGTTGACGTTATCAATTTCAAAATTCTTTTTAAAACAATAAATTACCATCCATATATTTTTTTTTTATAAACGATGTTTATAAATTATAATAAATAATAATACAAATAAAACAGTTTTAATTATTATTTACGAAGTATTAAAGGCAGAATAATTATTGTTTGTAAAAACTTGTCAGTTCTCACCCTTGAGTTTACGTATAGGTATTCGTGTATTCCCGATTTATGCTTTAAATTTCTAAATAATATGTTTTCACTTTATTGTTGGGTACGATCAGGTACACAAGCTGTACCACACCAATAATGCATGATTTTTCGGTTGGACCTATTATTATAATATTATTGTCACATTTGTGATGACCTATGTAAAATTGTCAAAGATGGAGTTTTATATTTTATAATTTGAAAAAATTTTTTAAAAAAAATGTTAATAGTTAACTCTAAAAAACATAAAATAATTTGCTGGATACACTATTATTTTTAAAACTATTTTGATAAGAGTATAATAAATCTAATGAAAAATATAGGTACCTATAGGAAGTTAGGTACTTGAAACATTTAACGTCATACATTTATATGGTTTTATGATTGGCTGAGTACAATACTACATGTCTTATTCATAATTAATTCAACGAAAAATTTCTTTGTTTGACATTGATAATCATAAAAGGAATGTTTTTCTTTGTATTAAACAAGGTATTATGTAAAAAAACATTTTTACGTCTTTTAATTTGCTTCATTCCAACTTCCTTTTATATATGTACAAAATATATTCAAAGATTTTCCTGTTTTCCTATTTATGTAGGAACCTTCTATATTAGTTTATTACAAATAATGTACATAGAAAAAGCATTTGACGGTGGGAAAAACTGACAGATGTCTGTTTATATATTTATATTTGTGGATTTGTAGTCTTTAAATATAGGTATGCATCATCTTATAATGTTTGAATTGGTTCGTACACTATAAAATTATGTAAGCATCGAATGTACTGTGTGAGTACCTATACCTACCTCGTCCTTGATTCATATGGTGGTAGGTGGTCACTGCAGTAATGGATGTGTCAAATTTTTTTTATGGTCTTTCGAACAACTTGGCAGCAAAAGCCATTAGTTACAATTACTTAGATAATAGATTACAATTAGTTACAGTATTTATAGTAAATTAAATTATACCTAATAATAATTACACAATCATGTGTTAAATTTGAATTCAATTATAAAACATTGTATATACGATGAAAAATGATTCTGAGCCCTAAATTATTCCTCAAATTTAACTTAATGTACCACTAAAAATAAATATTAACTAACCTTTGCATGTATACTTCATACCACTATATCACTAACAAATAATATTAGTATTTCGAAATTTGTCATTAAATAAAAACTGTTAACAAACTTGTAATAGCATGTACAATATGCTGAAACATTTTAAGTTTTAATAAATAATAATAAAAAAAAAAATTATTCCTAAGGATATTTTATTTCATAGTTAAATTGCTATTTACAGTTTATTTAAGTTTTTATTTTTATCTTAGGTTGAACTGAATTTTGACAAAAACATACCTCATATATTGATAGTATTATAGTATAATAATTATTATAATATTATTTCACGTGCTTATATTACTAGCTATTATTAACTTAAGTCAATACTGTAGAACGATATGAATAGGTTCATGATCAAAATAGTTTAAAATTCATCCAATTTCATTGAGGGGTACCTATAAAAATATTGATTTTAGTAACGGTGGAATGTTTCAAGTTTCCAAGATTAATTTTTTTTTAATTACAACAAAATAACAAAAATTGTTTAATGAAAAATAGTTATTTTTCTTTTAAATATCCATTACCTAGATAAAAATTTGTTTTATAAAGCTCATACAATTGAATTTGGCTTTACGCATTACGCTAAACTTTTTGCTACCTATACTCATACAAAATAATGCTATCCACCACACGTTTGGTGGTATAGTAATTTAAATTTTTACGATATCGTAGATCTTATCTGGTATTGGGTATATTAAAAATATAGTTACCACAAGTTGAGTTGCTTACAAAAATATCAAGACCAACTGATGTCGACTGATATTTGTGTCGAGACGTATGACAGTAACTGAATTTTAAAAATATAAGAAAATGGGAGGTTAGGCCTATAAATTACGGTATAGATATAATAATTATGGTATAACGCATATTGTACGAGTATCCAAGTATAAGTGCCATTTTTTTTTTCAAATTTCTTGTAAAACGACTTTTATTGGAAAAAAAGTTGGAAATTTAAAATGTCTATATACCTACCTAAATAGTACAAAAAGAGCCAAAATATTTTGAAAATTATAAGACGTCAAGAATATGATACTTACTAATATACCACATTAACATATGTTAACTGTCGCGAGATTAATTTCGTAACAAGTTGTATTTGAGTATTCCTTAATGAGCTATCAAATTTATGGTTATCTGAGGGAACAAAATAAACTCTATTTAGCTTATCAATATTAAAATTTTTCATTGGGTATTTATTTAAATTAAAATTGTATCGGAATTATAAATAATAAATAAATATTACTTTTCATAACATGTTTATTTAATTTTTTTTAAATAAATGTATAAGTGACACTATTTTTTCATCTTGCAAAGTACCAACATGAAAGCCTTGTTTTTTTAAAAGTCATAAAACTAGTTTGAAAAATATTAAAAAATATTCCTTTTATTTTTTTTTTGACAGTCATAAAAAGTCTAAAAAATAATTAAAAATTATAATATGTTCCTTTTATTTATAAAATATATATTTTTTTATGTATAAAAAGAGAAAAGTTATGTTTTTATTTATGAACTCAGTTAAAATATTTAGTTTTTTTTTATTTGATTGAAATTCATACCTGCAGTTTGGTTGTTATAATAAAAAGTAAATACATTTTATAATTATTTCCGATATTTTTATTAGAAAGGTTAACCAATGCCTCATTAGCAAGAAATATGTGAGTTCCATTTTTTTTTGTTTATGAGAGTGGTAATTTGACTCTCTGGATTATACAGCTAGTAGAATGATGCATGTCATTAATATAAGTGAGATTGATGACTAAAATGCAATAAGCAAATAGGTATAAAGTTGACACAAATTTCTTCGGCCCAAATGTATAGTTAACCAAAATAGACGTGACAGCTTACGTGTATAATATTAAATATTATTATTATTTGATTAAAATTAAAATTACCTACCGATTATTACTTTTTTAATTCCAACAAAAAACAAAATCATATTTTCAAAAAATTAATGTTTTATAAATTTTTTTCTTTATTATTTTTAAATATATTTACGTATATCTATAGAAATTCTGTACATTCCAAGCTCAAATTATATTTAATTTTCTACCAGATATCACCTTTAATATTAAACATTTTAGTATTTTATCTAATAAGTATCTGGTATATTAAGAATTTTCAGACACAAAAAAAAATTTAATATCATATTATTATAAAACATTAAAACCTATACGTTTATCGTTTTGCTCAGAATCCAACACACTAAAGTTTATAATTAAATTTACAGTGTATTTATTTATTTTGTATATTTTAAAGAGATTATTGTAATACTTTGATACTTATTTTGATGTTCACTTGGCTATTATATAAGAATAAGCGTGTTTTTTAAATTTATATACCACAGTACTTGACTTGGCAGGAGGGACAAGTATCTCAACTACATTTTCAGATATTTTTTGATATTTATACCCCTACTTTTTATTTTGAATTTTAGGATGCGCAGGAAACAACTTTGTTTTGGATTTTTTATACAAAATTACAAATTTTATAGGTATACTTTATTATAAAAAAAAACTGTTTACAAAATATTTGTAAATATTTATATTTGATACAGTATTACTTGGTAATTATATTGTAATAATAATGTATAATAGTATATTGATTGGGGGTATAAGGTCTATAACCATGAATCTGCAACCTTGTAACCATCATGAACGATAAAAACTAGAAGACTAAGATATTCGTCCTAAAAGACTTCGACTATGATATAGTATAATAGTATTCTATGAATAAAGAATTAATTATGAATTAATAAAAAAAGTTTGTTTTCAATGTTCAATGTAGGTACCTAATTAGTAAATTTGAAAAGTTGAAAGGTTATAAGCATTTCTTGCGGTGTCAGTTTTGTCCTTAAATGTTTTTTGTAATAAACAAAATTTGGGACTCATTTTAGACAAAAAATATAGGTAAATAGGCACTAATTAACTCAATTAAAATATTTAAAACAATAGATACTAAATAATTCATAAAAAAAAAAAATAAAAAAAAATACAGTACCTACCTATATTACCTCAATTGCCTGCAAAAGTCTAATACCTGCGCACGTTTATGGTTGAAACTTAAGTATGTATAGTAAGTTAAGAAATGTTTGTTGGTTTATGGTAATATGTATAAGGTGAAATAAAGAGGGTGTGGCTCGAAAAGCCTTCGTGTATAGGGTTATATTAGGCATATTAATTAGCTAGGAATCCAAATTTTTTATATGTCATCTACCTTTAATATTTATAATCCAAGCCAAGCATTTGATATACATACTTATATTCAAATGATCTATAATCAATCTATGGGTCAGTAAATAAACAAAAATAATTGGATTATAGGATGGTACTAAAATTATTTCTGTAATTGGCGGAGCGATTATTTTAATTATTTATTTGTCGTTGTGGGCTGTATGGTGTTAAACGTTTTTCCACCTACCGCCTTTCTTTCAGATATAACTAGATAGGTATTATAAATAATATAGAATACAATTAACCATCGTGAGACTATAGATATTATAAGGGTCTCAAAAAAATTATTTCGCACCGTTACTGGACTTGATGTGGGCGGGTAACAGTAACGCTGTGATCTATTGATGAACGGTAATTATTTATTAGTTTACTATTCAAAACAATAAAGCATTGATTTATTACAAAAAATGTAAAGGTAATAAACGATAATTTACTTACTAATAGCTTGGTTTTTATTTACAATATTTTTTATAACCAGTATTTTACTGTTTTTATTTTAACTTAAATTTTTTTTTTTTGCAATTGGGTGGTACATTTTTCAATATTTGTATATATTTTTCAACAAAAATAGAAATAATTATAATAATATTATTCTTAAAAAGATTGAACTGAAGAATCGTCGCATCGAATGAACTTAGACGTTACATAAGAATGAATTTGAGGTTACTGTATAGTATTAAAAGTACAATTTTTGTGTAAATTAATGAATAATATAAAATTAGTAATATTATGATATTTCTTTTATGGATCCTGTCAAAAAAATTTGTGTTCGTATTTTCATTTATATTGGTTAAGTTACTATTGTTTCCATTTCATTACAACATTTCATTCTTTAAATGAAAATCAGAAAAACAATATTTTTATTTACAGATATTGAGTTGAAAATATAATAATATTATAATATTATAATGAATGGACATTTCCACCCAAGCACTGAATATTTTCCCTCTATAATAAGGATATATTTTATTACCTCTATCGTACAAAAAACTATAATAGTATGTATTTATCAATATCACTGAAGCCTACAATACGATTCTACTGTACCTATTAGTAGAGTAGTTTTTATTCAAATGAATTGGAAAAATGTTGAACAAATAATATAAGTGATTCGTGAAATAATAATAAGCTTATAAATAATTGTATTTATGACTATTTACAAGTTATCATGATATATTAATATAATGTGGGTCTTCATTGAAATCTTGCAAACATGTAACTAGTTATAGAATCGTCAATACTATTTTTAGAAGCTTTTAGAGTAGAAATCTTGAATTAAAAATATACCTTGTAAATCGTCAATATATTTTAATTATCAATGATAATACTATGTAGGTAGACGAATGAATTTTCAATTTATTATTAATTAATCTTTCTTATCAATATAAATATTATATGTAGGTATTGAAGTTTTAGTTTTCTTTATGCCTATACCTATTAAAGGTATGATTATTTTTTTTTATACTATTCAATACCAACTGGTATACTCAAGACTCTAAAAGCCAGGTATTAAATGAGTTAATTTTAATTTTTTTTTAAAGATATAATTTATTATTACACTAGTTAAGCTATTTTCGTTATTAAAACATTTGTACCCTTAAAAGTTGAATAAAATGATATTAATATGATGGCTAGGTAAGATACTATCAGGTCGTTGATGAAAAATAACATTTGTTTACTTGTATATCATACGTATTTTAAAAGTTTGGTATACTACAACTAGGTAGTACCTACAACTATTAGGTAACATATACATATTATGTAACCAGCTCATTTCGTCGCTAAATTATTTGCCGAGACTCATTTACCAATAAATTTCAGAAATAACTTTAACCTTTTAAAACCGTTATTTGTATTTATTACATTATTTACGTGAACATCAGGTCCATAGTTATCCATCTGAATTTAAAATTTTTATTTTTAACAACCATATTTTGTATAAATTTGCAAGCTATTATATAAATGTATAGGATTATCTATAAATCTAATTTGGAAAATGGTATAGCTCTCTCTGTTTGCAATTTCGTAATTCAATGTAGATACCTATGTATACGCAATATACCAAATGTAACTACCTATAGGTGAATAGCACAATATTTCCTTTGTGGAGGCACTACATAAATTTGATAATCTTTCTTCATTCAAAATGTTGGCTCTAAAATCACGAGTATTATTCATATTTGTTAATTTGTTATGCATTATTTTACATTTTAATTTGGAAATTGACTAGGTACGCAATACAGCCTGCCGGGAAGTAGAAGTTATAGAAGATGCAACAGGATTAACACATCAAACAATTTGGTCAGAGAATAATTAGTACGATTACACTGAAATACAACACATTTAAATCTGAGTCAATAATTCCGAGTAGGCAAAATATTTTTTTGCATACTTGGAACATTTTTTATTATTACCTATACTTCATATTTACACATTTTTCAATATTAAAAATATACAGATACTAAAAAAAAATATCCGTACACAACTGAATTATTGTACTTATTAGTTATTATAACTAAACATATATATTATAGTATTATTATTTATTGTTACTGGCGTACGACTTGGCTAATCGATAATCGCTTTTTAATGAACTCTGTACCAATGAGTTAAGTCAGTGGTGGTTCTGGGGGTCAGCAGGTTATCTAACCCACAATTAAAAATGTTTGATGAAATTGGCCTTTTATAGGTCCCTAAAATAATAGAGTACTTATATCGGATATCTTCAATCAATTTTAATTTTTATTTAAAAGTGTATATTATTTCTACAAATGTCTACAAATCTCTTTGATATTAAACTAAATGACCTAATAGAATACAATACAGAAAATTATATCCAATATCATAATAACTATTTTATTATCTGCAAACAATGGCAAATAATTAAATAAGCAAACAAATTATTTTTTTTTACCTTTAAACTTTTTTAGAGAGGGTAGTAGAGGAGATACCAACGGCTAAAATTGGTAGGAAAACCTTCAGGGGACTATCAGGAATAACTGTGCAAAAATGTAGGAAAATCTTTTCAGTTTTCTGGTTAGTGGGGAACTGGGGACAAACTAAAAACCGTTTACAACTTTATAATATCTACCTATAATAACTAAACTACCTATATACTATATAGTATTATATCTGTCTTTATCGTAATATATAAAAATCTCATGTCACGATGTTTGTCCACGATGAACTCCGAAATCAACGAACTTTAATGACATTTTGTAAATACTAAATATCTCTAGCTTGGTCCAACTTGAGAGATATGTGGTCCTTAATTTATTTTTTTACAAATTTAAGAAAGGATTTTAAAATTTCCTATGGAAATTTTTGTTTATAAATGGTTGCTATAAATCAATAAATCAACTCGTCATGTGAATCGCGAATATTTGATTTAAATAATAATTTATTAAGCACGCCACGGCCGCCTCCGAGGGTTCAACGTGGACGACGACGGTTTTATCTTTAGCTTGATAGTAAGAACATTATCTGTGTTTGTCTATGGTATTTTTATGATGGTTCAATTTTTTAGCCAGTTTTGCGTATATGATATAGCAAAAACTATAAATGCTCATATTATTTTACTTAAAAACCGAATTATTGTAAAAACTTTACATACAGACACAGATAATGTTTTTACCATCGAGTTTCATAATGGGTCGATTCACTCTAATTTTTAAACTAACGAAGCTAATCGTGATTTGTTAAGTGTAAATTTGATGTGTTACGCACGTGTGACAACAATTAATGTCCGTGCTACGTTCTCTTAGGGGTCGGCGGGCTGCGGCGACCGGTTCGTCGAGCGTTACCACTTACCAGTGTCGGTGGCTCTATCGGCAGTGGTGGTGGTAGTGATGGTGGTGGTGGTTATGGTGGTAGCCGTGGGGAGTGGGACAGCGGTAAAGATAACGATTAGGAAGAACCGCCAAACCGGTGGCCGAGCAGCCAGCAGCTGCAGTGTATTGCGAACGCGCGTGTCCGTCGCGCTCGTAACGTACTCATTGTCGCGTGCGATCGCCTCTCGTGCGTCGTTTTCGTGTAAAACACGTCCGTCGCAATACCACAAATTCGTCGTCATAATACGTTCACCGCTGCGTCCTCGCGAATCACCGTCACAGTGGCCACCACTGCCCCCGCCGGCGGCATGAACGTCGCCCCGGCTTATCCGGGTTTCCCGGAATACGCGGGCTACTCCGACGGCCCAACCACAGCCGCCACCGCGACCGTCACTGCGGCGAATTGCCTGGCTGACGATGAAAAATCCTCTCCCAAGAGGTCCCGGCCCACCGTCTTGACCAGATTGCGGGCCGTCTTTGAACCGTCCACGAACCGGTTGTCGATGAAGATCTACGGCAGTGAGAAGGCCGTGCTCAAGGAACGACTCAGGCAACGAGCCCTGGGTGCTTGGATCATCCACCCCTGTTCCAAGTTCAGGTAATACACAGCTGTAGCTAATATAGTTAAATATAAGCATAGATTAGGAGTAGTCTGAGTGCCAGCCCATCGAGTTTTAGAACTTTTAGAACCAGCCCAAATCCCGTTTAAATGGGTAAGAGCAGTTTTTAATTTTAACACTTATATGTATATCGAAATTTAGTCAGACCCACCGAGTTAAGTACCTCACTTGTTTTATCCGGGCTTAGAGGTATTGTTTACCTGATCATATCAGGGGTGATCGAGCGCCGAACAAAACGTACCGGGCACAGACTCATGTTTTCCAGTGACATTATATATTATAATATTATAATAAAACTAAGGTGCTTCACCATAAAAAAAAAAACTATATACAATTATTGGTTTTACACCAACCTTCAAATAACTATTTTTGAATTTTACTATACAAGTAAGGGGTTCATCCGATTCTGCTTGTCTATTCATACGATCGATGTAATGTTATACGAGAAAATGACTGCAGGTTTCCACACCCTTATTTTAAATTGTACGCATCAATGGCAGACGCCCTTAATAACGTTTCTTTGTCGTTTAACAAACATTTTTTTTTTTTTTTTTTAAGAAATATTTCTTATTGTTTTGTAACCGGTTTTGACTTGTACATAAAAGGCTGTTTCAACAAAGACGGATTGGCCACCTGCAGTTAGGGCGTCTTTAAATGTGTAAGACGTAAGTAATTCGAAGTCAAATGTCTGTCAAACCTTCATTTATACTCTCAAATGATAAATAATTGTTCATTTTATGTTTTATGGGTTTTACACTAGCCACATCACCTCGTTTAAAGTACAATCTGTGTGTGATTTCCAATCGAGAGAGTTGCCTCACGAAATTGAGTTTTTGAATGTCCTCAAAAGTGGGGTACCAACCTACCTATAACAGTATAATATTATAATGTGAAATCTCGAAAAAAAATATATACATTATTGTAAAATTAATTGCCCTGCACGTTGGCTCGGAATCTAAAAAACAGGAAAGTTTAAACAAGTTAAATTTTTTTTAAGAGGTGTGTGTTATAATGATGTAAACTTGATAATTGTTCATCATACATGTATAATTGTGTATTAAGCATTATAATATTATACGATACATACTTATGTTTTTATAATATAATTTATGTTTTGGAAAAATAAATATCCCTTCTTGTATACTCATATTAAATACTCTAAAATGTAATAATATTACACAAATATTTACATTATTTTACCTATATACGTGCCTGTATATACACACTTTGCATTGATTAAATTAATTATAGTTTATTTTAATTGTGTTCAAAGTATAAATATGTTAATTAAATTCAGCATAAAATATTATGAAAGAATAACTACTATATTTTTGAATTAGAAATCGAAATGTTATTAAGAATATTCATTGATTTATACATACCTAAAGCGTGCAGTGTAAATTACAATAAAAATCAATAATTTTACTGCAAAATATTGATTCTGAAATAAGTAATAAATATACACTTATTTAAGCTATAATATTATGTTCCGATTTTTTTTATAGCAATCGTTCGTTGTAACTTGCAGCTGCGGTTACAATAAATTATAGTAATTAATGAAATATAAATACATAGTTTATATTTAATGTATACGACAAACGTATAATATAAGTATCTACCTAGTTATTATTATAAATTACGAGCGTGACAGCCCACTTCGTGTATAAAATATTATTAGGCATATCTAGTATCCACCAAAGATTACTGCGACCATTTTTTTTCGTCGGTCGTTGTTGTGCTTTCACGTGTTTATGATTTTAGGCCTAGGTATAGCTCGGTAATATTTTCTCGTTTTAAATGCTTTCAATATATTATTATTATATTATATGATATACCTAATTATTTTATTGTGTTATCCTCAAAAATATAACATGTATAAATATAGTTTATCTTTTGATCACTATCGTGATTATTATAGTGAGATATATTATGTCACAATGTTCTTAATTATTATAGTCGTCTAGTGTATTTGTAGGTGTAGCCGTGCAGGTATTAAAACTTTTACACTTTTTAGATTTAAGGTAATTATTATAATAGATAACACAAACACATTTTTTTCTCCGGATAATGGATCATACAATTATTACGTTGAACTACAGATACACACAATTTTTTTAAAAAATATCAACGAATAAGTGTTGACGGAAATTGTAGGAAAAATGGATTGCAGATGTATATAAGGCCGGTGAAGGTTTTGAAAAATATGTTGACGCGTTATGTAATAAAATAAATCTGGCTCTAAAAACCAAAGTCACCGATGTAGTGTTTAAAAAACAATTGTTCAGATATATGCAGAAGCTTAGGTACGCCGCTGAAAAACCGTTTTATTTATTTAGACCCGAAGAGATGAAAATATATTTTAAATTGTTTTTATTTAAATCCTCCTCACACATCGAACTATATTGTTATACCTATAACGTGTTAAATTATTTCTGTTTTAAGATTGGGAAAAATATTACAACAACTCTCAGCTGTATTCTTTCGTTTAAAAGTCTCTTATAAGTTATTATTATGATTTATTATTATTATTATTATTATTTTGCTTTCTGGTCTTGTTCGGTTTTTTATACTATGCCTATGCAAGTGAAGGGTCAAGCAGTAGACTGGTTCATTTAAGGCGCAACTCTCCCCCACCCACACTATAACACACCCGAGCTCAATCTCATCAACTACCACATGTATTATATACATGTAATACGCATCAGGCTCGACGTTAGGTGTCATCATTTTGTGCGTTTGTTATAAACATTATAAACATTAAATTTATTCATCCGACTACATAATGTTTCACCGGCGGGGAGGCGATGTATACGATGCGTGCGTGGTATTTTACAACGTTAGATCAACTGTAATCGGACAATAATATACCTACATGGTATATACAGGGGATTCACCAAGCATGTTCATCACATATGTTCCTTTACTAATGAATTTATCCAAATTGAATTTTGATTTTCGAAATTTTTAAATATATTCAAACACCATAATATTTTCAAATTCTTGAATTCTTTTGTTCTAGGTACTTAAGGAGTCCCGGGGTGATACAAACTTTGGTTTTTCAATTGAGAACCCCCCTCCTTTTTTTCTGAAGGATAATAGTCCTTAAAAATAATTTTACAAAAATATAAAGTAAATTAAATTTTTCACATAGATTAATTTTAGATCTAGTAGGTATTTATTTCAATTGGACAATTTGTAAAAATTATTAATGTTGATAGATTAATATTAATCACTAAAATGTTCAAACCGCCATAGCCCCATTATTTTCCAATTATTACGATCTATTATCCTTAGTAAACAAAGTAAATAACTCAAAAACTACTCGTTTTAATTTAAATTTTTTTACATTAAAATTTACGAAAAGTTATCAGATACAAAATTATTTACAGTAGAAAAGGGGGTTTTCATTGAACAACAGGTAGTTTGTATCTTCACAAGACACTCCTTATAAGTATATTTAATAATTCTACAATATAACAACTGCGTTATATTAAATAAAAAGAAAAGGGGGTGAGGAATAGAGCATGTTTGGTCACCCTATATATAAATATTATAGTTTAATGATGTGGTGTTTCGTGGTTAGCGTCACCATCATCATGCTTGATTGTAATTCATAACCAAAAACTGATCAAAAACTGGTTCATATTATAATATTAGTATTTTCTCCGTCGATATAAGTTCCCGGAAAAAATTACGATTGTTGGTACACTATAGTTAATTGTTCATGACTCATAAGTTATAACGCGTGAGTATATTATAGATACATGTAAAGAATTGTTTGTTCTGTGTCAAATGTAATATAAATAATTTTGTAATTTAATTTTATATAAGACATGATACATATGCACTATTCAGGCATGCAGCTGAAGTATTTAACGAGCAATATCAATTTTTAAATTAATTTATTGAATATTTTTTTGGTAGGGGGTAAACCAAAACTATATTAAATTGTTAATGTAATATAACAATATATTGTATTATAATGACAATGAATATATTTTAACATTATAGATAATATTATATGTTTGAACACATTGGTATTTGAATGTCTAAGTCGTAATTTTTAGTACCTAAGTAACTTTATTTTGGTAGGTACCTACCTCCTATATCTTATTAATTATTTTAATTTATTGTATTAAATATAGGTATATTATTTTTCCTTCGTTAAAATAATTAGTTTTTCTTATTACAATAAAATTATTTACTACTAATTTCATCGTTGTATGATTAGGTTTGCAAACAATTAACAAATAATATGTATTTGTTATTTACGTGCTTTTGCTTGTAAACAAATAAACATCATATTGTTCTTTGTACGTTTATGCTCGCGAACTAATATACATAATATGTTTTTGTTCTTTGTACGTTATGCCCGTGAACAAATAATACGATATTATTCTTGTTAAGGTTATATTCAACATAAACGTATTAAACTTATTTGTTCAGTTCCTTAAGGTTCGGGAATGAAAATATGCGGGAATTTACGTTACAAAAAAAAAAATTGTTTTGTTCTCAACTCACATTTTACATTAATGCGTCGAGATGGTATGGAGCAGCCTTGATAAAGTTCATATTATATGAACTGATATAATATTTAATTTCGTGTCTGTTTTGTGGTATATTAGCTTGAAGCTTGTAATCCAGGATACGCACAGGGGCTCGAGAGTGGTTCTCGGGGGTGATCGACCACTGCAGCTCCATTCCTCCAGCATACCGTACGGCTTATTTATAATTATTATTTCCACTAAAGCGTTTTTGCTATCATACGATTTTCTAGTTAAATGGAAACATATTGTCCCTCGAACGCCACTGAGTCTTGTATGATATACAACAATGCACACTTCCAGTAGGCACAGTATTGTAAATAAATACAATACCTATACTACTCTGAAGCAAAACCTACCTCTAATATGTCAGACGGTTCACGACGATAGGCCGATGCGTATGACATTTCAAATTTAATGAGGCACACAAAGGGGGGTTATAGGTATCTCCTAGATATCTCCTTCATCCGCAATGTCAAACGTTTTGCTTATATCGAAATTATTACGGTAATGACCGGATAATAATGGAAAATTAATATCATATTAAGTAAATATTCAATTACCTTACAAAAATGATTATATTATAGAGATTCACATTATAGGTTAAGTGTACATAATGCACGTAAAACCCATATTATACGGATAGAGAGAGCATAATATTATATATTTTTTAATTTTCTCTTCTTTACAATAATTTATAATTTTTTTATTGTTGTGTATCGAACATTTGTCCAGTTATATCTTCCTCTTCGGATATTAAGACGATGCATTATAATAATAATGTAAATTATTGTTTTTAGGTAGGTTTAGATTTTTTGAGTTAATACTTTTTCATAGAACTATATGGGAAACAAGTGAGATTATTGGTAATTCATATTTATTATCGAATTTTTAATAAATATTTGTTGAATCATACCGTATACTTAACTGTTATTAATTAATCTGTATATATAATATTGATCTTTTTAATTGTACACAACAAAATATAATAATTTCACTATTAATCGCATAAAGTTTGTAATATAATTTGTAATATAAAATGGGTGATCCATTCTGTGAATTTTATAATTGTATACATAATTAATATCATAATTATTAATAAGGTATTGATTATTCACATTCGGGTGGATGAAAGATTTTTTTTTACATTTAATATTCGTCCCACATTCATTAAAATATATAGGTAACCATAAATACCAAATAGAGAACTCAACTTGGTGTTTTCTACTTGACATTAAGTTATTAATTGCAGTAACGTAATAATGTATATTAATAAGTAAGTAAACATTATTTAATGTATAATAATAAATAATAATATATATAATATGTACTACGCATTCAGTAATTATAGTTAATTTTTTTTCCGTGTTAAATTGTATATTTTGAATTACCCAATTAAAATATTTTAGTAATGTAAATTGTTATACTGTATTAATATTATTACACCATAGTATAATAATTAAAATTCAAATAATCAAATATGTTTATTTATATTTATATAAAAGTAAGTAGTAACTTAAACATTCAAAAAATGATTGTGAACTGAACTCGGTTTACCCAAAAATGATTTATATGACATATAACATTATTATTAAACCATAAGTGTATAATTACATTTCGTTTTTAAATTATCCGATTGCTTACAAAAACTATCCAGAAATTTGAATGCTTGTTTCTATATAGATTCTAACGAAATTATTTGTATTTAATTTAAAATTTACAAAGGTCTGTCCGAAACTTGTAAAAGATTTTCACTAGGTAGGTATAGTAGGTACAACTGAAAAACATAGTTTTTATTTTTAAATAAATATCTTTTCTAACATATCTCATTTAGATGTCTCTTTTTTTAAATCTTAGCTTGAAATTTGTTGCAATTAATTTTTTAAGTTTTTATTGATTAGTTCAATATAATGACAGTTTTTAATAACATTCATGTTAATTTTATTTGTAATAAGTCATTTGCTCATATGTATGGAAAAAAATGTAAGCTTAAATTTTCTAAATATTTAAAATATAATTCTAAAATTTAAAAACTAGAAAAATATAAAATTATTTTTGTATTTTTCTAAAGAAAATCTATGCAGTTTTAAAGTTTTGAATCTCAAAACCTAACATTCTAATTTTATCGAGATTAATATTAAAAAAGCTATAGTCAATACTTTTTCTACATTTTTTTGACAGTTGTCTGTAATATCTCGTTACGCTTCGAGAAGCTGCTAAGGGAATAAAATAAAGTACAAACTAGACTCTATTTCCAATCGATTGATACTTGACATTTGGTCTTTTTTATATGAAAGTGTCTGCAGTAAAAAAGAAACATCATTGTACACCGTACACATTTTTCACTTTGATCAGAATTTAAAATGTTTAAGTGGACTTCATACCCACATAATATGTGTTGTCGCTGTCTTACTAACGTATAATATATAGCATATTAATAAAACATCGGTGGCAGTGTTAGTCCTACACAGGACAAAATTACGTGCAATAAGGAAGAAGGGCGAGGATGTAGTAAGATAGACCTTTGTTTTGAAGTTGAATCCCTAAACCCCCATACATATATACGGCCTTGTAACTACCTATTTTATTATATTAGTTAGGTACTATAATAGTATAATATGTAGGTATATATTAAATATTAATTATTATATACTATAGCTTATATAAATATAAACATATTGATAGAAAAGTGTACATCAAATCTTAGAACATGATTGAACAGTACAAAAAATCTTTTTTGAAGATATTTTGTGTGTATAATTAGAGTGAAAATTAGCAATAATGTACCTTGTCAGTTGTCATAATAAAGATAAATTTGTTGTGACCTTCCGTCAACTTACCGTGTTTGTATACTATACAATATAATATTGTAACAAATAATAATAAATATATGATATTATTATAATATTATAAATGTATAATATCATGTCTTGTTGTTCGTACTATAATTTAAGTTTTTTTTTCTTTAGGAAACATCAGATCAGATGATTGTTCAGTACTAATGTTTTTGAATTTTTGGTTAAATTTGTTGGTATCTAGTCGAAAATTTTTAAAACTGCAGCATCATTACATTATTTGCTAAAAATTTAATATTTTTTGACTCTTTATTTTGAATATTCTTCAAAAAATCACACGCACCTCTCGAGCCCACCGACCTTGTAATATCCAAAGCTGGGCACTAACTAGTTAGTTTTAATCGAGGTTTTAATTCATATTAACTTAGTAAATGAACTAGTTAAATTCAATGTGTAAAATAATCTAATCCAACTCGTTAAAAATAATAATTAACTACTTATTTTTGTAGTTTTTTTTCATTTATTAAATTCTTGATTTTTTTATTTTGTTAAACTTTTTATGTTGTAACGACTGATATTCCAAGAAATTAAGGTTATTACTTACCTATTTGAAGCATTTGATAAAATTATCAGTTGACAGTTGTTCAATTTAATTTTCCATTGATCACCAATAATTCAAGTTAGTTACCAACCTACCTACTTAATAATTAATGTATGTAATGCATTATACTTGAAAAAACGGTTTTTTAAATTTATATTTTAAACTAAAAAAAAATAACCTCTAACTTTTACTCCAACTTAAGTTGCCATTTTCACCAAACTAACATCTAAGTTAGAAATTTGGTAAATTTCAGAAACTACCTTATATTCTAACTTAGGTAGTTACTTTTTATATTAAAGTAACTTAACTTTAACTAGTTTAAAAAAGTGAATAATTTGCCCAGCTTTGGTAATATATCATATAAGCGCTGTATTAATTGTATGTCTTGCATAGTTGTATTAAAAGTACAATAAGTCCCATGTCCAAATAATATGGATGATTATTAGAAAACACAAAAATATATTTTTTATTTTTATTTTTATACTTCGTATAAAAAGTATAGTCGGGTAGGTAAATTTGACTAAATTTTGAAATTCTATTTTCGAAATCGCTTTAGGGATTAAAAGGAACCAAAAAATTACTCTATTTTAGAATTGACTAAAATCACAAATACCCATTTGGATGTTTTTAATTGTTTTAATGTGCGGTCAATGCTAATCCCGGACTGACCATTTATATTGAAAAATATTTTTAATGAATTAATTTTGGAAAGTATCGAAATAAATGAGTCATAAAAGTGACAGTTTATGGGTTCAATGCTGTATAAATTATGGATCAATTGATTTGTTCCATTTAAAAGTATCTATATATACTATTTAGTATTAACAATATTATATTGATGTAATTTTTCCAAATTCCATTACTGAAATATTATATCGTTTTGAAAACTAACAACCGACAAACGTGCCACACCTCATTTATTAGACTCTTAAGAATACCGGGTATACATATTACGGCGGTAACACGGTGTGTTCAGGCCTTGTAATGGATTTTAGGGTTTGTATCCTATTCGGTTTGATATTTAGGGACACTTTAATACTATATAATATATCATACGAACACGGCGAACCATAAAAAAAGTGTTCTCAAGGACAGTTATAATGTGAACGCATCTTGATTTAGGTCGGATAACAGGCCTATATCTAGTTATACACGATACGTGGAAATATATACATATTTATGTTTCTGGGTCTTATGTTTTTAAACTTCAACGGGTTTTTTTAAATTAACGTCATTAGTTGTTGTTTTTTTTTACCATAAAATTGAAAACATTATTTATTTGTGATTATCCCCAACGCAGTCAACAAAAACACTGGGAAAAAAAGGTTTCCATTAAACCGTGTCCTGAAGTGGTTAAGAATAAATTAAGGTACATAATATATTATTATTATATCATTGTGTACAAGTTTGAGGAATAATATTATGTAAAATAATTTTGGATTCGATATTATTTATGAAAAAAAGTAATTTGTTCATAATATTGTTGCTATGTACTATAAAATAACGGAACAGACATTAATATAATAAATATATATATAACTAGGATTAACTCATATTTTTGAGTTTTCAGTACCTACAGTTAATTGCATTACGTCAGTGAGTTATTTGTTTGTGAATGTCAGAAAACAAATTATAATTTTTTTCCATACATATACTGGTAGTAATAATAAAATAAAAGTAATTTTAGCGATTACTCAACAAAACATGAACAATTTATTAAATTCACATTATATTGGTAGTCCATGTAAATGAGTTAAATTGGTTTGAAATACAAAATTGATGAGAAAGTCGTCTATAATCTACACGTAATATCTTTTTTACGAGCAGTATTTTGTAATAATAATTTTATAAATTATTGGTGCTTAAGAAATGAGATGCATATTAAACGCATTTATATTTACATATAAATACACGCTCACTATACATTTCATATACGGTTAGTTATAAATTATAATTCTTTTTAACGAGAGCAGTATAGACAATAATAATAATAATAATAATATGAGTATACATCATCTGCATTCAGTTTATTTTCATCATTTTGTGAATTCCCAAACATTTATTGTAATAATATTCTATATTAATATATTGTGGTATGACATTTTTTTGTTTTGTTGTAAGAGAATTGTTGTCGACCTATGGTTTTTTTTTTGTTTTAAACTAATTATTGATACTTACTCGTGCACCTATTATATTTCCTAGTTTCCGTGATTTGTAAAGCAATGCCCATGATTTACATTGCATTGATATTTGCTATGCTGTTATGAATTTATGACGTCATCCCAAAAATGTAAAATATCTTTCTTTTTATTCGAACAAATACATAGATTTATATATTTTTTTATATTATTTGAAAATACATTTATTATAACTTTACTTATACTGGTATACAAATTTAAGTGATTGAATACATAATGGCCGTTATTATCGTTATCATTAAATGAAATCGTTATAATATAATACCATCATTTACAATACCAGAATTAAATGGCTGTATACCCGAAAGTTGCATGGTTACCTATTATTTTAAAAAGATCATATAGTAATCATGTTTTATCGATGTAAAATTTGAAATAAATTATCAAAAGATTTCTTATAACTATATAAATATTTTTGCATTTTATAGTTGTTTTTTTTATATATTTTTGACGACAATTGGATTGAAAGTAAGTTGTTCAATTGATCTTTTCTTGGTACGTCAACATATTATTTCTTATAAAGCTTATATTTTATTACTACATTATAGATGCATTTGTGTGGAAACTAATTATTTTTTTCTAGTATGGAATAGGTTTTCTCATCAATGTATAAAATAATGTTTTTCATAAAGCCTAATGAATTGAGCTAGTAAAAAATGTGCTATACTCGATTAATCAGTTTATCGTGAATGTAATTACTTTATGTCATTAGGCTTTTATAGGGATTATTTTTGCTTAATTTTATTAGTATACGTGAACTAATGGAATTTTAATTTTAATTTTTAAAAACTTAAGGGGTTTATTAATCACTTAATATGTTATTATAGATGAAAAAATATAGTTAAAATTATTGTTTTCAAAACTGAATAACAATTTTTGCGTACTTAGTTAATATCTGAAACTTATAATTTACATTACTTACGAATATTGCTTACCCCCTCATAATATGGTTCATTTAGAATTTCAGTTCTAACGATGTCTTAGTATTATAAACCTAGAACACTAATTAGACAAAAAAAAAGCATTTTTTCCATTTTTATTTTTAGTGTGTCTCACTTTGTCAGTTGTGACATCTATAGTATACATGCAATTTTCTCCAAAATAAATTTAATATTTGCATTTTGTGACACTTTGTTTATACAAGTTACTGATTCAATGTAAACCTTAATTTCAGTATTATTTATCTCACATTCTCTAAATAATAATCTCTTTTCAATCAATGAAAATAATGGATACCTACTATAACCAAAAGTTTTCTTTAAGCACTCAAGTACAACAATAAACTATCTACAGATATTTAGCTCAAGTTAATTACAATTGAGTCAATTGACAGTTTGTGCAAATAGATAACTAACTATTTTTAAATTTTTTAGGATTTAAGATGACCTAAGTATTGAAAGTAAAAATAATAGTCATTCAGAGCAAATTATATCTTTTAATATTATAAAAGCTAATAACCTATATGTCTGAAATTAAAACAAATATATTATAATTTCCCGGTATACAATACATGCCTATATTTCATTTGAATTTCAAATAAAAAACATGAAGTGCATTCAGCAAATCAAAATGTATTTCTAGTGGTTTTCTTAAAATTGATGACTGGTGATGTATCCATGGTATTTAAATATCATTATATAAAATTAATGCAATTTATAATATTTAAAATATAATAAAATAATCACATCAAATATAAGGCACTTTTTTAAAGCATTAAAGTCGACGTTAATGTATAATATTTTGTTATTTATCATAGATAGAATGTAATTTTTATAAAAATACTTAAATTCAGCGATGAAGTATAATATGAACAAAAAAAATGAAAAGATTTCTTATTTCTCCATTATTTTAAACATGACTGTATTAACCGTACAATTTGAAAAGAGTATATTCCTATAGGAAACCTGGAGAAATATAACATTTTTGATGAAGAGGAAGGGTATGCAAATAATATATTTAAATAAAAAATATTAAAATAAAATAAATTATCATACCAAAATAATTAGTGTTTTATATTAAATCCCACATCATCTTATAGTATACGTCATAACTATATTATATAATTGTTTATTATTATTTCAAGTTTTTAAGTAGGTACCTATTTCAGTTGTTTTATGTTTCAAAAAGTAGGGATTAAATTAAATGTGTATTGAACAATACATTTTTAGTTAATTATTAATGAACATGAACTATACTTTAACATAAATATAACAAATTATCTTAAAATCATATTTAGCTAAGAATTTATGTAACTGTTGAATTTATAATTATTAAAATTCGTTTGTTTTTAGTTTTTCAGTTGTCTATGACTTAACAATGAAATTTTGACAAGGTGATAAATAACAATTAAAATTTTAAGTGAATCAACATTTTCTGAATATAAGTGTTAATCAGCTATATGTTTTATTGAGCTGTATAATTTCTTGGGCCCGATGGAATTTTAAAACTATAAAACGTATTCAATAATCTTTGTTTGTGCTGTAATAATTTGACGTTTGTAGTGTAAATACCAATGATGTATTAGTTTGTTTTATAAATAACAGATGCTTTAAATCGTTCGATGATAGAAAGAGCCGAAATGCATTAATGAATAAAACAATATTAATTAAAAATCCCATAATAAAAACATTAAGTTTTTAACATAAACATACTTCTTGGTTGTTTTAAAAGATAAATAAATTTTACTTACACTAACAACAAAATTAAGTTTGTATAGCTATAGTTATATAATTATATATATATATACTTATTCAAGTTACCACTGTGTGGATATACGAGCTATTAATTATAATTTGAATGTGCAATATAACTTAAAGCATGGTCTTAATTATTTCTTTTAGATTTAATAATAGATAAATAATTCACTCTTATATTTAAATTAACAACAAAAAATTGATTCTGTTGAACACAAATTTGTTTCGAGATATTTGCTTTTAATACGAAACAACATAATGTTATGTGGTTGTAGCATAATGACAATTATGTTATATATTTTTTAAGCTTCTAAGTGCAGTGATGAATGTATTGATTTAAGATTTTACAAATATGTATTTTTTTTTATTCTGTCTGTCATCACCTATTTAGGTGGTATAAATTTTTCGATTTTACACTTCGGTGGGAGGAGAGTTACTTTTGAAAATAAAATACTTTTTTTTTGTGTAACTCAAAAGCGAATTACCTTGGATACTTAAAATGTTTACATGGTAACATTTTTATAATATATTAAGTATCTTTCCCCTTTCTCTTCATTAATTTGCGAATACTTTTAGTTTTTTATTCTATAAATGTCGATAAAAAATTTTTGTTAGGTCAAAGACCTTGAAAATTATTGCAAGATTTCTTATAAGTTTTTTATATACAGATTAAAAAATATTTTATAACAATTTCAGTTATTTTGTTATAATTTTATTAATATTAATTAATTTTATAATATTATTCGTGGATTTAAAGTATATAAGTTATATTATTATATACTATATTACCGTCTTCTCTCAGAACTGTTTTTCGTACTTATAGAATAATTATATTTTATGATTTAATTCATATTTAGGTACCCAACATGATACCTGTAGTACAGAAGAGTGGTACTTCTTTCGCCTTATCTACTTGCCCGTTTTTTTATTGTTAAAATTATATAATAGTTTCTGTGATACTTTTGAGTTTTAATATATATATATATATATTTTATAGAGACAATTGTAGGTACTTTACTTGAATTAATACAAATTTAGACGTTCCTGAGGCATTATAATATGTCTTCGGCTGCGTCAGGGTGCCGTGGCACATAGTCCACACATATTGTAAATGTCTACCACACGCACCACGTTATAGTTATTTATAACACTTAAGTCCTGCCACATGAGATAGGCTGGACTCCCGGGTGCCGAGACCCTGAACAATCGCAGTTTTTCCATGTCCGTGATCACTAGACGATTAGTAAGTTGTTATCAACAGTATATATCATATGACTAGTCAGTGGCATAGGGAGACTCGTTAGCAACCCTGGAAAACTTAGAAAAATCTCATTTTACTAATTAAAAAATTGACACGATATTTTTTTAAATTTTTATTTTAGTATTTATTTTTTTAAGAATACAATTTAAACAAAAATAATTATCAGTTATTATTTACTTTGCAATGTAAATTTCGAACTTTAAATATTTTCTTATTCTGCTTTATGGCGAATTTATCGATGATTCATAGTATAGAATTGATATTGAATTTCTTCATATTAAATTTGTCTAGCTAATTTATGTTCTATAGATAAATTGCCATGCTTGGTAATCTCTCTTTTCCAACTGTTAATCTTAAATAATTTTTATTCATACCAGTGGTCAAACCAGTAGTCAGTAGACAACAGTCAACAAGATTTTTTTAATGTGGGTATTATAATGTATTCCTAGGCATAATAATAGGTATAATTTAAAACACATCGCCTTGGAAAACCTTCAATCTCTTCAAACATGAATCAAAAACATGTGGCATAGGACTTTTTTAAATTAATAATATGATGTGAGTACATCAATTGGAAAATAAATTACGAACTAAAATATACGCGTCACATACTCGAAACCATACGTATTCACGGTATTTCTCATCCAAGAGACTGGAAAATGTAATGCAAGAACAACTGAATATTTTCTAATATTATTTATAGGTCTAAAATATTTAATTTTGAATCAAAAGACTTGCTAATTTTATGACAAAGTAATTTGTTTTAGTTTTCTTCTAATGCAGTTTGTTGCAGTTCTATGCAGTTTATTCGTGTACCTAGTAATTATTTAATCATGATGTATATATACGATACAGTTATTATTAACTATTATGTTTATGAAAAAAAGTCAAAATCTTATTATTCAACTTTGGTTAATTATTTATTTAGATAATGTCCAACACTAGTTATACTATTGAAATAAAACACATTTCTTAAGATTAAACAAAATGAGTAATATTATGTTAGCCTAATAATTGCCCAATCTACCTTTGGTTGATTGGATTTGTGTTATTATTGTGATTGTCTAAAAGATAGTAATAACCCAGTTCATAAAATTTTGAATACCTAAAAACAATAGAAATCAACAGAAAACCTTAAAACTTATGATTTGGGCCAGAATTAGGTATGTACATATTTAACAGTATGTACATATTAAACAACTAATACATTATATTATATTTATATATTTTATACTAGCTATGAAGGATTAAATACCCGTAGATTTACTCCTTATTAAAGTCAGGTAGAATTTCGAAAAAATTCATCAAAGTCACGAGAATTTTCAAATTATATTGTAGATGAAGATAATTAAATTTTAAAGTTTAACAATTTAATACAGGGTTCCTCATAAATCATAAGTAGTTATTGCTGGGAAAAAAAATCAAAGTTGAGCGTAGTTCCACAAATATTTTGAATGAGCGTCTGAAGTTTATATTTTGACAAAATCGGATATTCACGCGCAAAATTACGATTATAGTTATTTTGTTGTAATTTAAACATATTATTCGCGGGTACTTGAAACTTTTAACGTATAATATTATAACATTTCATACACATAATGACACTTTTAAATGCAATGATTTTTACAAAAATTAATTCAATTAACCTCGTATTACTAATCTTAAAATAAATAACTTTGATAGCAATATAAATATAATATCATAAAATATATTTTGTAATATTATAGGCTGACGACTATATTCGATCACAATCGTTTTCGATGGCAATATGATAATGATTTTTCATTGAATTCAAATTTCACCAATACCAATATAATATTACTGAAACATCTTATTCCTCAATGACGAGGTACATTCAACACCTATACTGTACATTAGTGCATTTACCTACATTCGTCAACTTTAATTCTGATAATAGTCTAAATCGGTTAAACATTTTTACAATGTGAATCTTATAAGATTATTGAAGTATATGATATTGTTGCTTTAATGGCTCGATATTATATGTATATCCAAATACGTCGTGTTGATTAAAAAACTAAATGAAAAATATTTTTAAATTTCTATCTCCTCGTTGAAATTTTACATTAAAGTACAACTAAATAATGCATTTTAGTTTTAGTTTAATGCGTTGAAATTTATTCGAGAAAATAATATAATATCATTTGTGCGGCATCGTCACTGCAGGAATACTTATAGTAACGCATTTGATTTGAAAAACATTTATATTTATTCAATTCATCCTCTTTGTGATAGAATCTACTTAACGAGCACCATAATAACTATTAAGAATATAATTTATTACTACTCGCTTTTTGAGTTTTATGTATTTTTCTCAGAAAACATTATATTGATGTAACTACATTGTAAAATGTGCATAATATAAGAAAAGATAACCTTCTTAAATAAAATAAAGTTTAATTTAGGATATCATGATTTTGATTAGAATCAAAATAAAATCGGATAAAGATTGTTTTTTAAAACTTATAACTACATCTACAAACAACTATACCTACATCAATTTTAACTTTAGTTTTGAACAAGATCACACTAATGTGCTTATAGAAAGTTTTATTGTAAAACTGTCATAGTGTGCTATTTATTGTTTTTTATAATTATAAATTGCAATTATGAACTCGTAACGGCAATACAACTATTATTAATATATATTTTGTACTTGATGCGTTTAATACATTGAAATATGTTATTCATAACTTTCGTATCTCTGACTTTTTTAACACTTACAAATAGCTGCTTCGAAATTATTTTATAACGTCTTCGATTTTAAATGTCACCTTTTACCTAACCTGAACTATTTGATATTTTATATGAAAGTATGCTGGATTTTTAAATTTTTTAAATGTTATAACTATATACTAGTTTATAAACATGTTTGAATAATTGAAGGTATTTTAAATATTTACATAAGATATTAATTACTTTTTTACATAATGTTATATTTTAATTTTTAATTTTTATTAAGTTCCACAAAGATCTTTAGGAATTTTGAATAAATTGAGTAATTATATACGTTTTTGTTCTTAGTGTAGTTTGTTGTTTTATAAATTCAAGTCTGAGGTTTGATTAATTTTTTTCGTCTGGATTAGTGTTTGATAAATCTTTGCGCATTGTTTTGATTAGTCTTACAATATATTTATTTTGTGAATCTTTATACGTATTTCTAATAGATATATTACTATAAAATAAATATTTTAAATTATATATTACATATTTACATCATATTATTATCATTATAATAAGACAAAGAAAAATAAGTATATTTAAAACCCAAGAAATAAATGATTTCAAATGTATGTACAGATATATAATATCAAATATGTATTAGGAAGTCCTCAATATATTTCTGATTGAAATATTGTTATTCTATTTTTTCATATTAATTATCGTTTAGATTCATTGAAACGTCATAGTTGTTGGTCTTTTTGTCTATTGAAATAGTAATAAACAGAAGGCGTATTAATCCATCCATTGAAAAGTATCCAGATTATTTTATATTATTGGACTGGACAGGTCGTGGTTACAGTAACATTATTTTTCGATAAAGTTATCAAAACATTATACTTATTTTAAATGTTATTATAAATTATTTTTTTTCGTCTGGATTAGTGTTTGATAAATCTTTGCGCATTGTTTTGATTAGTCTTATAATATATTTATTTTGTGAATCTTTATACGTATTTTTAATCGATATATTACTATAAAATAAATATTTTAAATTATATATTACATATTTACATCATATTATTATCATTATAATAAGACAAAGAGAAATGAGTATGTTTCAAACCTAAGAAATAAATGACTTAAAATGTATGCAATATAAATACTATGCATATAATACATATATTATAATATAATATGTATTATGAATTCCTCAACATATTTCCGATTAAAGTATTATTATGTTTTGGCATATTAATTATCGTTTATTGAAACATCATAGATTTAAGATTTTGTTCTTCATATCGAAATAGTAATCAACAGAAGGTGTATTAGATTGGTCCATTGATATTCAGATTATTTTATAATATTGCATTGGACAGGTCGTGCGGTTATTGTGACATTATTATTTATTTTTCGATAAAGCTTATACCTATCATAATCGTGTATTTTAGAATTTTTTGATTAGCTATGTGTACACAGTAGAATATATTGTTTACACACAAACAGGCAACATATCTGTAGGAGATATTATTAAATCTGCTGATACGAACATTTTGAAATTCTTAAATTTAATTTGTTGTAAATATTATTATCAACAATGAAATGACTAGATACATTTATACATTTATACATTTTTGTAATTTATACATGTATTTAAAGTTTTCCAATCTTAAATGTATACGAATAATTAACATATATATCTGTAGTAGTATTTATTTGTTCCTTCATAGCCCATTTTTACAGGGAGATTTTTAAAAGTTCAAGGCGGAATGTCCCGCACAAACACATATTTTTTACTGCGTTACACAAAATCATAGTATTTTAAAAAGTGTAATTACCTATGTATGTTCAAGTGGATTTTTACAGTGATAACACATTCTTTGACCGTTTATTTTTCACTCACACATAATCACTTATTTTCAGCAACACAGAAGTTAGTCAATTTATTTTTTACTAGAATGAGATCGATAAAAATATCAATTTTTTTTAGTGGTATTTTTAGTTAGTTATCAATTCCCGAGGAAAAGATAAATTAATTTTTTTAATACCTACTTTCAATACAAACAAAATGGAATATTTGCTACCTACATTTACATTTGCATGTATTCAATTTAAATAAATTACTAACTTGCTGTAATTCTATACATATTATACAATATACAAATTAAAATAAGCTTATAACCTATAAAATATAGACATCAATTGGAATCTATCACTGTTGTACGAACAATTGATACCACACACATTTTTTTAATTTATACATTTTGATGGATGAAAATATTTTGTGAATTATTATATTTTGTGTAAACAATAACAGTATGAAATTTGAAAACGAAAAAATACTTATAATGTTTGATATTGATTTAACCAATGTACATAATTTAATTTATAGTAACGCTATTAAAAATATTTAATAACTAGGCATGGTAAATATGCTTTATACTATATATATTTTTTTTTGATTTAAACTATCAATGCAATTTTAGGAAAATAAATTATTTCAATAGTTTTTCCGATGGTAGGTTGGTATTTAAAACATGTATTTGTTATATTGTTATTATTTTTAAAGCTATTATTTATTAATTCTCTGATATTTTGTTCGAAATTAAATAATATTCCAATTATGTTGATATTTGACATTGTGATTATAAAGTATTCGCTGCTACTTTTTTTATTTGTAAAACGTGAAATTTGTTAAACTATTGTAATGTTATGAGAGAGGAATCGAACATTTCAAAATATTGTTGTGTATAAATATTTGAATTTTGCAATTGGTTATATTAACAAGAAAAAACTCGTGCCAGTCGATATGAAAATACAACAGTTTTCACTTTAATTTATGTACACTAATATAGTATGTGCCATTCATTATAATTTTCCCAAAAACTATTCATTTCGTAACTAGTTTCAAATAAATAATGCAGGCAAGATATACCTATATATATAACAATTACTTAAATTCTTGAGTACAATTTTATGTACTCGCAGAGAATTAACCAGAAAGTTAGTTCCTATTTAATTATAATTGTATTTTCACCGTTAACTAAACATTAAACCCTGTTTTATGTTTCTGTAAATCATAAAGTATTTATAAAGTTTGAACATTTTAAAATGTATATGACTACGAGATTTACTAATAAAAATAGAACATTATAAGAGTTACTTATTTAGAAAATTCAGATACACATATATTACATTGTATATCTGCAATACAAATAAAATGTAATAATTATTGGCAGTTGTAATGTTTATTTTCAGTTTTAATACTAAGTCTATAATATAAATATTAATTATTTGTAATTGCCAAAGAAATTAAAGTTATAATAATATCTAAAAGATTGGAAAAAAGAAATGTTAAGAAAAGTTTATTTGTTCAGCTAGTATAATATATTTTTATAAATTTACAGGTAGTTTACAATATGAATGTAGATATATTTGTAAATAAGTTATCATAATAGTAACCCGACTGATGTGTGAAACTAAAATGATAATTACGGACAAACGATTTCAAAAGTCTTGTGTAAACTGTGTAAGTTGTGAATTGTAATTATAGCCGGTCGAATTTCGGTGTCCATCATATATTATTATGTTCGGCAATATTTTTTTTTTGGCTGTTCACAAGTGATTAGTCAATCGTCTGTACTCAAAACGTTGTCAGCGAGAGAGTTACTTCGCACAGTACCTTGAATTAGTTTGTCATTTTTTGTCAAACAATAACTTCAGGGTCAGTATATTATGTGTTGCGCACGCCGTCATATAATGGGACTACTTAGTGGCCATACAATTATTATTAAAGCAACGGTAAATCTGAAGACAAAAATGTGCTGCAATAAACGAGTCATTAAAAACATGTGAACGTTTCCGCAGATCGTCGTCGCTACTATCCAAATAATTAGGAAAGTGCATGCGTACATTGTTATATATAGGTATACGTCTCTTCCTCTTGCACTTCAGAGTAGCATTATCCTTAACCCTTATTTCCGAATGACCTTTGTTGTCAAGTATTCTAAATTGCAATAGTGTATATTTTATTTTATTTTTTTCATCTCTACAACGCGAACACAGGAATCCGAGACGTCTTCTTCTTCTTCTGTTTCTCAGGCGGCTAAACCGTGTTTGTCAATGTTCTCCTCTCCGACCAGCATACGCTCTGCTAACAGAAAAAAAAAATATAAAGAAAAAAGAAAGAAACAAATAACCATCTGTGCACGTTTCTCAATAGCACGTCCTTTTTATTTAAATGTATTCGTCAGCTTGCCCGAACAGTTCCTTTTAATCTAAACTCATTGTAAACGAGTTTTTTCCTGACAACCGCTCAGCCCTGAATTTTGTCCTGTTTGGAAAATATATATAATATCATATCGGAATACATTTTTATTTGCCAAAATTAAAAAAAAAAAAAACCATGTGCCCGGAGAAATGTATCGATTGTATAAATTGTTGTCGGAGGGTGATAATATTTTGAATATTTTAAATATTTGTAAAAAAAATCATATTATTGAGAATTGCATTAGACATGTTTCAAAACGTATCAGTAGGCAGAAGGCATCTGTTATAGTATTGCATTAATTATATAGGTGCATGAACATAATTTACTTTAAAAGTCACTTTAGATATTTTAAGACATCTATTTGTGTTAATATACTTATTTATGATTAAAATATTATGTTTTGTTAAATATATTTGGTCTTAAATGTAGGTACTTAACAAATTTTATTTCAAACATTTAAATGACGTAAATTTAGAAAACTACACTCAACATGTGCGATAAATACACGTATATGCGTTACAATTTATTTACGTGGAACATCTATATTCTATATACTTTTTATCATCGACCCCGATGAATTCATATCAGTATTGGTTTTTTTTTTAAATATCTAAAACTGAGATGAATTGTTAAATTTTTCTGTATTCATAACCAGATTGTTGATTTAAATTAACTAATTATACTTTGTGTACCTATGAAAAAAAAAAACGTAATAGATACACCACATACAATGTACGTATTTATATGGTATTTATATATAATATATTATGCATATTATACTTGTGCATGTCAGCGATTTAAAACACGTGTTCGTGTTTTTTTTTTTAAGGAAGTCTGCAAATTTTTAAAATTAATGGTTACTGAAGGTCTAATAAGTTCACGGACGTCACCCATTAGCTTAAAATAGTATATGTCAATGTGACAACTGCAGTGGATGTACCATTCACATGTATGTGTTTAGTCTGTGTATTATATAGCTCTACAATAATACTTTGATGATACATTTTTATTTAAAACAATTTCAAACGTCATAATGTACATGAGACTTATACACATCACATACTCTCTTAATAGAAAATAAATAATTTAAAAACGTCTAATCATAATAATGTGGTATAATTATAATTTTTACCACTTATTAGTAATGTATTTAAAAAAATGTGATCGATTTGTGTTCATTAACACTAAAATAGGTTATCTATTATAATTTCCAATATAACATTAAATGGTCATAAATAATAATATTTATTATCACCTGGGCATGGTATACTTACAATACAAATGTATTGTAAAATAATAATAAACAATTTTTTGCAATTATGAATTATTTTAAATGTTAAAACTATGTGAAAAAATCATCTTTCATTTGATTTGTAATATTATTTTAAATTATCATTTCATTTATTTTTTTTGAATTAATTTTTAATTCCTATCTATTTGTTTTAAATTTTACTAACTGTGAATCTTAACTATTACTATGTGATAGAGAAAACGGGACAAGTTGTTTACTTTAGGTTCTATAAGGATGACGTATGAGACGGTACGATTAGTCTAAACAGCTAAAATGTATTAATTGATTTTTCCGTATTAAAATAATTAGTTTTGAATTTTCCAATGAAAATTTATTCATTTTTTGAATTATTATTATACCCAAAACAGTGGGTAAGGAAAAAATTTAACTTTGTTTAAATAATTCGTATGTGATTTTTAGTACGTTAAAATTAATAGCTGGAAATTACAGTTACTTCACAGTAGTTGTTGCTAACACTCACATAATTATGTTTAGGTAATATATTAATTATAGTGAAGGTATGGTATATTATTAATTATAATTTATATATATTGTGATGATATATGATAATTATATGTAAGTACGCATATAGGTACTTGTTTTTAAATGTTATTTGAAAACTGTAATATGGATTGAAATATAGTACTGTTTATTATGGATATTAAAATATAATTGTTCCACGTATAGTATTTCGTAGTCGTACGTTTTTATTTTATGATATAATTCATACAAAAAATGCACGTGCAAAATATTTTATTGTTCTATTGTCCTGTAAATATATTTGAGGTATAGCTACTATTAACATAATTTTATAACATTTTTAGATTTAGAATTCCGTGTAAAAATGTCCACATCATATAAACGACTTTTTTTTTCATTTTCATTTTTTGATTATGTTAATTTTTTGGTTTACTAGCGAAATCGAATGTTTAACATTTAATAATTATTGCTATCTTGGAATTCTATATTATACGCAATAGAATAAATTACATTTCTCAAACGAAATAAACTTCTTTCCCATAATTGAAACGTACAGAATTTTATATGGATACGAACTTTAATATTTACTTACTCCCGCAGTATTGTTTATGCAAAAGTAAATGTAAACTCATTACATTTATGTAAATGATCTGTGTAATTTTATTCGTTATACATAATTTTGTCTGTTTTTGTTGCAGGTTTTATTGGGATTTGTGCATGCTCCTGTTATTGGTTGCCAATTTGATTATACTTCCGGTTGGAATATCTTTTTTCAACGACGATTTCGATACAAGATGGATAACATTTAATTGTTTGTCGGATACGATATTCCTCGTGGACATTATCGTAAACTTTAGAACGGGTAACATACTAATAATTTATTATATTTGTAATAAATGAAGATTACGATACTAAAAAATGAGACTAAAGCTTTGATAAATGGTGGTATTGAAAGATATGTATCCTGTATTATTATTGTTCCAAATTCAAACAGTTTTAAAAAAAATATAATTATGTTTAATGAAATACCTTTAGCTTTACGCCTTTACTATGCACCTTTACGCGTAATATGGATCCAATTGTTGGTTTGTGAATAAGAATTAATGACAAAAAGACGTTAGGAGATATATAGTAGTATAGTCATGTGTCGGTTAGATTATTTGTACCGATAAATGTAAAAACGGCATTACATCAAAACTCAGCTTTGAACCGAGCTCAGCTTACAAAAGTGATTTTAAAACGGTAAGTTTTCATTAACTAATTAATAAATTCACATTTAATATGAATAAAGTTTTAAAAGTTTTTTAAATTGATTAAATATGATAAAAAAATTACAATTAACATCGATAAAATGTGTACCTATGTACCCAACCCAAAAACTTGTAATGAATGCAATTATATGAAATGTAAAAAAATAAATTTAATATCACTGTTATACAAAGAATACATCTTCAAGTTTCAAGTACTAGCATCTAATATTATACATTTTTCTAAAGATAATATTGTCATAAAATTGATATTTGTGTAGTTGTAGTAAAGTTTAAACCTGCGACCGTGTCAATATTTTGCTACAGTTCAAACTTATAATGTATTTTAAAAAATAATTCTAATACTAAACATTAAACAATATAATATGGTAATTTCAAACAATATATTATTTTTAGTTAGTTTTTTATCTAAACAATGATTTATTAAATTAACATTTTGTAATAGTTTTATTCTATTAAATTACATTTACTATTTGATAAAAAAATATTATTTTAAAATGTTTTTGTTAAAACATATATTTTACTGTGTATTGGAATTAAAATTTAAACATTATTGGCATTGAACATATTTAAGTTTATTTTTCATATTAAATTATTTCATCTCGGTTTTTATCAAATACATCTAAAATTTCTTTACAAACAAACATTTCCTAACTTAACGATTTTATTATAATATATACCCTATGCAGTATTGCTAAAATGTATATAATTATTTAAGCAACTGAAGTGGATTATAATTTTATCAAGTAATTAACTTATTAAGGATTGGCATACACTTAGGTTTATGAGAGTGATGAACGTTTTGTGGTATTAATGAATTATTATAAGAATACTACGTTAAGAAACTAACGTTGAATGATCATAATACAAGGATAAACAAATTGCAATTATTTTTGTAAAGCCACTAAAGTACCTATTGGGTAATTATACCTAAATTTTAAATATTTATATTTATTTAGAATATTAAATTCCCTGACCTTCGATTTTTAGTGACGTAGTTATAGTATATTATTTAAATACTTTTTAAATTTTTATTTCGTAATTTTTAATCATATATTGTAAATAAAATGTTGTATATAAATATATTATATGCATATACAATACATCATTTAAGTAATAATAGACTATTTTTGAATAATTTTTTATAGTAAACAATATTTTATAATAATATATGAAAAAAATAATCGTCGAAATAAAATGAATTGCTTAATATGCAAATAATAACAAAATACTAAGAGCGCTTTTATAATTCTTAAAGTGGTAAACAACTTATCTAATTATGAATTAAGTTTGTTAGAGTATTTCGTTTCACATTATTAAGTAGTGTTTATGTTTATTCAATTTAAATAGAAAATTCGTAACCTTCGTATAATGATAACTGGATAAGAAATTGTATTAATATTCTGTTTTTTTCTGTGGTTCAGAAAGTAGATTACTGACTTTCTGGTAAGTTTAACGTCATTAAGCGTTTTTTTTTTTTGAATATTTAGTATCTGAAATGTATCGTTAATATTAAACAACTAAAGTATCATCAACCAATATCAGCACGATTCACGAGGTGGTGATGTAAAGAGGTTATGGAAATTCAAAAACGAACTCATTATGGGACACGTTGTTATCCCAACAAACATCTTTTATAGATTTAATAGAAGTCATTTTGAGATACCATTGTTATATTTATTCGTTAATAATTTTATGAATATTTTATACCTTATAAACTATTTTAAGGTTCTAAAAAGGATGCACACATTTACATCTTGTAATAAGGGGTTAAAAAAAAACTGGCGAAGTCGCTCTGCTGTGCAGTAGATTTCGAGTGAACCTTGTCGTTGACTAGGTGTGATGAATTTGAATTCAATGATAATCAATTATTGCATACGAAAATCGGTTCCGATGCTCTTTAAGTTTCAACAATTAATATATTTTAAATTAAAATAGTAAATAACTCGTTTCATCATACAATATCGTCAATATGAATAATTTTGCACTTAATGTTTTAGCCTTATTAAATTATATATTATTGATTATACAAATTGTAAAGTACAAAATGATATTATGCATAATTTCGTGATTTTAACAACATGTATCAAAATTCTAACTTTAAACGCTTATAAATAAATACGCTAATAATGTTGTAATATATTAATGCGTAGACTTACATCCGATTATTTTTTTAATTCAAGTAAGAAAAAATTTTAATGAACCTTAAATTAAATTGTTAAGTTTTTTGGTCGACCATTCAATTATTTTTCAAAATTAATTGTAAAATATCTAAAAAAAGTAAAAATGTCAAATCCTTTTATATTTAAAAAGAGCCAAAATGTTTTACCTACGTGAAACTAGCACTATAAAGTTGGCACAACAATCTTAAACCATTCCAGCAAACTCTTCTCGGACTTGTTGGATGTTGTTGGAATATGTTGGAAGTTATACTAATAGTTATTAAATTTCGAAGTTTGTAGTGCTAACTACGTGCTCAGCACTACATATGCAAACTATCACTTTAAAACTCTTCCAACAATATTGTTGAATATTTTTCGGAATTTGTTGGAACGTATTTCAAAATGTTTTCAATTTCAAAGTTTTAGGTGCCAATATTACATCCAGCACTACAAATTAATGTAAAACGCTAAAAACAGATCCAAAAATATACACATATTATTTTGAGAAATTGTTAGGATTTTGCTGGACAAATTTTACGGTGTTAAGTAGTTTAATTTTTTCCATGTTATAAATTTTTATTTTCGTTATATTTTGAAAAATATACCATGTCTAAAAAATGCTAATATAAATTATTTTGTGAACATTTTAAATATCTATGGTCATTTGGGTTTAAATATTTATGTGAATGACTATAACGTAATATAAGATCGATTTTCCTTTGATTAGTGTTGCGTAAATGTATAATTTATCCATTCATCCGTTTATCCGTAGTTACATGTATATCGTATATAGACTTATAGTTTAATCACATTTATATAATTGTGTTAAATACATATAACGTAAGATTAACGGCGTAATAAAAAAATATTTACGTTTACTCGTGTTAAATATATAAAAATTAAAATCAATAAAATTACCAACAATGTATGATGTATTTTTTTAAGTTGAGTGAGTTTTTACAGTACCTGTATATTATTTTTGATAAATTGTTATTTTTTTTTAATGTGTTATTGTTACAAAACATTTAACTAGGTAGTTATATTACATAATATTTTATACTCGGTATTCACCTACATATTTTCCGAGATTTTTTTTTTAAATATTCGTATTATATTATTTTACAGGCATCTTACAAACGGACAATTCTGAACAAGTGATATTAGAACCAAAACTGATAGCTAGAAACTACTTGCGATCCTGGTTCTTCTTGGATCTGATTAGTTCTCTTCCATTGGATTATCTATTTCTTATGTTTAATCAGGTACCAAATTGTAATCACGATTTTTAATAATGATAAAATTAATCGAAGTGTTGTAAATAATATTATATTTGCGTACAGGATGTGGGTGAAGGTATACAGATTTTACACGCTGGTCGAGCTCTTCGCATTCTTCGACTTGCGAAGCTACTCAGTTTAGTTAGATTACTCCGTTTATCAAGATTGGTGCGCTATGTTAACCAATGGGAAGAAGTATACGTAAGTCACTTAATGATATTATGTAAACTACGTAACTTTTAGATATAAATAATAAACAATTTTTAACATTCATTTCATATAATAATCATATACTCGTATGTTTCATATAATATATAATACATCGGTTATTATGACCAATTTTTACTGGTCCCTTATTGAATGTCATTCTAAACAGATTTTATTGTACTATATATAGTTTGTAGATGCATAATGATCTCGGTTGATTAGACATTATTAGCAGTAGAATTACAAAAAAATAAATCAATGATCACCCTTTGTATCTTGCTCACAATTTATTTATTTGTATTTTCTATCATAACACACAGGTAATAGAAAAAATTATAACCTAGGTTTTTATTATACGAGAAAAAAACAACAACAATGACAAATACATTAATCGTTCCACTCAGAATCTAAAATTAAAATGATAAATAAATTAGAATACTCTAGTCTTAACTAGACTGGCCATTCATTATAATATGAATTACTGTTATTCAGGACATTTATGTTATCTTAATTCTTAATGACCTAAAAAACATATTACAAATATAACAACTAACTGACAAAAAAAAAATAACGATTATAAATATTTGAAATTAATCTATTGCTTATTTTGATTATTTATGGCATTTTGTTTGAAATTTCAATTTTAGGAGTAAAAAAATTTTGTATTATTATAAAAGAGTTTATTTATTAAAAAATAGTTATTTTTAACATTTTGTGGAGAGCTATTGATTATTATATTATTAGGTAATACATTTTAACTGCTTAGGTCTAAAATATATTATTCTCGTAATATTAATTATAGATTTTATTATTTTAAACTATATTATAGAACATGTATAATCAAAAAAAAAAAATAAACCATAAATAATTTTCATATTCCTGGATTTAAAATAATTTAAACAGGAAAAAAATATTAAACGGTTTAGTCTTTAGGTTAACACATTTTTGCGACCATGATCAAAGAATTATTATGTTCAATATGTTTATATTATTACTGAGAAAAATATTTAAATGTATACAATGTTTTAATAGCGGGTTTTGGTACTAAATATTATTAATACGAAATTATAATATTGAAGCAATTACAAAAATCAATTTTATATTTAAAACTAATTAAGTACAATTTTATATAATATTGTATGCATTTAAAATGTAATGTTATAAAATAAAAGTAATTTTACAATCAGTCGATCTCATTAAAATAGATAAAATAGTGTCCAGTCATTTCATCGTCGATAATTTATCGCATGATAATTTATCCCAAATAATTAATCGTGAAATACTCCATCGCGTTGAACGGGGAAAATTCTTCAATTTTTAACTATGGGGGTGGTTTTTGTTAGAAAATTGGAACTTCATTGGCTCAAAAGTAATCCTAGCACTTTACAAATAATTGGGAAAATTGTGAATTTTTACTCAAAACTAATAATTGTCGACGATATCAATTTTAAATTTTTGTGGTAACTCAAAAATGAATAATTGTAGTGACTTAAGACTCATAAGTCATTTTCACCAAATATTAATATTATCATTTATTTAACATGATAACATAATATAAAATATTTTGGCTCTTTTTGTGCTATAGTTCGATATTTGAAACTTTAAATTTTTTTCAATTTTTTTTGATTTAAATTAATTTTGGTTTGAGAGAAATGCATGTGATAATAGCCCATACCTCTGATTATTTAGTTGTGTTTCTAAAACTAAGATATTTAACGGAACAAGGAATGCCAACTTGATATCATGTCTAACTCGTACCTGCCCGAACCGAAATTCAATAATGTTTAAATAATTAGCATGATAAGCTTATAATAATATTGTCGCTAACCGCTAACTCGTTATTTAGTTTGTTTGTTTCGACCGTCGCGAGAATGTTTCAGCAGCACAAACACTAACATGCCGGCTTGTTTCCGTTTATTATTATTTTTTTTTGTAGATGTTAAGAATACGATCGGATATGTCGTCGGGTCAACAAGGTCAGATTGAAAGCCGATCCATGATCAAGGTAATAATCGTCTGCGCTTGTTTTACCTCTTCTTCTTATATTTTTTTTTCTGTGATAATTTATATCACTACAACTCAGTGTACCTACTCATCATCTATATACATCACTTTATTTTTAACTTAAAAATCTGAACACGTTTTTATTATATACCGATGAAGAGGAATTTCTGTTCGGAGTTTGATACCCACCAAAGGAAAAATGTGATTTGTCGGCGATTTATTAAACGCGTTTTTCCTCCCACGTCCTATGTGGAAAATATGTGACGTGAATTACAAAAGCAGACGTGGATGGGTCATTTTTCCGCGCACACAAACACACGCACCATATATTCACATCCGGCTTCGACACATTCATTAAAACCGCAATTCAATTCAAAGTGCGGTACACATTATATCATACGATATATATATAATAATAATATATATACTATACACAATTTGAAACGTAACAATCAATAAAATAAAATATTGTAAGTGTAGTTATCGTCATAATTAACGCACGGGGCAGCATCAGCAACATCAGCGTTTGCGCCCAAATGATAATTATTGTTTAGTGCATTTTCATTGTTTGATCACCTGGTGAATATTTTGGCTGCATAATTCACACTGTATATAATATAAACTCACTCACTATTTACGCTATTGAAACGCCTTTTTTCTAACAAAATACCAAACCATCCAATTTAACACACACATATATGATTCTTCATGGGATTATGCACTCACTCGCGTTGCTATAATAATTATTTTTTAAATATTTGTTTTTTTTTTTATTTCCTTGTGACTATTTTACTATGTTTTTTATATTTATGTTTGATGCGAAATCATTGTGTGGCTTATGTGTACATGTATATTTTACTTCTGATCAATATTGTGTGTTTTTGGTAAAAATAATGCTAACAGAGTGTATTCTTTATAATATGAAGTGTTTATGTAATCACTTTTTTTGTGCACCCAATATAATGCATGCATCACAATAATATTAAACTATTTGGTACCTATATCAAATGAAAACGGAACAGTTTTCGAATATTATTTAACTATTTTACTGTAATCGTAGTATACGACAATCATACGATTTATTACATTATTTATTCGACAGTTTATCGGTTTATCATAATATTAGGAATTTAAAAGTCGATAAATTGTGGTTAAAATTTAGTTGTTTATATATAGGTAAAATATTATGTATTATATTATATTATTGTCGGTTCTTAACTAGGAATAAATTAAAACACATATTTGTTGCTGAGACATTATTTTAAAGAACTGATGATAATTGATCATACCTATTACATAAATATTCTTTTATAATTATACGAATCAAATATAGACAATTCTCATCTCCCGTGGCGGAAAATTTGGATTTTAAATCACACAATAATTATTGATAACTGTAGCTTAATGTGAGATACATTAGTGAACGAGCTTGTATTTCACAAACAAAATAATATAATTCTTCACGTAAGCGCAGTAGAGTTAATGACCTTAAAACTTTTGAAAGCAAAATAATTTAATAAACTTTAAGCCTCCAAATGCATGACAATGACATCTTGTAAAAAACTTTGCTCGTAATTATATTTTGTGAAAACGTTGTTTTATGATAACTTTTTTTTCGTTATTTTCACACAATTATTTTAACTTAATAATATTTGCAAGTGTTGGAATTTAATTCATCACATTAAATGGACTGTAAACAATTTTAGCGGTAGACGACCTATATAGGGAGGTAAAATTCAGTCAATACATCAGCTTTTTACTGAGACAATTTTGTATTAAACTTTAATAACCTACTATTAAATTAAATAGCCTGTTGAACTGACGGAAATTGAATTTAAACCTATGGTACTTATCTTTAAATAATTTATATATTTTATGACTTTGAACTTTTTTAGAAATTATCTTATTATACTTACCTACTTACTCATTAAATATATAAATTAGTTTATAATATATACTACATTTTTTATTAATTGATAATTTCATTATTAGACAAACATTTTTAGTATCATAATTTACCATAACTGTATATAGTGTAAACACTAAACAAATATTATAAAACCATATAATATAAAACGTATCAATAAAGTATAAATATTTCTCACGTGGAGTACAAGAAGTCTAGAGACTGTAACCAAACCAAAAATAACTGCCCCTTGAACCCAAAATCCCTTAAAATATTGGAAGCTAGAACCGAATTAAAATATTTTCAAAAAACCGGGACCTATGCGACTTTTAAATAAAATATATCGGTTTTGAATATGGTTTTTAATAAATTTGTCTAACCTTAACCTCAAACTTTGATCAATAACTTTTTTAATACCAGAACCTTAATATATAATAAATAAATATATATAAACAGTACCAGAACCAGAACAGGAATCGAACAAAATAAAATATACCAGTCTCTAATAGTATGTACTTAACATTCATATCTCATATGTCGTAAAATAATTGAACAATAATTCAAGTACAATATTGTGCATAATTTTATGACTATAATTGTCTATACTCTATTGAACAATATTTTTAACAATATAACATAGTGTATTTCTAAAAATATTCTAAATATAGTTTTTGGCTTCGAATAGGTACAAAATGAAAAATATATCTCACGATTGATTGGTTTAAAATATGATGATTCTTTTATATATTTTTTAAATATTTATGAGTACTATTATTTAAAATTAAACGAAAATTATAAAAAAAATATCTTGAAATTTTTTTTCATAAGCTATTGTTTTTGGTATGCTGCTTTTATGTAAATTGTATCATTTTTAATTTGAGAGCAATAATTATTTTATTTTTTTTTTTTAAGGATATAAGCTAAATTTTTTTTCATACCTAGTTTTAAGATATAAATATTTGTTGAAAAATTTCACGTTGGTTAAACGTCACAAATGTAAATAACAGGAATTTTAAGTATTTATACAAAATAGGTATAAATATTATAAACTTTATTTTAATTAAAACGATACTGTTGTAAATATTGAATTCATGACGATCATTGTGTAATACAATTTTCGATTTTCTTAAATAGTAATGATAACATTTGACATACTACGCGAACAGTTTATATCCATTTTGAAATCAAAAGCATATGGTACGTAAAACTTTTAGAGTACTTTCACTAGTACTTTAGTGCTTTCTTTAAAATAAAAACATATTCTCGCGAAAATATTAATACATATTTTATAAAAATTGCTCGAAAACGTGATATGATTGCAAAAAAGTTATTTGTGTTTTATTATGAAGTACCTATAATATATATTATATTATATGAAAATTTTTTTTAAATTGCTTAGATTTTTTTCGAACTTTGTGGCAATCAGCGTTCAAATATACAATAAACCTTTTTTTCCTATAATAGTGGTGTAGAACAAAATTGAATCGCACCAAAGCTTGTGTATAGTTTGTTTAATCTCTATTAATAAAATACATATTGATTCACTAAGTGACATTTAACAATAATGCAGGTATTATTAATCGTCTTCATTTACATAATAATAATATTATCATTATTATAGTTCCTGAACATGGCCAGTGTGTTTATGAGGATATTCAATTTAATATGCATGATGTTACTCATTGGACATTGGTCTGGATGTCTACAATTTCTTGTTCCTAGCTTACAAGGATTTCCGGCCAATTCGTGGGTTGCCATTAACGAGTTACAGGTAATTAAAATTTTATATTATTCACTAAAAATAATATAGTTTTATTTAATTGAGAAAACAATTTCAAATACCAATGATATTTGAACAGAAAATAAATAATATTATATTGTATGCAATAAATGCATAATTGGATTAAAAATATTTTTAACAGACTTTAATGGTGTGAAAGGATAATACTATACTAAAATAATATAATGGTAATATTATAATATGATGTACAGTTAATAAGTTAATATAGTTACACTTAATATAAGTCCTATTTTAAACATTAATTTATCTCTATTTTCTTACTATAACCCGTTTTAATGCAAGGATACTTTTTATAAGACATTATTCATTTTTAAAATTATATTGATAAGAAAGATGATTTTACAAAGGTATAATAGTTAAAACATAATATTTAATATTATTGTGCCTGCCTAGTATTTGTTTGAATTCGTTTAAATAATACAGTTATAAGAAAACTGCTTATGCAAAAATAATTTTTTCCTTATGATTATTGTTAAAAGTAACACGTCTTGAATGGATTAAATTATATATACGAAATTGTTGATAGATATCAATAAATTTAAATATCCTCATGATGCAGTAAAACTATATAACTAAAGGTTGATTTCTTGTTGAAAGCTATAATATTAAGCCTTATGAAGACATTTTAGAAAGACTTTTTGTCTGTAATAATTAAAACACTTTATTTTGTGTCGCATCTTTATACAGCTGTTAATTGTGCAAAGTCATAATACCTACTTCTAAATTAGCTGTGTCAGTTGAGCAATGTCATATTTTTATAATTATTTTATTATATTTCCTATTTGAAATTTATTTTAATGAATACAGACCTACTGTGAATCTATGAGTCAGTTAAAATTACATTTTAATTACCTATATGGCTATACTATATAATTGATTTGTATTATGTCATCTAAAAATGTCAAGAATTTTTTTATCATTGTTCAGATATGAGTTGTGAGTACTTATATTATCATATTATTATGGTATAAAATATGAATGATGATTCTTATAGTGCAACTATGTAAGTATACGTCATTTAAACATTAAATATTTAATCAGCATCCTTATAAAGTTATAAATTAGTTTTAAATGTAATGTATATTATAATACTAAAATATAAATATATAGTAAAAACATATACTATTATATAGTATATATATAGTATCACAGGACCGTGAAATTGCGTACCTATAGTTTAAATTAAAACTAAAAATAATGTAAATAATTATATGAATGTTGAACGTCATTATAATATAATAGCTTATAGTTTTCAAACAAATCTTCAATTTAAAATAAATAAAAATTATCATCGATTTTATATTAATATTATGTATATAAATTTGTTTTGGTCACAAATAAGGTAGGTCAGTTGATGATACGTGATTATAATTTGTCTAATAGCCTTAAATTATGAAGAGCTTCAATTTGAAGTATTGAATTAATAATTATATAGTTATAGGTATAGGTAATTAAATGTTTTCGTTTTACTGTTTTAAACCTATAATATGGAATCGTGAAGTAAGTACTAAGTAGTAAGACATGTTTAATGTGCACGTCACTAAACAGCGTTATAGTTTAAACGTTTTTTGGAAATCAGAAGCTTCGTTATGAATGAAATAGAGCTTTATTGTGTTGGATTTGAATGATGTGATGTAAAAATTAGGCTTTTGAAGAAAACCCCCTGAAGATCGAAATCGTATGGATTGAAAATGACGATGAATTTAATAATTTAAATTTTATCTTGGTGGATTACTTTGCGTAAGCTACAAGTCAAATCTCTCTGAAAATATTACACTCAAATATAAATCAATACACTGGAGTAATTTATTATTTTTACATTTTAGGTTTCAGCATTGATTTTTTAAAATCTATTTTGGACTATCGTTTTTGAATAAAATCTAGTTGAATAATATTGTTTATGAAAAGTATACTTATTGTCCCTATAAAATATCATAAAACTATGTACTTGCCTAAATCATTGTATAGTTTGGGTTATGTTTAATAACCATCTTTGCAGACTATTTAAACAAAACTTGAACGTGATTTTCAAGACATTTTTAATAATGTTTATTTTACGGAAGTACAAAATTAAGTGTAATTGTATAGATGTTAATCATTTATGTTATAGGACACCGATTGGGCTGAACAATATTCGTGGTCCCTGTTTAAAGCCATGTCGCATATGTTATGCATTGGTTATGGTCGGTTCCCTCCTCAATCGTTAACTGACATGTGGTTGACTATGTTGTCTATGATTAGTGGAGCCACGTGTTATGCTCTGTTTTTGGGGCACGCCACTAATTTGATACAAAGCTTGGATTCATCCCGTAGACAGTATCGTGAAAAGGTTCGAGAAGTCGTACCAAGTGCCAAATTTATGTACTAGGTTATTCGATATTACAATAACTGTGTTTGATTGCTATAATATAGGTCAAACAAGTAGAAGAATACATGTCGTACAGACGGCTGCCGTTGGACATGCGCAAGAGGATAACTGAATACTTTGAGCACAGGTACCAAGGAAAGTTTTTCGACGAAAAGTGGATATTGGACGAAATGTCCGACAAACTACGAGAGGTAAGTGCGGTAGATTATAATGGCTGGAAATATAAAAATATTATGTAAAACTTGAATTTTTGAAATTTAGGACGTTCGTAATTACACTTGCCGGAGGTTAGTGACAAATTTGCCACTTTTGCAGGACGCCGACACCAACCTTCTCACTGAATTGACTGATTGTTTAGAGTTTGAAATGTTCCAGCCTGGTAATTTTTTTATGTATTTTTCACTCGTAATTTTTCTGGGGAAACAATAGGTAATTTTTTGTTCATGTTTTGTTTTGAACATTGGGGGTTTTTTTAACGAGAAACGTGATGGTGGCTGTGTATAGTTTAGTGGAGAAAGGAGTGAAAGAAAACAACAGCGCGCACTGCAATAGTATGCAAGATTTAACGATTTTCAAATAAGAAATTCTGCTCGGGGCTGGCTGATAGATGGCCTAGCCGTTGGCGGGATGAAAGAAGAGTGGGTAGGAAATAATAATAAAAAAGCGTACAAGAGTAAACACACGAGGAAAAAATACGTAAATATCTCTGTGAAGAGAATGCAAAATAATTCAGTTTTGAAACAGTACGCGTGACACGAGAGTTGTGCTTTAAGCACACATAGCATTTTTGTGAATGTGAGTAGCTGCAGGATATTGCAAGGTAGTCTGATCATGGTTGACTAATCGTGTAGTTTAAATATCTAAACTCGTAAGTAACATTCGTAGTTATGTATTATGAATACTCAATTGTATCTAAGCGTTTTACCAAACGATTAATGTGTTAACAAAATCCATAGTGCAAAGTAGGTATTGCAAAAATAATTATAATCATTAATGTTACCAAATATCCGTGCACGTTGTTACAATGTCTTGTCACTTAAAATAAGTTAAAAATGTATTCAACTATTTTAATAAAACTACATCATGTATGTTATGGTATACATTGTACTCAATAACAAAACATAATATGTATAAGTATTTTACAATGGATAACATTATTGATATTTAATAATATATTTTATATTTTACATAGTTATATAAGGTGTAACTGCAAAATAACCAGAGAAATGACATAAATTTTATTCTAATCATTATTTTAGATTCTGAGCGTAGCGATGAATGTATTGATTTTACATTGATGTGTGTTTTTTTATTAATTTTTTTGTGTCTGTCATCGCCTTTTTGGATATTAAAAATGCTTAGATTTTCTTCAACAGTATATTATCTGATAGGTAAGTGAACCTTGTTGGTACTTTGGAGGGGCGGGGGGTCAAAAGTAAAAATTTCCCAGTAGTTTTCAAAAGCGACGTGAAAAACAAAATAAAAATTAAGGAAAAACGGGAATTTCTACGCAAAATCTGTTTTCGAGAAAATCGATTTTGATTTTTGGTGCTATTCTAAAACAAATAACCGTAGGTACTTAAAATATTGACTGAATGTTTATATTTGCATTTTCTATACACCATAACATTTTTCAAATATTTTGACTTATTACGGACATTTTCAGTTTCCATTTATTTTAGTTTTTTTTGTCTATAAATATCAATAACATTTTTTTTGTTGGTTAAAAAAGCTTGAAGTATTAATAAAAGGTTCCTATTATATTCTTTCAAAGGCAGATGAAAAAAATTACAAATCCATAGTCACAGTTTTTTTTTATAAGCATTTAAAGTTCAAAAATTGACAAATACGTAAAAATGATGAAAATTTGGAAATTATTTAAGTTAAAAATTCATGAAAAATTTTCTTTTTAAATCTAAGATTTGAAAATGTAATACAAGATTCCTCATAAGTTTGTCTACCTTTATCAAAAAAAAAAAAATGTCTACAAGAAGATCAAATTAAATTTTTATGAGTGTTTGAAATTCATATTTTTACAACATTTGATATTCACTCGATTTCTCATGTAACGATTTTCTTATTTTGTTGTAATTAAAAAAAACGAATGACTGTAGATACTTGAAAATTTCACTGAATGTTTATATTATCATTTTATATACACCATTCAATTTTTGAAAATAATTTGACTCTTTTTGAGCTGTTTACGGATATTGTCAGTTTTGAATTTTTTATTTTATTTTTCTATAAATATCAATAAAATTTTATTTGTTGGGTAAGAAGGTGTAAAAATGTAATGCAAGGTTCTTGATATATTGTTACAATAGCAGTTGAAAAATATTAAAAATACATAGGCATCATTTTTTTTAATAAGCATTTAAAGTTCAAATTTTGACAAAATTTATCACACTTAAAATTTAATAATTATTTTGTAGTTAAAAATTTATAAAATGTTCAACTTTTATAGGTAAGGATTGAAAATTTCAAACTAGATTCCACGTAAATAGATTATATATAAATTACTTTGTTCGCCTTAATATCATCAAATATACTTGGTAATATCATAGGCTGACTGACCGTTTTCGCTAAGAATCGTTTTTCTTATACAATGATATTATATCATTGAATTCAAATTTAACACTATAGGCACTTTCGCTACAAGTACAGTACAACATAACTAAAAATAAAAATAAATTTTATTTATTTATTTAAAAATAGTCTGCAATTTGAAAATCTAATTTTGAAACATGTTGATGGTAAAAACTTTGTTCAAGCCAAGTATAATGTTTTTTTTTAATTACATATATATTAATATAATTATTAAATTCAATATTTTGTATTGTGTTTGGCGTTTTGTTAAAGCAAAATATTTATATTGGATGATTAAAATTAAAATAGCGAATTATATTTTAATAATGGGCCATTTTCGTCTTTGACACATTTAAAAATAACAATAAATGTAAAATATGAGTATTATAATATTATACTTGTTTGTCCCGATACTTGGTCATAAACAAAATATAAATGCGCTTTTATTTATAAAAACGTATTACAATAATATTAAATAACAGTGAATATAATATTAAAATACGAGACACAGTTCAGCAATGTTTGGTTTGTGATTAAATGATCGACTAATGAGACTATGGTGGAATATTATATACCGATAATTATGAACCATTCAACGTTCGATTTTAGTAAACAATTATAATAAATTATTATATTATGCAGTGTGGGTTTTGTGCACCTATCTTACGGAATAAATAATATACGCACATATTAGAGAATATTATATTGTTATTTCATCCTATTGTGTTAACTCATGGTTTCCAGATTACAATATTATAGACTTCACATCTGGCCGTCGAATAACATGTTTTACATCTCTAATGAAGCACTATAATTTAACATTATAAATGTTGACTAATTGTTAAATTAAACTGGATATTATTATTATTATTATTATTATTGTATACAACAAGCGCCGAGCGTATATTGTTATCAATTGTATCTAATGTGATACAATGGTTGTATAACCTATATAATACGACTATATACCTACTACTACTTGACAATGTACGAGATGTTACAAAAAACGCTTAAATAATAATTACGTCCCCCCTCTCTCCATCCGATAATTCCATAACGGTATATTTCGGTGGTGGTTTTGATAAATTCTAAGGTAAAAAATGTTTCCTAATCAATTTCGAATAATAATGAACGTATTGATTTTCGGATTTCTTCTACCGGTTGATAAAATGGTATTTTTCGCTTTAAAAATAGTATTACGATATATCACGAGGACAAGCCTAAAAATAAAGCCACCTTGGGATTCGATTTCTTTTCTTCTTTAAACGATAATGTTTATCGGTCTTACCATCAATATTATTCGCTGACAAGTATAAAAAAAAAACAAACTACATTATCGTAAAAAAATAAATCCATCTTAGATTTCGTATATAGTGAATGGTTTTAGTGAAATATATATGTGGCATTGTATTTAAAACTCTTAACCTTTTAAAGTTTTGTGATAAAAAAAAAATATATTACCAAATCTTATGCGTAGGTAAAAAATATGGTTAAAAATAATCTATAGAAAAACGTGAATGTTAAAAAAAAAAGTTATATATTGCATTATAATATATTATAGTGCGCAGTATTTGAACACGGTGGTAAATCACCGCATGTTCAAAGAATGTCGTTACGAGAAGTCAGAAAATGTTTATCTGAGAAGGATGTGCGCGTGCTGTCCGTGGTTTGTCAAATTTATATAAAAGCTCCATAATAACTTAACAACAGCAAACCCATCTGGCGGTAAATAGGTGAATTCTCCCAGGGAAAAACCCATGTAACCTAATCTCGTGATGCATTCATTGTGACAGCGGTCAGTTTGGCTATATTTTCTTTACTCATATTTCGATACCCCCGAGTTAAAAAGAATGTTACCTGAAACTAAAATGCCAACATCGTCGAAGTCGTTTTCAAACCTTTTTTTCGTATTATTTAGAATAAATATCGTGACGATCCACGAGGTTTTTATAGATGCGCGATGAGGAGAAAAAAAATCTAATATCAGAATAGAAACAACAGACGCGAGAGAAGATATAGGGGATCTTATAGGTATCGAAAAAGAGATACAGTTTTTGTGAGTGTACCCATAAAGTCAATGTATAATTCTTTCGATTTTCATGAACGACTTATTAAAAATATTTTTACAAACGTCTTCAAACTAAAAACACTGCTTTTTAAGGCAAAATTAATTTATATTATACATTTTATATCATATTGTACATGTTATTATTTTAACCACTGTACCTATCTCTTCGGTTGTTGTAACAACATAGGTACTTGGTAGCCGAAACATTTGTTTGCTCGAAAATTGTTAGTAACCCATGTATATGACAATATTTATTGCGTGCATAATTTCTCCCAGAAATTTCCTTTGTGGAATCGCAATCCTATTTTAAATTTGATAATATGTTATTATTACGAAAAGTATGACTTTTTTCAGGAATCTTCTGTTTATACAATTTTAGGTACACGTAATTCTAACAATTTATATTCACCCTCATTTTTTTCTTGTCGGTTAAACTTTATATTATTTTTAAATTTAAAACTAGGTATATTATAATATTTTTTTAATGTTCATGAATAAATATCGAATATTGAAAGAAAAGTATTTTTTATTTTTACTAATATGTAGATACCTACCTATTTCAAATTATTTCAAAAGAAATCTGTTAGCGTTTAATAGTATTGATTGTTGTTATTTCATGAAATACTCAAGTACTCCAACTCTAATATATTCTGTGCTCTAACCAAATAAAACCAATAAAACATGTAATTGACAATTTAACTGAGCATTTTATAAATTCCTGTCATTGTTCAGTTACATCGTGTGCTTCGGATGTCGTTAAAATAAGGTGATATTATGTCGACTTTTATACTCTAAAAGGCTAAAACTCTTATAACCTTTACATAATGTTCGATATAAGTTTGTACCTATTTTCATCTCATTGTCAGTGTGCTTCATACATAATATAATATTATGCAGTTTTTTAAATTATGTTAGTACATGCATCACTGATGGACGTCTCGTAAAAATAATGTGTCGTAGAATTGAAAATGTCATCAGAATCAATCTCATACATACCGAATATAATATGAATTATAATATTTTAATAAATTTAATTATTTTTTAAAACGCAATTAGTACTAGTAGTAGTAGTAACAGTAGTAGAGCTAAAATGTTTGAGAATCTTATGCTTATTTAAAAATGTGTCAAATATATTTTAACCTTTGACAAAATTATTTTGCAATTTTAAAATGTTTTGAATTGTTTAATATTCTTTTGTGGTTAAGTAGTTTAGTAGGTAAACTGCTGAATTTTAAAAATAAAACTGACGTTTTAAAAAAAAAAAAAAATATTATTATCACCATAAAATAGGTAATTATAATAAAATACCTATACGATATTTATTATCATATTAACACAACTACAGCGTTATACAATTAGTATCGAACTGCGATGTTAATTTATATATCTTTCAAAATAACGTTTCAGTTGGCATAATAATATTATAATGTTAATACAAACTTATTATTTTAATATGCACATAATTTATTGTTGACCACCGTGTGTTTTCTAAGTTGTTAGTTGAACCTGGCGTATAATTAAAATCTGAAACTGTATAAACAATAGCTTGTCGCTTTATACACGTATTAGTTGTATAATATGTAATGTGTATACCATTAGCTAATTTTACAATATGTTACATTCAAAGCTTAATATATTATTATGTTTGTTAATGTGTTGATTTATTAGTCATGATTTGTATAACTATTATTATTTATTACGTTCAAACTATTCATAAATAATTTTAAAGTATGTTGACAGTTTTCTGTGAACTTTTAAAAACTAAATATTTTATCAGTATAATGATAATAATATTTATTATAGGCACATTGTCGCCTATGTCCGCGCGTATTTAAGAGTAACTAATTAAAATATACATATTGACTTCATAAGTTGCACCAACCGCGGAAAACTTCCGTAGTCTAAGTTTTTGAGATTTTTTTTTGTGGATTCTTACACAATACAACATAATTTATCTGTTTAGCTAGTAAAATCAATAATTGTATATTCGTAGTTATAAAATATAATGTTCTTATAAAGCTATATAAAAAAAAAGTTAGAGACTATTTTCTATTAGGTTTGTTGACATAGTGTTTGAATAACCATAAACAATATTATATCTACTATGTGTTAAGAAACAAAGCTTTTTTTTTAGTACCTACTTTGTCTTATAAAGTGTATTTATGTTTATAAGATATAAAGTTTCTAACATTTATGAGTGTAAATAAGAGTTCAACAAACAATTTATACGGGCATACGGAGTGATCCTATAAGACACTCATTAGTTCATAAAATAAAACGTTTTTGGAAAAATTTCTTTAACAATATATGTAATCTCAAGTCATAAAAAATTTTTTTTTTGGGGAAATAATATTTTTATTGTCATTTTTTTTTAAAATTACTTTTTTGAATGACAACATACTTTTTCAATTTCATATTCTGAAGAAGAATAGGTATATTAAAATGAACTCATGAATTACACGTCATCCAAAATTCGATTTTTATAAATCAAATACTTCTAAAAATATTCTGATTTGGAATAAGGAATTGAAAATTCATTCCTATGTTATCATTAAAAAAGTAAAAATATCAATAAATGAAAACAATAAAAATAGTAAAAATATATATTTTTCATGATAAATGTTGTTGTTTAACGACTTAAATATATTTTCAATAACGTTAATAGTTTTGGAAATAAAGAATAGTTGTACGTTAAATCTATCATTCGGTTTATCCCAAGCCGAAAAATGGAAAAATAATTGTTGTTATCTTTACATTTGAAGGAAAGTGTTTATATTGAATTAGGTATCTTAGTGATTATAGAAAATAATAGCGTTGTATAACCGCAAAACATACCGCAAATTCTGAACAAAGTTATTGGATGTTATATATTTTGTATAAGGGCATCACATGAAAATAATAAACATTGACATTAAACGTGGCATCATGAACCTAATTTTTAAAACTTTATAAGTTTGATATTGCATCAAAACATCTGAGTTGTAAAAGATTAGTTTGATTCACAATTCGTAATCTTAATCAAAAGTTTTTAAGTTGATAACACACAATTTATGAGAATAACGTGGGTGGGTAATACCAGAGGATTTGCGTGTTCGAGGCATATTTTATGTACCTTACGGAGTATAACGACATAACGTATTAATTATACATTTGACAAATTACCGGGATAGTTGGTTTTACATGGTTTATTACTCGACTGTTGTGAATACCTATTAAACGTCAATTATTAAGTTGTATAATATGATATTTCGTGAGGTAGTCGAACGATTAAATAATATAATAGTGCTGCAGTTTGGCGATTTCTAGACGAGTATTACAAACCTTTAATGTTTTAAATATATTATAATCCGCGGTAGGTAGGTACTACTTCTCTAGGTCCGCGGTAGGTAGGTACTACTTCTCTAGGTCCGCGCTCGGTCCGCTGTGATATTATACGAGACTTTTCGGTACACATTACTGTGGTATTAAATTACCAAACGATCGAAACAGACCTCATTTTGTCCGTCTCATAGAATTTGTCGACTATTGTTTGACTTCAAAATAAAAATGTGTAATTCCGACGAGAATTTACGACACAATGACACTTAGCGTTCGATTCCCTTGCCCGTCCATATATAATCAGTAATCACTGCTCTACGATTTTGGCCGCGTTTACCTGCAACATAATATTAATCTATAATATATCTCCGTGCTTGGCCAAACGCATATATCGTGTTCACGTGAGTAGGTACCTCACCCGGCGGACGTGTATGATATCACATCATATATGGGGTGTAGAGGATTTGACGACAACTTACTGTAGTACACTGAAATGGCATTTAAATAGTAATATGCAAAACTTTTGAGATACGTTCGGCATATAGTCGTTAACGCGAAAAAAAATCCCATTGCCTAATATTATTTACGATTTTGAAGTTTTAGTGTACCTGGATTCAAAAAATAATATTAAGCTATAGTTTGATAATATCCTTCCTCTATCGTAGAATTAATGAAAAATCATACTTAATCATATCAACTACAGGTTAAAATTATATTCAATCCTAATAACATTTTAATTGTATGTAACTTGTAGTAGCTATTTATAATATTATTATGTATAAAAAAAATACTAATTTCTACTATTACTATTATATATTGTAATTTGTAACCAGTGGCAAACATTTATAAACAAAAAATTTTTCGATTTCCATCGTGAATTTAAAAATCTGTGAGTGAGCTCTTTTTAAAACTCTTTAAATGTGAATTTTGGACAATTCTTTCTTAGTGTACTACATGGTTGCACGGAGGTAATGTCAAAATGCCAAGTCCCTAGCTTTCATAGTTTAGGCTCTACGGTGATCAGTCAGTCAGTCAGGGCACGTTCGATTATTTATGAAATATACCTTCTATGGGATTAAAAATGTATAATATGACACCAACTATCCTTCAAAAAACTCCTACGTAAGCTTGTCAAAAACATAAACTAAGAAGACTTCCGATGCGGAAAGACATTAACAATTAGTACAATTAGTAAAATATGTTGAAATTTAAATTAACTTTAAACGCTTTTCGCGTCTTCTGAGAATTAGGTTTGAACGCGTGCGGTAGGTTTTTTGAGTCAAGAACGATATGTATACTATAATTGACCTGATCAGATGTGGCACATGCATCACTACATTATATATCTGGCATGTGGTGGTTTGAGATTGCAACACCTTAAAATCTAATATATGTCCCACTCATGAAGTTAAGGATATTATATAGCAGTATTTATATTTGAACATTTTGAACACTATTATTAAAAAACGAGCAATTTAAGAACAGCTAAGATAGCTATAAAATAACACATTTTCAAAAATGCAACAAACCAATATGAGCCAATATGCTGTTGATGTGTTTGAGTGTTTAATACGAAAAAAAACGCGTAGACTATTATAGTTTGAAATGAAAAATGTTGTGTTTTTTTTTGAAAGTTTTTTTAGCCGATATCAACATAAAAAATAGTAAGACTAATGCATTATGAAAATAAAGTTTTAAAATATTAGACGACTTTTATTATCTTAATATACGACGATTGGTTTTTGGGTGTATTGTTTAAAAATAAAAAATAGTTATGTAAACATTCCTCTGCATCATCACAGATCTAGTAAAATTCACGTCACCGATGTTTAATAATGTATGATTATTGAAATAATACGAATGACGGGTTGGCGTTTGTTTTATTTCTGTAGGTGACACGGTCATGCGCGAAGGGACGGCAGCCACGAAGATGTACTTCGTGCACGAGGGCGTCGTCGAGGTGTTGGTGGCCGGTGGCCAGGAGGTGGTGGCCACGCTGAGCGACGGCAGCTATTTCGGCGAGACGTGCCTGTGGGCATCTGGGGCCCGGCGTCCCGTCAGCGTGCGGGCCGACACGTACTGCAACCTGTTCTCGCTGTCGGCGACCGCGTTTACCAGGGTCATGGACCGGTACCCCAAGTTCAAGGACCACGTGACCTCCGTGCTGGTCGACCGCGCCAACCGGATGGCCAACTTAGGCCAGCGCGTGGTCCCCGGAGACACTAAACTGTGACATGGTGGCAAATAATTATACAACAATATCACTCCGATATTGTTGTTTTTTATTCTTCTCGACTATTCCCCACCACCCCCTCCCAACAACCTATAATAATAATTATAATATATTATATAATATGTGTTTGTTAATTTTTTTTTTCTTTTTTAGCGCTGAACGTTTATTATTGCCATACGATTAAATTATTATAATACTTAGATCTTATGACTGTTATATTATATTATAATAATATATCATCACACTATGTTTTACACAATATTATTTTGATTACAGATGAATTAAAAAATTTAACACGGTAAGCTAATCTCGTTTTATTTATATTCAGTGTGACGGTGTGTCGCCGCTTCCTCCTTCTCCTTATTAATAATAACATGGTTATCAAGGTCTGCCGTGTTGTAAAGATCGACGGTAAAGATGATTGTCGGGGAAATAAAAAATGAATAAATGTTTAACGACGGGCCGACGAAGAAATAGTGACCGCCGTCGGAAAACTTCGACGTGGAACAATTGATTTGTTGCCCCTGAGGATTCGAGTGCCGGTTAACGTTGGATATTGCCATTGGGTTGGTGGTTTAGGGCTTAAGGGATTTAAACGTAAAGAAAAGTACAGTGTCGTCGTATAGGGTACATCTCATTATATGAAGGTCTTATCACCAGTTTATTTAGGGGAAATTTCAAATAACTTATCCGTCAGATCACGCAAATTTTACGGCGTTCAAACTTCCAACTATAATATACCAACTTCAGGAAAGTGTAATAATATTGTCAAAGACTTCGTTTAAAAAATACTATACTATTATTATTAGGCAATACCTTATGACTTTGGTCTTTGGCCCGCAAATGAAAAATAAATGCATTATTTTTCCGAATATTTACTTGCATATTGAACGAAAACAAATGGATTTAGAATTACGTACGCGGATACGACAAAAATAAATTTCGAACTGATGACAAAAGTTTTGACAATTTAATTTGATTTTACCACCACTACGTTTTTTTCTATATGAAATTGATTTTTTTTCGTCCAGGACGACGTGTATTGTTTGACTTGCCGTATTTATTTTATACGATTTAATAATACTATGCCTAGCTGGATTGTCTTTCGGAGAAGAAGAATACCTTTGAAGAATATTCAATGGTATGTAAATCAGGCGTGATCAAATATATACTTAGAAATTGAAATTAAAATCTATACTGACGTAGACGACTGTTGTTAAAGAATGCCATAGACAATGACGGTAAATTAATTTAGTCCACAGAACTACTGCAGATCATGAATAATGTATATATACCAATAATAATATAATATGTGTTGGAATATTAAATTAACTATGTATTATTATAATAGTAAACCAATATATTGTGTTCACAATATATATTATATAATAATGTGATTGATAATAAAATAATTTAACCTATTTATGAATAAAATCAACTGATGTTTAGTGTAGTATACTTGTATGGTTTATTAATAGTGGTTTTCATTAAAATGACAAGATCATATAAATTAAAAGCACTTCTGCCGCATGGTTGAAAAAGTGACCTAAAATGTAGTTCTTTTCAAACGGAATGCGGCGCGCACAAAATTGTTTAATTTAAATTTGCTCCTATATAGTTTATTGTACTCATCCAATCATTTATGAGTTGTATAATTGTTTATTTCAACGGAGAGAGAATAAATTAGTGACATAACAGTTCAATTAACCACACGATTGATGTCTGAGATGATAGTGTATACGATTTAGTGTCTTTTAAAATTAAAAAGTTTGCTTTTCGATATTATTAAGAGAAAAATTAATTAAATAATATAATATTATTATGTGAGTATTTATAATTAATACGATTTCCCTAAAAAATATCTATACATTATATATTTAAATATATATATATATATATGTGGTGTACAAAAGTTAAACTTCTACGGGTTTATATTACACGAAAGTCACATAGAAACAAGATGAAAAAAAACACTTTACTTTTTAGACGATATTGTTCAACCGATTGCATTGGAATCCATCCAAATAGCTTCAACATAGATTTCCCTCGAAACCCTCAGTCGAGGAGGACCTTCTCATTCCGAAGCATTTAAATATTATTAAGTAAATTGAATTTTCTGAGTACCTAATTGTGTGTATCATATTGTAGTCGATTATAAGGATTAGATCGAAGTTAAAAACAAGAGAATTCATCGGAAGTTTTGGTATTTTGGAGATAAATGAAAGACTTTTTTTTAAATACAGTTGACAAACAATTATTATTGTTAATTTTGTTTGTTTTGTGTAATATTGCTCTAATAAAATATAGTTATGCTATTATAATATACATATTTGTTTTTTTGGATCTGTAGAATATTTCTCAAATTTATGTGCATTTAAGTTCATGGCCTCCCAAAGAAGGTTTTAATAAGGAACCGTACAGTTTTTGTTTTTTTTTGTGTAAAGTATAATATAGATAATATTTATTTTATTAGGAAAAACTATTATTTTTTAATCCACTGACAATCATCGTATAGAGGTCCTATTTATGTATTATTAATTAAATACCTACTGACGCACAATATATAGGAAATGCATAATAATATACACCTATTATGTATATTTTATGATAATCTTTAAATATTATGCTGATTATCTTTCACCCATAATACTATTATGTTTCACATCATCATAATATACATTAAAAGCTTTATTATTATTTTCCAATCAAAAAGTAATTATCTTGACTAAGTGGTTTAATTTTGATAAAACAATGACCACACTATCAATTTGTACATCTAATAGAAAACTAATTAATACTAAAATCCTACTTAAATCTAATAATATGTACTACTTTGTAAATATAAAATAATATTACTAAAATAATATTACACACTACCTATAAAATAAAAGTACATTGGAACGTGTATTAAAATATTATTGATTAATTTATAAGGATAATCAACAATTACTTACATAAAAATATTATAGTAAAGCTTTATATATTTTTGTTGTTGTCAACTAGAAATTTACAGCAATATAATTTAATGCAAAAATTGTAATTTATGTTGAATATTTCAAATTTAACAAATTATAGGAATGAATATGATATTCAAATTTTTTATCGGAAGACGTGAACGCGCAAGTTTTAAAGGATGTCAATTGTCAATATAATAATTATTAGCCCAATCAACTACAAGTACTACATTTTAAATTCTGAGCGAAGCGATGAATGTATTTGATTTTACAATGATGTGTGTTTTTTTTTGTATCTATATACACGATAAGTAGTCAAAATAATGCTTCGATTTTAAACTTCAGTATCTTGTTCTATACTTCAGTATCTTGAATATTGTTGGTCAATTTTGGTACGGGAGGTCAACATTTAAAATTCCCAGTAATTTTCAAAATCGCCGTGAAAAACAAAAGAAAAATTAAGGAAAAACGGAAAATTTTCCGCAAAATCGCTTTTCGAAAAAATCGATTTTGGTTTTTGGTAGAACTCTAAAGTAAATGACCGTAGATAGATGAATTTTTAACTGGTTGTTAAAATAAGCATTTTCTATTCACAATACATTTTTTTAAGTATTTTGATCTGTTTTTGAACTGTTTACGGAACTTATACATTTTAAATTTTTTTTAGTTTTTTTTTCTATAAATATCAATAAAATTTTATTTGTAGGCAAAAAAGCGTGAAATTTAATACGAACTCCTGATATATTGTTACAATAGCAGTTGAAAAATATTAAAAATACATAAGCACAATTTTTTTTATAAGCATTTAAAGTTCGAATTTTGACAAAAAGCATAAAAATCACGAAAATGTGCAAATTATTTCGAGCTAGAAATTGATAAAAATTTCCTTCTTAAATTTAAGATTTTAAAAGGTTATACAAGATTCCTTGTAAGGTTATCTACCTTTATCAACAAAACAAATATCTCTAAGAAAGACAAATTAAATTTTTATGAGCGTTTGAATTTTAAATTTGTACAACATTTAATATTCACTTGATTTCTTATGTAGTGATTTTCTTATTTAGTCGTAATTCAAAAACGAATAACCGTATAGACACTTGAGATTTATATCATATGTTTATTTTCTCAATTCCTATACTTGATAAAATGTTCAAAATATTTTGACTTGATTTGGTCTGTTTACGAACAATTTAAAATTTTAATTTTTTATTTTTTTTTCTATAAATATCTATAACATTTTATTTGTTGGGCCAAAAAGCGTCAAAATTGAATACAAGGCTCCTGATACATTGCTTAAATAGCAGTTGAAAAATTTTAAAAATACATAGGTATAATTTTTTTTTTATAAGCATTTAAAGTTTGATTGTTGACAACAAATATTATCATTTTTAAGATTTATAAATGATTTTGTAGTTGAAAATGTATAAAATGTTTAATTTATAGTTAAGGATTGAAAACTTCCACGTAAGTAGGTTATTTTGTAACCAAAAAATCTCAAAAATATAAATTACGATTTTTTTTATAGTTATTTTATGTTCAAACTCGGAGGAAATAACCAGAATAACGATTTTAGTTATTTCGTTGTAATTTTATAATATTGATTCAACTTACCGGCTACCGTATTAATAATAAGTATTAAAAATATAAAATATCCAGTATCCACACTGTTAACCCGTTGCCGCTCAGAATTGTTTTTCGTATACAATGATACCATTGAACTCATATTAAATACCATCCATTATACAGTGACCCACATGAAACCTACTGTACAGCAGAGCGACATCCACTTACCCACATTTTTAAATTTGAATTAAACTTAAAAATATTTAAATCGGAGCCTAATCTGTTTGAAAATGAGATGTGTGAACTATGAACGTGTTGAGTCTTAGTTGTTTTTAATTATTTAGTTTCACAATATATTATTATGATACGATACTCAATCGAACGAGTTTTTGAATGGTATTATATTAATAATAATAATAAAAAAAAAAATGAATGTATCATAATTTATCTTTATGTACGCGCTGTACGTAGATAGTGACCAAATTCACGTACAATATAGATTAATAACTATTGTTGTTTGACTTGAGTATTTTTAGAGCACGCTCAGTGCATTTAATATTTAATTTCAAACGGGTTGCTTGTACTTTAAATTTGAAACTTGACTCGAGATGTGAACCGAGTAACGTACACATCAAAGAAATAACTACAACGCTCCAGAAATGTATCAGACATGTCAGACGTTGTATGTATGGAGTATGTGTTATAACTTATAACTAACTCCACTTACATAGAAAGGTACATAATATCAGAGAATTGCCAACGGACAACGCCCATGGTAAAACATGCCTTTGTAAGTATTATTTTGTTTTAATTATACTCTTTCGTCAGTAATAATTTTAAAGTGTCACGTACAAATAATAGTGTTAAACTGTCTACTGTTATAGTCTACAGACCTAAGTATAATTGTGAAACATTTTATTTATATTTATTATCAAAAATGTCTGTATGATTATCAAAACCACGATATTCAAAAATATATATATTTTGAATATTAACACACAAATATTTTTGATAAATTGAAAGCTGAAATACAAGTAATGTACCTGTTATCTTAAAATATTATTTCTTTAATACACCTTTTTGAAAATAACGCAGTTACCAAACAATAGTTTGTATCTCCACAGGAGATTGGTTAAAAATTCAAAAATCAGATTTTGAATAAATGCATTATTGAAGAAAAAAGGGAGTGAGCATTGTTAGTGAATCACTCTGTATCTAAAAATTAAATCAAAATATTATATCCACAATACTATCAATACGTGTAGTGCGTCGAGTAATCTTAAGACAGCTGTTTCGTTTCATAAAAATGGCTGAATTATTCATACATACTCAGATATTTTATTTAACTCATTCGTATTCAATATAAATACCTACTACAAAATGTAAAGTTATTTTTGAAATGATAATAATAATATTATATTTGAAGTAATAGATTACATTTGATGGCTCAATGTATTATTCTATCTTATTTTTATGAAATAATATTTTTGTTAGAACCTATTATTATGGATATAAAATATTAATTTATTTCTAGTAAAAAATTGATTTAATATTTTTTACTAGATTGTAATATGTACATTATTTTTAATTTAAAAAAAAAATAGTTTATGGATTTATTGTTATTATAAACAATAATAATTTCTAAATATAATTTTATTCAATTAAAAAAATTAACAATTGATACTCAAAAATAATTTCAGAATATAATTTTTTTTCATCTTCAATGCCTGTAGGATAATAGGATATTAAATATAAAATATTATAATAATATTGCCGTGTGTAAAATTGTCCGAATAAAATAAAATCTTGCTGTTACTTCTTGGTATCTTAATTGAATGTGTTATCTCTATTATAATATATTAAAAATTACATATTACTATTGAACTTATAATACTTGTGAGCTATTCATATATACATCAATAGTATAATGGTAGTTATGTAAGTTATACGTATTAATTATGTTTTGTGATTTTAAATAAAACTTTTGGAAATGAGAATTACGTTTTCTAAAATGGTTTGGAATGCATTGGAAGTTTTTGGATTATTCAAATAGTAGATGTATAGTAATATTATGAATAGTCTTAAGTTCTTAAATCGATATGACTGGTATATATAAATAAATTATTAAACTCATTAATTTTATGTAAAATTTTAATTCGTGTTGTCATCAAGTGTATTTAAGCCATTCAAATATGATTTATTGATCAATCAATATCTAGTGCTATTGTAATTAGTTAGTATATATCGTATTTGTTAATTAAAGTTATAATGGATTGGTTTTAAATATAGGTCTTATTCATAGATTTACGATAACATTATATTATTTAAATAATATTAATTCACTGAGTTAGTGTTTCGATAACTGATACATTCGACAAAATATTAATGGAATTAAAATATATAACAATGAAATCCCAATTTTTATATTACTGCCTGAATTTTTTTTATTTCATATCATATTGTATAATAAATATTATAGTTGATGATTTTTATAATAATATATTATTTTCATTATTATTATTATATAGGTTATAATATAAGTTTAATATTAATAATTATTCCACACAATACACAAATGCATTAATTTTGCATATACACTTCGCCGTGTTACATACATTAATTGTTGATTAAATATTGGTAGGTTTTATCAGTCTTTTTATATATATAATGTATTTATAAGTGTGTACTTGTGTACAACTAAAATAGTTTTCAAAAAATAATATGGTTTTCTTATTTGTTTTATAGGTACAATCAATACAATTTAAAATACAATAAATGTTTTATATTCATATATAATAATAAACGATTAAGCTATTATAATATTAAACTGCATTATGATACTTAATACTTTATTTTTAACTTGTCTAGATTAATATATAAAAGTTGAAAGTAGGTAGAGGTTTGAAAATATTAATACCATCAACTCCCAATAATTTAAACATATTTAGAATAATTAAGTACCCCAACCTAGAGAGTGGATTGAAAATAAATATATTTTATTAAATTTGTGTGTACCTACCTTATATTGCGTTTATATGGTATTATACATAAATAACACTAACTAACAGTTTAAACATAGATTTTTTTTAAAGAGATTAACTACTGTTAGCTCTTTTAATTTATTTTATCTAAACTTATTTGTTCAGAATAAAATATAAAATGTTTTAGTACCGAGGTGTTTATATTGTTAAACGTTTTTATTTTTATTATAAACATTTAATTTGATTGTTCGTGGATTCAAAATAAATTGGTTGTAATATTTTATAGCTACCCATAAATAATATAACAGTTTAATCAACAAACCGTTAGTTGGCGTATTTCTTAATTTGGATTTATTAAAAATGTTTTATTGTCTACATTTTATTTTTGTGGATATTAATGATGGTTTTATGTAGAATTTACATAATTGTGTATAGTTGAAACCACTGAAAAGAAAACTTTTATATTCAACACTTGATTAATTTTTATATTTTAGTTCAATGGTTTGTAAATAATGCTCTCAAATATGATGGTTCTGTATAATTGTGCTAATACCCTTTTAAATATATAATGTCATAATATGAAAACTCGCAAGTTGATATGAATAGAAATTAACGAAAAAAACTCGATGTATTGTTTGTGTTGGAAAACACGTCATAGTGTAAAACGTTACGGAAGTGAAAAAAAATTTCATTTGGAAATAATTTACTTAGAGAGGTAGGTGCAATACTGAAAACGAATAAATATTGAATTAAATAACGATCAAGTGGATCGGGAAATATATAATACTATTCGTACTGCCTTTATGATTATTGCGAGTGTGATTTAAAAATATATGAATTCACACGTGGCCGTAAACGAATGGGCAGAAACGACCGGAGGGACATAATATAATATTGTTTTGAATATTAATAAAAAGAGAACGAAGCGTATATAATTAATAATTTAATTCAATGCGTATGACTGTCGACTGTTTACACGAGTAATGAAAAATATTATTCGATCAAATTTGTCAACAACGACTATCAGAAAATTGCGTTGCGCCGTGAAAGCATTCGGCATAGCAGCTAGTTAATGAAAATGTCAGTGCTCCGAAGTCTGGCGCGTTCAGACGTCCAATGTTATATTTTATTTTAAATCACTCCTCTCTTTTCCCCCACGAGATACGTCTTCTGATCACGGGGTTACTGAGGAAAAAAAATGATGACGACGAAGATTTATTAACGAGTAGACAATTTTATTTACGTCCAACGACACTAACTACGTACAAATATTATAAACAGGCGCACCGAACCACGGTAAGTTTTCCGTACAAATTGTGTGCGCCCCGTACGGATTTATTTATTGATATTTTGTATCTATTATAGGAACGATAAATATTTGAACGAGAACACTGATGTCAATAATTAATATTATTCATTCTAAACTTATCAAAATCAGTCTGGTACAAATTCATTCGATACATGGGTAGGTAGGTATGATTTTTTTTTTTTAATGGTATTTGACACCGTAACTCTTTAGTATTTATATTGAGAATATAATTTTATTTTTTCAAAAATTAAGAACCTAAAAAAAAACTAATATTATTATTATTATTTTATAATTAATAAATAAGGCTTCAACATTTGAAAGTAACTATATTAACACACATTGTTGATTAGTATATAATATGAAAAGGTAACGTCATAAGAATAAATATATAATTAATATTATTTGTTTAAGATTTGCAGTGACGGATATATAACACTACAGTTTAGTTATTAAATTGCATTTAATGTGATAGAATCGATTATTTTTAAATCTCGATTTTACTATAGGGTTTCTTTAGTATTCTGCGGGAGTTTAGGATCTGAGTGTGTCGTTTCCCTGTGTTTGGACGTTCCTCGAAAATATAATACGTTTAAAATACCGACTGAGGTTCGGCTGCAGGTGTTGTAGTTCGATGGCAGGTCTCAGCCGATGAGTTAACCAATATTCTTTTGTTTTATAGTCTTACTGTTTTCGTGATATCTAATTTGAAATTGATCCTACCAATGCCTTAACTCGTAGACTGAAATCGGTGACAGCTAATGGCCAGTTATTTACCATATTATCTGCCGTTTCGGAAGCAAAACACTATCGTTCAGATACTAATTACTCGTATTGATAATAATATTTTAATAATATATATACATCGTCTACTTACTAGGCATTACGTATTATTGTACTATAGGAGTGAGGAGGAGTTACGCACAAAGAGTGCTTTTGTATGAGATAGTTAATTGGTCAATAAAACCAACTTTTGTGCGGTATTTATACAGAACAGTAAAACAGTTTCTTAATTTGCATCGTAACAATAGGCAGCAGGTTAGCTGGTGGTACCCATTCGCCGCGACCAACAGACGCCGATGATAATATCGTTAGTGGCACATAATGGATCACGGACCGAACAAAGGATATATGACCGACATTATGCTTTAATTCGTCGAAATAATGAAATCACTAATGTAATTAACCTGCACGTGACAAGAGCACGCAACTCTAGACTTAACATTGTAACTTTGGTGTTTCTGGCTTTGTATTTTATATATACGCCTAGAGATCACGAACTACGTGTGTATACAGATCGCAGCTACACTTGAGTTTACCTTCACGCACTCGATCCACGAACATATCGTCGCGTATGGACTCGATATCCAAATTATTGTTATCGTACTGCTTTTATGCTTTTAATTTCACCCCCACCACCAATGTATGTCCCAAAAAAAATTAACAAAAAAAGACCCGACTACATAGTCATATAATAGCGTACTCGCCGCGAGAAGCATTAACATAATATTAAACCTTTTCAATGTTGTAGATAGGTATTCTGCACATCATCGCTCCCGTTGGTATTTATGAGTGCTGCGTATATCAGCAAAGCGATTTCATTAATCTGCTGCGTAATACGTAAATCAGTTAGTTCCATATTATTATGATATTATGCTGTATTATAATAATATAATAACAATAATATAATCTTTCACTATAAAACGATATATTATTTTCATAACTGTATAGCGGTCCGGCGGTGTATTAGTTTTGAATATTAAAATACAGACTCGTGCAGGGTACGCAATACGGATTAATAGTAACAATAAAATAAATATCCAACGATCGATGTGGGTTTGACTTATTGTCGTGCGCGCGAGGAGTATCTTCTCTAATAAAATAAATTAAACTTTGGTCGCCGTTATCCCAAGTTATCCTATAGTATATCTTTGGAACTTTGCCCGAAAATACATATTTGTTGGAAGGCCTAAATACGCATTCCACACATATTCACCCTCCCACCCACACACACACACACACACACACACACCACACACACCGGATATACGAAAAATGATGCCGTTGGTTATTATGCGGCATTCACGCGCGTCGTGTGTCTATGTCCAATATATCTTCTTCTTCCACACACTTCCTCGACTATAAACACCGTCTAAAATAGCGTGATGAATGGGCACGAGTGAAATATTATGTATATTGCAGCATTGCAGGAGTGGTAGTAAGCTGGGCGGCGCGCTAACTCGACTACATTGTTCGCATATAATCCATGTTTTTTCGTATTTTATTTTCTTGAAAGTTACCGACGGTGTTACCGTGGTTTGTGTCATAAACACGTGTTTTCGGAACATTTTTTTGGGCGTGATGAATACAACTGTACTCAATTAAGTGCTGTAGTTTGCTCGACAAGCAGGATTTTTTTACCGCCGCCCGTTTTAAATCGTATATTCATAACGAAACAATTAAAATGTACAATTCGTATTAACAGTTTTAATATTATTTTATGATATTAATTTTACTTAGTAATTAATTTTGATATCATCCACATTAATATACTATAAAAGTTTAAAAGTCTGAAAGAATTTATACTTCCAGTCATTACAATAATTTAGATATTTATGAACCCAAGTCTGGAGAGCAGTTTGATGATGAATAAAATATTATATTTTATTCAATTTGTGTGTACCGGATCATTGGTGTTTATTTGGTATTAGACGTAAATAGTAAATAGTTTAAATACACAATTTGTCTTAAGAGATTAACCACATATAACTTATTACTGCAGTTAGCTTCTTAAATTTATTTGTTCAGAAAATAATCTGAAATGTTTTCAGGGCAAAAGTGTTTATATTTTAGTGGCTAGTAAACTGGGTGGTGCCAACTTAATGCACTGTTTGCAATATCCGTGTTCTTTTCATATTTATTTTTTATTTTTTTAAAATTGTCAACGCGCGGTGGGTGTCATAAACACGTGTTTTTGGATAATTTTCTCGTGCGTGATGAGTACAAATGTACTCAACCAGGTATCTACTGTAGTACGCTGGCGAAGCAGGATTTCACCCCCCCCCCCTTCGTTCAATATTTTATGTTGCATCCCAGGGGTGCAATAGTGTATATGTACCCAGGATACGACGTGTGGTGGATATGTATGTATCCGCACGGGTTTTGACCGAGAAAAAAAAATAATAACGTCGGTACTTAGGTATTTTGCATAATTCTCAGGGAACCACCGATCCGAGCGGCACTGTGCTCACAATTTTCGCCTGTGAGTCTGTGCGATTATTTATCTTCACCGGGTTTTCTACCACACAAAGTCTCAGTTTATCGTAATAAAAACCAACGTTAATTTTTTTGCAGTCTAGCTAATATTTTTGTGCTAGTTTTAAATTAATTAGCTCGTACGACGCCGCCACCGCTCAGACAATTATTTTTAATTAAAATATAACTTCTCCGTGGAGTCAGTTTTAATATATATATATATATTTTTTTTTTTAGTTCAACATATTTTATGTGTCTGTTATACAACACAAATCGAGGTTTAAATCAGTTTTCCGAGGAAAGAAAAAAAGAGAGCAGAGGAGAAAAAAAACTAAATAATAATTTTTCACCAAGGCGCGCGTACTACAACTGCAACATTTTGAACAGACACCCCGCAAAACAATGCCTCGAGAATAAATCGCCGAAAACATTAAAACGCGCGTAAATCACACGTGCAAAGAAACTATAAAAAAAGTATTTGATTTTTTTTTTTTTTTTTTGATACGTATACATGTGTTTATTTTCGATATATAATATATAATACGATGTGTGTGTGTGTATATATATATATTTTTTACGAAGATACATAAAGTAAAGTTTGATGTTGCCGATAGTTTTCACAGCAGCGTGTCTGAACGCTAAAATCGTTTTTATCGTAATGCAAGTTTTTGGTTTACTGCCAATATGGCGTTGGGCGATAGGTAGGTATGTGTATGAACGAAAAATGTCGTCAAAATTCTGCGGTAGTAAACGATATGATATCGTGGATAAAAATAAAATATCTAAAACAAGTCCAACAGAAAAAATATTAATCATAAAAACAAAACTTATACAATAATAATAAGCGTTGTGTACAGTAATAGTATTGTATAGCTAGTCATATTTTACAGAGTCATTTAGTGGTGTGGGTGAGTGGTTTTGAGTGAGGGTGATATATTCCTTCCACGATTTTTTTTTAATATTTATAATGATTGGTATATTTGCGTATCGTAATACGGTTGAAAACATAATGAAGTTTAAGAAACTCTGTGGTGTATAATAGTTAAATACGTAGTACCTAGTCGCTATAATATTATATAATAGGTATGTGCTTTGGATAGGAAAAAAATTAATTTGTATGATTGGAATAAAAATCAAATTTAATTTGTTCAAACATAAAACATTTATATTTATATATTTTAAACTATAAAATTTTAGGTTTTCGTAATTTAATTTATAGTTGAATATTTTCTAATTTTTTTTTTATTATACTGAAATTTATCTACAATCTATACTATTTATTTTATGTACAATAAGTAGGTTTGATAATTGACAGTAAAAAAAGGTTGACATGGATCAATAGTTGAATATTAAGAGTATACTTGAAATATTAATTTAATACTTATATGCAAATCTATAAAGTTATATAGTTCAATAGTAGATAATAATTATTCTATTGGCTCATATTTATTATTCAGTTCTGTATTCCATAAGCAATATTATAATATGATAATTGGAGTAGGATTCATATTTTAACATAATGTAATATATTTCACTTGAGTTATAACATTTACAAAATTTTTTGTCGTTAGTGGCTTTATTGCAGTACTTTTTACGTTCTGAGTGCAGCGAAAGAATGTATTGATTTTACGATGATGTGTGTGTGTGTGATTTTTTTTCTATCCGTCAGCAACATTTTGGGTAGTAAATAGGCTCCGATTTTCAAAATCACTAACTTTTCTGAAAGCGTCAAGAAAAAGAAAAAAAAGTGGTAATTTACGCAAAACTAAATTATTTTTCTGTTTGAAATTTATAAAAGATTATCTTTTACTGAACAACTATTGAGCAGCAGAGCGGTACCCACTCGTAAATCTTTTTAATTCATTTAATATAATTTTGGCCATAAATACAATAATATTGTTTTTAATTTTTCATAAAAATGTTACGAAAGTGTCACTAATGGGTGGCTGCTCTCCTCAAATGTTTATAACTATGTATGGTCTATTGTATACTGTTTTTGTTTTTATATATTTCAATACCTTGTATTTTGTCATTCCTGTATCATATTTATTTATTGTGCCTTATTGTAAAGATTGTAAATTTTCTTAAAAAAATAAAAAAATAAAATACATTTTTCATTAAACCATCTCAAACAATCAATGATTCTGTTAAATATAGTGTTTTACTTTTTTATAGAACGTTATGACTATTTTACTACACTCATAGTAGATGGAAAACATCAAATAGTACCTATATTAGATTCTGAACGGAGCAAGGAAGCTAGTGGTTTTACAATAGTGTTTATTTGTTTTTTCCTGTATACAAAATTTCAACCAGAAGGAGCGCTTTGATTTTAACATATAGTATCTTATCTTTTAGAGAATTGGATCAAGATGGTACTTTAGAGAGGTCATTTTTCGATTTTCTCAATAATGCCAATAGAAAAACCATCGACAAATTACGAAACACCGCTAAAAATAGGATTTTAATTTCTAACGCTTTGTTTATCACCATAGAAACGAAAAAAAAATATTAATATTTTATAATTAATTTCAACTTATAAGCTATAATGAATAAAACCAATATAAAATATCCAGACTGACCGTCTCCGCTCAGAATCATTTTTCTTATACAATGATATTATATCATTAAATTTAAGTTGAATACAATCCATTATACATCGACCCATTTGTAACCTACTGTACAGCAGAGCGACATCCACTTACGCGTTTTTTTTAAATATTATTATAATATTATCAAAACTTCATATTAGTCTTTTCAGATTATAATTAAATATAATCTAATAATAATTAACAATAGTATAATTATCAACAAGAAAATATAAAATTAAATTAACAAAATCAAAAAAAGATATTTGGTATCACAAGTTAAAACTTCTCTTTAGTCTCTTAGTATTTTAGGTATAGGTATTCATATTATTTTAACATTAGTTATTATAATACTGTAACATTATAATTTATAACTTCGAACTTCACTCCAGTCTTCTCGGTTAATTACTATATATTATAATATTGTAATAAAATACTAATAATATTAACAATTACCAATAAAAATAAAATTTTACATTTTAAATAAATTATAATAATATAATAATAGCTTAGCTTTATATTAAATTTAGAACTTTTTATACGAATTAGTTTTATATTGCTTAATATTGTATTCATTGGGTTGTTATTAATATAATAACAATATGTTCAGTGCAATAAGTTTCTTTTGATATACATAAATTGTAATCAAATCTGAGGTAGATAGCGCCACTATTAAAAAAGCAAAAAAAAAAAATACAGGGATATACTTATCTTAAAAATTACTTTTTCTGCCTCGTGGGCTCTTTTATTGGCAGTGCTATGTACGCGTTTCACGAAAATCAAAATATATATTAGTCGATAATAAATTTATGCGACCATACGCATAAAAACTCGGAAACATGCTAAGCGAAACGTTGCGGGCTACATTAAAACATCAGGAAGGTATTTTGTAATAAATTATTATTATTTCATATTTATACATCGTCGTCGCGTTGATATCGCGGTTAAACGAAAACTATACATATCGTTGAGAATCCTAATAAATAATATTCCCTAAGTCATTTGATAAAAAAAAAGAAGAGTGGCCGAGATTCCGCGCGGAGTCTCGTCGCAGTCAAGTGCAGTTTTTGTGGGATTTTGTCGCCGCTACGGAGTGTCGGTATCTGATGGCAGGCGATTGAAGTTTTCAATAAAACCCTTGGCAGCCAAGTCGTTAAAAAACCGAGTGTCTGTGTCTGAGTCGCAATAATAATTAAAATACTAGAGTCAAAAACGTTTTGCCCGCCGTCGGATATAATAACGTCACGCATATACACTGAACTCGGCAGTATTCGGTTTTAAACAGTCTATTATCGCGCAAATTATTACACGCATTTACGCAGTGTTGAACAGAAATATTGTAGTAGCTATGCATCAATGATGCATGGAGGGTTTGTTAAGACACGATCGTGATATACGCGATTCGCGGAAATCAAAATACCTACGTTAAATAGTAAAATTGCGATCATACGTACAAATTCTCGGAAACCTGCAGCGGAGTGAAACGTTGCGTACCTAAACGGGCTATATTACAATATAATATAATAATAATAATATTTTAGCCGTTAGGCATGCCGTAGTTATTATAATTATTATTATTAATTGCTTTTCATTCCGTAGTCGTCGGCAATCGTTCAAGGAGCTAAACGTAATTGGCCGAACGGAAAAAATAAAACAATAATAGACACTAACGACTGTGGGGCTGCATTACTGCAGACGGAGGCGATGCAAAATATTGTATTTCAATAACCGACGATTTAATTAAAATCGAACTGTTCGACCGGGGAATTTTTTCCTACCGGTAAACGTGTATACGATTCGTTGAATCGTATATTATAATTTATAATATATTATTATTATTGTTATAGGCGTTATATGGTTTTGATCGTATACGTCATATACCACGGTTATGCGTGTCCGCGGTAATAGGGGTGTATGTGTTCTCGTATTGATATTATAACCCTCCCGAATAATTATATGCATATTACAAACGAATATATGCCGTCCACATGGGACGTGTTTCGTACACAAACAATATGACGTGGTAGTGTTGGTTAGCCTAACTACCTACCGTGTAATACAAACCATGGTAATATATTATTACCGCGATATATTATAAGTTATGATAGTTAATAATGTTATAACATGCCGGGCGCAAATCCATTTGACGTAAGACTGTTATTACTGCACGCGTTCGTTCAACGACTTTGAACGTTTTTTGAATTTATTATTTTTTAAGCATAGAAATATAATTTCAAAGAAAAAATTAAATAAACATTTTTCTTCTAAAAAACGATATTTTTACTAGCAATTTTTTTTAATCGTTTGCGGGCCCGAACACGAACAATGTGACGTAGAAATATCTATAGGTTAGCTTAGTGTGGTTCGTATAAATAATAATTTTAAAACACATAGGTAATTTTTGGCACAATTGTATTCGAATATAGCTATAATTTTTTATAGCTTATGTTTATACGGCATAAAATAACATAAATATCTTAGAATATATTATTACATAATTTAAAAAAAACATGTCGCGTCCCATCAAAACTTGGCTAGCGAGAAATAATTGACTTGTTTAAAAAACGTTGGGTTAGCCTAATCTAACCAATACCGTGTAATACAAACTATAATAATTTATTATTACTGGGTTACAATATTTTATTATATCGAGTGATTTATTAAATGTAAGGCTGCTACTGCACTCTCGTTCAAACACTTTGAACGTTTTTTTGGAAATATATTTTTATATAATTTTAAGATGTCGGTACACTACTCCACTCTTCTAGGCTTTAAATACTTATCACTCATAAATCATACACTCATACTCATAATAGACATAATTGTTAAACTACTCGTTCGAAATTTGATTTTTATAGATATAAATATTCCTAATAATATTGTGCTCCAGGATATGCGAAATCAAAAATGTATGTCATCATTCAAAGAGTAAAAACATTAAACCCGATAACGATAAAAATATATTAAAAAATATCAAAATACATTATTATTTGTTTCTAAAAATATCGGTTTGTTAAGACTTAAAAAATTATGCAAAAGAAATATTTTCAGAAATGTTAGTGTCTTTCGTTAAATGGATCACTCCGTTAATATTATACATATGAATATGCGTATACGCCGCCGTGTACCTCCTTTACGTTAATATTTAATGCAAAAACGTCATCTCTTAAAGTGACGCAGCAAGTAATAGAGAACGGGTGTAAACGTTGGCGTTTAGATATGCTGTTGCCGTCGTTGTTGTACGCGATCCTGATCGATATTCATTATAACTTTATTGAATCTAAAACTAATCATCATAATATTGTGATGCACGTCGATAACGAATTATGGCAAAAAAATTGTAAATGTTGGCTTGGTAGCTGCCCGTTCGTGAATATTGTCCATCGTGCACCTACTGACTTTTATGATTCACAAATGTGTATACATTCATACGCGCAAATAGGTGTGGGCTTTCGGGGTGCTTACTCTTTAGCCCCCCCCCCACAAATATATATTAGATAACAAGTCACGAAAAATGTTTTCTTCGATTAGGCAAATACAATTGGCTGTGAACGAGCACCTATGCCGCAAGACCGCTCCTCAAATGTTGTAAATGCTTAGATGATAATTTTAAAAATAGAAGTTTGTATCTTCACACGACATTCCTTAATTAGTACTGTTGAAAGTGACGCTTGACGGACTAATGGCTTTATTATTAGTATAAATGAATAATAACACGACAATATGATTATGTATAAGTATAATATATAATAACGTATAACTGGACTATTTAACTGTGACAGTACACACACACCGTATACGCACTGTACGAAGGTGGCTGTGCAAGTGAGTATTACATATTACAAAGGTCCTATGTATATATGCACCACCGAGGTCGTGTTACATCCGTAAAGAGAGTGAGTCGTATACTCGTATAACTAGATACTAAATTGTACACACGTGTCAAGGTTGTCTACTAGTATTAATTGTATATTTCAACAAGTACAAATAACCTCTAGAATTTCAAAAGACGGTCTCGTAAGTATATTTAAAATTTCAAAAATCAGCGTTTGAATAACTGCATTATTGGAGAAGAAAAACTGGAGATGAGCATGTTTGATGAATCGCCCTGCATAATGAATATGGCTCGATTAACGATTGTTAGGGCTGCTGTCTGACGCGTAATAACTGCAACTGATTCTGTAAAATGCGTGCCACTGTATAATATAATACCCATCACCGTAATTTGTAGGTTAGCCGTTATGGGTGAGGTTGTTTGTAAATAAGAAGAGAAAAAAAATATTCTTTATGATTTTAATCACGATAATTTATTGTATCAAGAACATTTTTATTAAGCTAATTATTAAATTTAATGTAAACTTTTATAGTAAAATTTATTCAAAAGAAACTATTTAAATATTGCAATAAATATTGTATGTTGTAATATCAGTTAAGCCGAGAATAATGATAATATAATATCGAAACGAAATTAATTTAGAGGTTCATTATTGATTGATCTACGGTTAGGAAAATATAACAGTTATAACTAATATTTATATACCATAATATTGTTTATCGACGAACCTCTATAAACTATAATATTATTAATAGTAAAGCAATTCATAATATTAAATATTGTTTATATCACAGTTATATAGTTACATTTCTATAATATTAGGTACACGTCTTACAGAATATAATTAAAAATAAATATAAAAAATATACTTAATTCATACTTGTAATATTATAGTTTCTCTCTGGGGGAGCAATACAATTGTAAAATAAATACAAATTGTGGACAACGCAGAATATATCAACAAATATATACAATGAGATTCAAACAAGAATTTTGATATAGGTATTTGTGTTTAATATTATTTTGTTTCTTTTTTATTTTTAATCAATAGATAGAACAATTCGTTATGGTTATAACGAAACATGTCAATTCTATCAGTTACTTATAAATAAAAAGTATTATATTGAAACGAATCAATATAAAAAATATGGTAAGTTCGGCAACAAAGATTGTTGATCTATCGAATACGTAAAGTTCAATTATACCAAGCCCATGCAGTTGCCAGTTTGGTAGTTTTTTACAGTTGACTTTTGAAATTTTTGAGTAGTTATCTACTACTATTATTGAATGTTTTCATTAATCTCATTACGCTCATTAAATATTATAATTTTCTATACCGGTATAACAAGGTCCTAGATTTAAATTAAAAAATATAATAAAAAAAGGTGGGTAAGTGGATGTCGCTCTGATGTACAGTAGGTTACAAGTGGGTCACTGTAATGGATGGTGTTAAATTTGAATTCAATGGTATAATATCATTGTATAAGAAAAACGATTCTGAGCGAAAACGGTCAGTCAGACTATGATATTACTAAGTATATTTGATGATATCATTGTGCATAAAGTAATTTATATATAACCTATTTACGTGGGACCTTGTTTTAAATTTTCAATCCTTATAGCTATAAAAATTGAACATTTTATAAATTTTTAACTACAAAATAATTATTAAATTTTAAGTGTGATAAATTTTGTCGAAATTTGAACTTTAAATGCTTTTAAAAAAAAATTGTGCCTATGTATTTTTGATATTTTTCAACTGCTATTGTAACAATATATCAAGAACCTTGCATTAAATTTTCACACTTTTTTACCCAACAAATAAAATGTTATTGATATTTATAGAAAAATAAAATAAAAAATTGAAAACTGACAATATCCGTAAACAGCTCAAAAAGAGTCAAATTATTTTCAAAATTTTATCGTACATCGAAAATGCTATTATAAATATTCAGTGGCATTTTCAAGTATATACAGTCATTCGTTTTTTAATTACAATAAAATAAGAAAATCGTTACATCGAGTGAATATCAAATGTTGTAAAAATATGAATTTCAAACGCTCATAAAAATTTAATTTTATTTGCTTGTAGACATTTTTTTTTTTTGATAAAGGTAGACAAACTTATGGGTAATCTTGTATTACATTATCAAATCTTAGATTTAAAAACAAAATTAATTTGCTAATTTTCGTGATTTTTCCGTATTTTGTCAAGATTTGAACTTTAAATGCTTATAAATAAAAACTGTGACTAAGGATTTTTAATTTTTTTCATCTGCCTTTGAAACAATAACCTAGGAGCCTTCTATTAAATTTTTAAGCTTTTTACTCAACAGATATTTTAAGAAAAAAAACTAAAAAAAATGGAAATTCACAATGTCCGTAAACAGCTCAAAATAAGTCAAAATATTTGGAAAATGTTATGGTGTATAGGAAATTGCAATTATAAACATTCAGTCAAAATGTCATGTCCCTACGGTCATTTGTTTTAGAGTTACACCAAAAACCAAAATCGATTTTCTCGAAAACAGATTTTGCGTAAAAATTCCCTTTTTTCCTTAATTTTTCTTTTGTTTTTCACGGCGCTTTTGAAAACTACTGTGAAATTTTTACTTTTGACCCCCCAAAGTACTAACTAGATTCACTTACCTATCAGATAATATACTGTTGAAGAAAATCTAAGCACTTTTACTGTCCCAAAAGGTGATGACAGTAAAACGTAAAATCAATACATTCATCGCTCCACTCAGAATCTAAAAAGTTTTAAATATACCAAAACTGCCTTCTCGACGCAATAATATACTTAAAAACGACCAATTTTTTTTTATAAGCACGTAACTACGCTACTGATAATAAAATTATAGCTTTTAATTTTTGAAATTTTTAACAATTTATCTCTAAACTAACAATAACACAAAAAATTGTTTTAAAAATATTTAGGCACGCACAATCAACATAAACAGTAGAAATAAATGCTATCGCGATGTCTCTCCAGCACGGACCTATTGGTTGTTATTTGTTTGAGAACCGTACGTTACATCAAATTATTGAATGAAGATGGATAAAGACGTTATCACTTATCGCTTTCGTATTTAGAACGATTGACATTTGGTATTCATGAAAAATACCTAAAAAACTATCAAAGAAAATATTATCAAAACACTATTTCTTGATAATATGGTATTTTAAATTCCTAATTTATACTAAAAGCTCGTACAACGTACCGTTATATGTACTAGAAATCAATAAATTACCTTATAAAATACAAAGATAAAAGTTTCACCTTTGAAGTATCTGTTACGCATGAAACGATAATTATATAGGTACTTGAAATGCATTGTCCTGGATAACCCACAGAATAATGCACTCTGCATTGCCCATAATAGTCACGACTGTAACACATTATATCAAAGAACATTGCAGTTATATTTAAAAAAAATTGTATAGTCCTGGACGTTCAAAATATGTGTTTAAAATTCAGCTTGATTTATAATAATATTTTAGTCGGGTGCAGTGCATTATAATAGCTATTCAGCGTTGTAGTTATGAGAAATTATTATCGTCCCGATTTTCAGACGCGCGTGCTTCCCGTCTGTACTTACATAGTTATCGTCGTACTTACCTCTCCGGGCATAATAATGCAAATAATACGAGTACGAAAATATATAACGTGTACATGCAAGACATTTCCTAGAATACACGTTACGCATTATATCGTGAAGTATATTATATTATTATTATATCGATGAAACGGGACACCGATAGAAACACTCTACGAAGTGTGTATAATAATACAATGTACATTGTAACTTACCGTATACGACAAGCTTATATATACCTACCCTCTTTCTCTATCTATATATGCACCAGCGATCTCTCAACGACCCAATTAAAAACATCAGATACCGCGGCGGCGGTGGAAAAACAAACCACTTCTCGATTATCGCGCGTGCTAAGGACGTGATTGGCGTGTCAGTGGTTATACACATATGACGTGTGTGTGTCGATAATCACGTTTACCACCGTCGAAATCAATCCCAAGTAAATTAATGAGGCAGGTATAATATATATGTTGGTAGTCGTCGTGGTGTGCTGTCCGCGCACGATCAACAAGTTTTTCGTCTGGCCAAAAGAAAATATACTCTTGGCGATGGTTTTATTCAAGCCCAATAATGACGTCACACATATAGATATCAAAAATGAAAATTCACAAATTATTTCGAAGCTTATAATTTATAAAATGTTTAACTTTTGTAGCTAATAAGGGTCGGCAATTTAAAACAAGGTCCCACGAAAGTAGTTGATTATCTGAAATAATTTTAAGTAGTTAAAATTCAAAATATCTAAAATATACCTATATAATATTTTCTCTGGAATATGAAATAAAATACATTCATCGCTTCGCTCAGAATCTAAAATGTATGTCGTAATTCAAAAGAGTAAAAACTTATAAATGATAACGATAAAAAACATGATTTTTTCCTAAAAAACTTGAAATTATGTAATAGAAATATTTAGACTTTAGGTTTTGTGTCTTCTGTCACGTCAGATTTTAATTAAATTTTTTATTGTTTGTCTGATAAACTTTTGAAGTTTTTGAAATTCTATTTACCTATATAATGTTTAGGTTAACAATCAGTGAATATGTAAAGTATTTAAAATTATTATTCTGCACTGGAATACAATATAATAACAAAGACAATAGTGCTGTCGCCTGTCAGAAACGGATGGGCTCTGGACATCAAAGATGTCACCAATCTGCGGTAGTATAATGGCCTGTATCCGATTTCCAATCTATCGAATAGAAATAAAGACGTACGACTGATGAAGACAGGACTGATAACTCCACGAAGCCACACGATGATTTTCTAGCTCACTATACACTCGTAATCAAATAATAAATTAATATGAAATAAACATATAAATTACATTATGGATGCCATAAAGTGTTATAATGATTAAATGGTATAAGTTAAAATATAAAAATAATATATACGACTATTCCGGGGTGCGACGATACACGCAGTTGGGGTGAGTGGAATAGATGTGAGACTTTCCCACCCCTCCTGACCGATCTGCCCCGTCAAAATCATCACCCCTCGCGTCACTAACAATTCTATCCATGTCCGTCCACGCAGTCCGTATACTATACATGCCATGTCCGTGGACCATCATCAATCATCTGAGATCCTCCAACATTATATTTGCCCTTTTTGCTAGCGGTCAACAGGTCGCGTATACGACGAACGCACGATGGCGGGAAAGGTGGCAAGCGGAGACAAGTGCAAACCGAAGATAAAACGTCGGAGGCGGTGGAATCCCTTGGCCGTTAATTGGGGTGAAAATAATACCAGCCTTGGTCAATTACGACTGTTGACCACCAAAACATATACTTGCTCCATGTATTGTAGGTATTGGGTAGGTCGTAGCTAGGTAGTAAACATAATAATAATATAATATATTATAAATTATAATGTAAGTATACCAACGATACTTTCCGCTTCGAAAATCAACGTGGCTGAAGGAAGCCGCCTAGCGTTTTATGTTTTGTGACAAACTGTTATAGTTTTTTTTTTTTATATTATGTAATTTTTAATTATTATTATTTCTTTTAAAGATTTATAATTTATTAGTTGTGCTATTTATTTTTTCAAATTTTATACTAATATTTCTATAATAGCATAGGTACATTTAAATTATTTATATACCATTTTTTCTGATTACTTCCGAGCGTAATAAACTATATTGAACACTGATCTTGTGTTATACAGCTGATGTTAATAATTATTATTTTGAGCTTAAACGAGCCCTATCATTATTGAGAGGTTCGAGTGTAGTGAAACATGCACCGCATAATTCTAAAAAGTATCTATATTATTTGGAATATTTAAACGGTAAGTATTTCAAATTAGGTATGTAAAACTTACGAATTAATAATGACAGTTGTCAGTGTCGTATGTACGTACGAATCTGTGCGTTTGTCCTATGTTCTAATCACCACTTTCATACTGAAGCAGAAGGAGTGTCTAATATCTATCGAAATTAATTCTAGCTCATAGAGTCCAACGCGAATCAACGCGTATCGATGCATATACACTGTATGATTAAATAACAACGTAGATAGGCTACGTCGACGCAAAGAGTGTTCATCGCTCATTGATTTAATTTGTATTTGATGCACTAGTGGTGCATCGGTGATGGGAGACGAGCAATAGAAAATACTTAACCTCTTCCTGCCGAAATGCGCCACTCACTTTTGTTATATTTTAATCTACAATATATTGTGGTCGTGTGCTGCAGATTTGTATAGGTACTCGTATACATACACGTTCTTACACTACCCGACATATTGACATGCACTATAAACACGTTTTTACACGACATGGTAGTGTAGGGTAACATTTGTTTTTCGTTCTTAAAACTTTATAAGATTTTATCGATTTCTAAACCACTGAGAAAAACATTTTTTCCAAAAATACGGCTTACAACATAGTAATGTTCGGGGTATAAATACCTCAAAATTAGTCTAAATATTTTGAGTTAAGACAAGCGGACGACCAGTAAACGTATGCGCCGTGTAAGTCGAAAAAGTAACTGTAACGTTTAGAATATAAGTGTTATATTTTATATTATATATTAGCGTTTAAAAAACGCAGTCATTTTGGAAAAATGATTATGTTTTATTATTACCACCAAGTTTTCAATCAATAATTTTGAAAATTTTAATGAATAAATAAAATAATTAGTTATCACTTATCACTTTTATCAGTCATTAACACACTGAAAAAAAATTACACATTATTGTAAAATCAATAGATGTTGTAGGTCTGCTCTCTTCGATCAGAATCAATAATATCCTTATAAATAGAAAATATGCCCCTGAGGTCCAAAGTTCTTGAGCTCTTTAATTTAAATTCCACCGTCGTTTTCTTAAATAGTTTAAACTTTAGGGCGGCGAGATACGTATTTATTTATCGCAACATAACTATATAATATCTGCAGAAGGTTTTTTTATTAGAATTAATCTAATCGTTTGGCTTTTGAATAAATACTATTTAATACGTATGACCATGGGCGCAACTAGGGTAAAATGTATGCGGGTGCTAAAATCTAAAGCACAACACGAGAACCCCCCCCCCTTTTTTTTGGCAAAATTATTTTATGTACATACAAATTTAATGTTTTTATGCAATCATTAAATAATCCAATATAAAATATCAATTCAGCATATCACAATATAAACTCACTACTGTCTATATTAATATTATCAAGTAATATTACCAACTAACTAACAAGAGAGTACAAAATTAAATAAAACAATATTATAGTGGTGAATGACGGGCCCGTAATATTGTACCCAAATGGAAATATTATTTACAAGACGTATATAAATAACTTTTAAATCCCTAATCGATAACGTCATATTAAATTGCGTTCTATTATTAATTTTTTGTATTATGCCGACAGTACACTCTTCGCTCTCTTCTCGTCACATCTATGAACGGGGCGACGATATCTACATACTGCTGGCATTATAATATTTGACGATACAATTAACGGTGGTTGTTGAGCGTTAGTTGGGAATCTAGGAAAAATGTATTAAAATAAAACCTAATGATTCTACGTATTGTGTACACGGTACATTTTAATACGTAATAAGCCCAATTTAATAATCGCATTTGATGTTGCCGTTGACCATTAGAGATTAAAATAACTTAGAAAAACAATATTTTAATAATTTATCAATTTTACCAGTCAATTAATTATTGTTTATAAAATCAGAAGTGTTACTGTTACCGATATTGTAAAAACCGGTACAGAAAATTTGGGAGTGCTAAGCACTCCCGAGCCCCCCTAGTTGCGCCGATGCGTAGGACCAACAACAAAGTTTAAAATAATAAATATAATGCAATTAATATACTATTTAGTACATTAGTTTTTTATTGATATTTTGTTCATCAACACTATAATTCCTGATTTAATTCAGTCTTTTCATTATTTATTATTTTTCGATATTTTGGTTTTGATGTTTTTTTCAAACATTTCTTCTTAAAATATATTATAATATTTAACCATTGATTACACTATGCATAATATGAGCTAATTTTTTAACTTGTAATTTTTTAGGAATTCGAGTCTTTCTCTAAATCATCGTATCTTCAGAACGCTTGTGAGGTTTTTAGTTATTTCAGAGTTCAGTAATCAACGGATTTGAGATCTGAGTGAAGTAATCTGGTTTAATAATTAAAAAATTTATACGGTAGTGAGGACTTTGCCGACTACCTACGTTTTCATACACGCCAGTACTCAGTGAATGATTTGAAATGGCGCTTTTATTAATATGCATAAAGTTATTGATTGAAATACTTATACTTGTATTTTGTTGGTACCACAATCCCGAATAGACAACATTAATAGGATCTTATAAATTATCAATTTAGCATTAAAGTGGAGTGCTTACCTAACAATGAGGGGTAACGTCTTCTGTCTGAAGTTAAAAGTGAGCCATTTACCCTTTACAATAGTCGGATCGAGTCTGACGTTTGATGGATTAGAAACAAATATATGTCACTGCACCCTTATCAACTGTGCGACAAGTTATATTACTATGGTAAAAATATTAATATATATGAAAAATCTTAAAAAAATTGTGATTGCTTAACTCTTTTTGGGTGTAACTCGTTACAGTAAGTGCCATTCATACACCCTGGTAGGCAATCCGACTATGTCGGATCACGGAAAATGTGCGACAGCATATCAAGTAGGCAATCCACCTGCGGTGGATTGCAGACACGCCGATCAACGGCTATAAGTGCAACTCAGCCATCTTTGTAGGCAATGTGTGAAAATTCGATTTGATGCATGCTTTTACCTGATCTGCTCGATCAATGGAAATCAATAAAATAATAAATACTAATTTCTACTATTTAACAATGTGCATAAATAATGTCCAACGTAAATTTCAAAATTCCTGTTTGAGCACCTCCTCGGGTTGGACTTTATTTATAAATGTATGCCTATGACACTCACAAAGAATATATGGATTTCTATTGGTGAAAGAATTTTCGAAATCGGTTCAGTAGTTCCAGAAATTACCCTCAACAACGTCAACTTACAACTCCTTTTTATATGATAATATAGATTTGAATAGTATGTAAAATGTTTAAATTCGAGTAAAAATGTTTTGATTTTTAGTTTTAATAATGATAAAGTTATGTGCATATTTTCAATTGAACATAATTATTTTATTTTTTATTTAATTAAAAATAAATATTTGAATATACAAATAAAAGGTTTGAATCTGATATTTTATGACGGCTTTAAAATATTATTACAATTTAACATTTCAGTAATATAATCAAGTCAATTTATTAAATAATGGTTAGTGTAGTTCCTACCCGGGTGTTTTATTTTTTTTATACGTCATTAATAGAACTCGGAAGTTTTAGGAGTCGAAAAATATCTCTATAATATTATTATGCTCTCGATTTATAGCGGAACAAGGTAGCAATCCATCATTTACAACGACGAGTTTCAAAATCGAAAGTTTAAAATGCATAATTTGTTTTAGAAAAAAAAAGTAGGTTGGTACATGTGCAAAAAGTGGATGTTTTATACCTATTTAATGTTTCCTATGAAAGTTGCCGTTAGTATTTTATGACTTACGCGTAATAATAACAATAATAATAACTTATTACACGTAATATTATGGGTTTTTTTTTTGTTTTTATTATTATTACATTATTTTATTTTACCGTCGTTTATCATATAATATTATGTTATTATTGTAGCAATATTTTCAGATACCGGAAAAAAAATCTTCTGCAGAGAGTAATTGATTGTTGTTCGTTGAATAAATACAAACATAGTGACAACTAGAATTGGTTTGCTTATGACATTTATATATTCCAGAGCATTTTGAAATCAATCCGTCACAGATACTTCTGTGCCAAACTAAATCAACGGCGGGTAAATAAGAGAACGTAATAAAACTCTAAATGACGTAGTAGTGTAGTCGTAAGGAAATAAAGTTGTAAATAAACAGTATATGGATCCCGTGTAGCTTGTATGTACATTAAGGGCAGCAACAACTGTACACACTATAATGATTACAACATAATATATATATATAAGAACTGTTACGAGACTATAAATTGATCGTTTTATGAAGATATAATAATAATAATAATAATATTTATATACGCCGGTGATCAAATACAAGCAATTCACTTGATAAAAAAAATCATCCCCACAAAAAATATGTTTTATATGATTTAATAATACACATTTTATAATAATATATATTCTTAAGAACAATTTTATTAAATTATAACCAAAACACACATAAAAGAGAGGAGTAGATAGCTTTTAGTTTTTTTTTTTTTTTATACATTACTCGAAGTCAATTTCACAAAATCATATGCTCACTTTGAGCGTCTATATTTGTCTAACGGGTGTGAAATTGAGAGCAAACGTTTGACAGTAAACCGCAGTAAACACTGTGGTTTGATTGTACGAGTCTTTTTCATTTGAGGAGTTCACTGAAAAGAACACGACGATTAACTAAGGAAATTCAGTTTATATTTTTATGGAACATTAAGCAAGGCTCTTCATTTAAAATTTATTTTTGAAATCGTTTAAAATCCTACGCAGAAGTAGAACGCGTAACTTAACTGTTATGAATTAAATATATATTGTGTGCCTATGCTTGATATACTTTATGATTTACAATATCAAAACTGATAGTGTGTCATATTATAATCATCATAATAATTTTATTCATAACACGGCTGTATTCCGTATACTTTCAAAACCAATTATTTTAGTTCAAGATTAAAATATGTATACGAAAATAATTAAAATTGTAATCATGACATAATTATATTTTAAAACTTCGAATAATATTTATATTGCAGATTGTACCCATGGAGTAAGTTATGTAAATATGAAGCCAAACGGCTAACGTTATTCTATATAGAACATATCATTATGTCATGTATATACTTCGTATGTTTAAAAACAACGTGATTATAATAACTAACTATAATTTAGACATAATTATTTTACATAATACTGATAATATGAGGTATACTTTGAACGCCTAATTACGAATAATATTATGTTTCGGTGAATAGTTATTCCAAGTCAATATAGTTAACTTTATAGTTACAGTAAACCAATATCAATTAGTATTATGAATTTATCACGGCGATGATGCAGTTGTTAATTTGTATTACTCGATAATGAAGCTTGTTGTGTCTGATTATTTAAAAACGGGATTTATTTAATAAGTTTTATAATTTAGTAGGTAGGTAATAGGTATGCATATTTAATGCGCCTCGGGAGTTCAATGATCAATTATACTATAAATGATAATAAAATATGTAGGTATTTATTAATTAGAAACTATTTTAGAATTACGTTTTTTAGAGTACTATATAATATTGCTCACATGATTTAATTAAAAAGAGTAGTTGAAATACAGTGTTAAACAATGTTGGGTTACCTATTTTATTAGTAACGAACTTACAAAATATATTACAGCCGAAACAGTCATAAATTATTTAGAAACAATTACAAGTAACTACCTAATTTATATATTGATTAATATTTATGTAACGATAATGAGTAATGACCATTACTGCACTTATAGCTTACACTATATTAATTTTTGTAAGACCACCTCACCACATGAGATTCTTTTTACTAATAAACATTATTTTATATTAAACACATACTATGATGCCGATGAAAGAAAATCATTTTTTCCTCACAAATCGTATAATAGCCCATGTCTAATGTTGTGTGGTATTTAAAATAAAATATAATTTATGATATTATGAAATCAAATATACGACGAATATTATTGTACTTATACTTTTTAAAAACGTAGTTATAGAATATAGATGAACAATGGAGGACGTTGTGAATAATATACAAGTGCGGACAATTGTATCAAGATGGAATGGATAACAATGTATCGTTTCATTGTATCTATCGCGATTGAAAAGCGGTGCACTGCAGATTAAATAGAAAGTTTATGCATTAAATAGGTTGAGTATAATATTATTTAAGTACATAATAATGATAAATAATGTTTTCAGAAAACTATATTGTTATTATTTTTTTTTTATCACCTCGATAATCATCGATAACGCTAAACATAAAAAAGTCTTAGAAATATAGGTAGTAGGTATATATACACTTGCGGACTGTTATAAAATGAAATCAGAGAAAATATTTGAAAGCGTTGTCAACAATGATAATAATATTGTGAAATAACTAGACTGTATTATGTGCATTTTAGTTTGACGCTATTTATATGAATATTTCTGACTGAAAATCTGATTGATAGAACGGTAAAATACTAAATTACCAATTGTAATATATTTATATGCATTTTGATAACCATGTATCGTTTCATAGTACCTATCTATTTTCAATCGAAAGTCAGAGCACTGCAGTTAAAATAGAAAGTTTAGGCATAAAATAGTTTGAGTAAAATATCATTTAAGTACATAAAAACAAAAACAAATTATGTTTTCAGAAAACTAGATTATTATTTTATTTTGTTTTTATCGAATTGATAAATACGATATCCGTAAACATTAGAAAGCCTTAGAAATATAGTATCTACAATCTACTTATTTTATATATGAAATTAAAAATTAAATTAAATCAAATCAGAGAAAAAATTCGAAAGTTTTGTCTACAATGAATAATGATAATAATATTTTCATCTTAGTTCAATGGAATTAGTATAGATATTTCTGACTGAAAATATAAGTGATTTAATGGTAAACTACTATATTATCAATTCTGATTCATTCAAAAGAATTTTGTTGTAAAGTTGTAAGTTTTAAAATTATGTATAATAATATATAGAAAAATGAAATGACACTGTATATTATAATGAAGAAAAACTTTATCTTCGTGTCTGTAATATCATGGGCAGAACATTTTCTCAACAATAAATCATTAATTTAATCTTTTTCTTTTTTTAGTAAATTTTATTTCAGAATAGTTTCAATCAATGGCTGATTTTCAAAAACTAAAAGTATACAGTTTTTTAAATTAAAATAATTACTGTTACAATTTCAAACGATGTTTCTAGCAATAATAATATTTTGATAGTTTGCAACAGTCAAAATTGTACACTACTATATAGCTGATAGTCAGACATTAAGACCGTAAAATAATTTATAATATTAAATTAGCATTTATTTTATATGGGTATTTTATTGTGATAGAAAATAAATTGTACAGTAAATATGATTTATACAATATCACGGTTGTCAAGATTTATACTTTTGTGAAAGAATTTCGTTTCTATGAAAAACCGGCAGGGGTTGGTTTTCTAAGCGCATATTAAAGGACATTTCTTATCGTGGATACAGCTATAGGGTTTCCTTTTCGTAATCCCGTGTGTAGTCAGCATTTTTACTAATTTATGGATAGAAAACGTCTCTAACAGACCGTGTAGTTAGTGCACTATCGTATGTTCATGACAAAAGTCATTACGATTTTTCTAAGAACCGAGTGTGTTTTTTGTAGATCATAAACACATAGCGATAACGTAATAATTTTTTAATTCTTTAGCAAGAGAACTTTGATTTATTTTTATATCATTATTTCTGCGATTTAATATTCTTTTTGGACTGAATGAATCCACAATAATAATAATCAATTCGGTTAATCGCGAGTAGATTTTTTAGTGTCACCATGTACCAAAGATACAAAAATTCAAGCACCATGAATGAAATATTACAATATTAATGTTGTGGAAACGAAGTACACTGTTATTGTTATCATACTGTTAATAACGAGGAGTAAATGCTGGGTAATCAAAAGGAACTACGTACTACACAAATTGATAAAACAAGTTATAAAATACTGTACGAATGTAATAAATGTTTTGAATTAATTTTAAATTAAAAAACGTTATCCAAAAGTTGTATAATATAATAATATAATGATGTCATAATAGGTTAAATTAAAGTCCACTAAAAAATAAAAATAATTATATTTAATATTTTTTTTTTTCAGAAATAATGATGTAAGAAACAAATTAATTCTATATTGCGAAGAGCAATATTAATTAACTCTATAAAAGATATTTTTAAAACATGTATAGCTACTAGCTAGGGAGGCTTAAAACATTTAATTAAATATAAATAGGTACTGTTGTTTAGACAAATTAAACATGTTTATATTATAATATCCATCAAAGTTGCACGTATCAAAAAATAATTATTATCCTAATACATATTAACATATCACTTAGCTCTAGGAAATACTATTTCCTCGTGTTATGATATAAATATATTTTTAAGGTTGGTTCTAAATATTTTTGTAAAATATGATAAATTATTTCGTTGTCATCAAATAATTGTAATACTGTATATTATAGGTTTTTTGTAACTTTTAAGGTAATTTATTACAAATTATAAAAATATGAAATTTATCATGGATTTTGGAGTTTGGAAAATTTAGAATTTTGTATGAGGTGCTGAGGAAAGTGTTTAATTATTCAAGTTTACCCTTAAATAAAATAGTAATGTTGAACCGTGTAGTTTAAAATTGTACACCATTAGTATTTAGTATCATTGAATACTCAGTTTGAGTGTTTATTTAACTCGTTTTGTACCTATACAATAGAAATTAATAATTTGAAACGATAATTATCTCCAGCAAAAACGGTTTTATTCGAGTTAAGAGTATCATTACACAAAATATTCAAAATCACCACTGACAGGCAGAATTTACCGTACCAGAAAAATGATATAATATGTACTTAGGAATATTATAATGATATTCAATCGTCCAATTATTATACAATATATAATATTCGTTTTATGTTTTTCAGTGCCTAATTATCGTTGACCGTCCATCGATCGAACGACAGTCGGTTATTTCGTAGTAGATAACTTTATGACTGTATATCAATATCATTTACGTACATAATAGCACCAGTAGCCTGTATAAGAGGGACATTTTAAGCGAAGCACATCGTGTACACACAAGTAAGTTAAAAATGTATAATATATATAAATATTTGTACGCTTAAATATATATATGTGTGTCGTATGTGTGAGTGTAATATTTACATCATATAGATAATAGTATATAGGGTAGAAACGAGAGAGCAGAGGATTGTATTAAAAGGTGCCGGTGGCGACAAGTGTGGGTTTGACCGACGTGAAGAGGGTAACGAGTAAAATCGATGGTCCGGTGGTGGCGGTGGTGGTTGAGCACACCCTCTCGCGCTGCCCCCACACCGTGCCCCGCGGATCTCGGTATACCACCCCGTTCGACGCCGCATCTGAACGAGCGGACGGGCCAGAGAGAGAGAGAGAGAGTGTGAGAGTGTAGGCGAGCGGGGGCGGGAAGGCAGCGGGAAAAGACAGAGAGATGATGAGGCCCGAGAGGGAGGAAAAGGATGCGTCGCGGAGGGGATGAAAAACGGCGGGTGGTTTATACAGAGCGGGCATGACGACGGCGGTGGCGAACGTCGGGGAGGGTTCGCGACGGGGGGCATCGCGAGACCGCTCTAACAGCCCGCTGCGTCGCCATGGTTACCGGGCGCGCAGATCAATGGTAGGTGGAAAATTTTCGAAAACCCGACTCGTGTGCGCGCCCGTAGTACTATCGGCAGGACGATCCGGCGGCGGCGGTACACCGCGGGTAGTACGCTATAATATATCACACACACACACGCAAACGCATACACACACACACACACACGTACACACACACACATACACACACACACGCACACACCACACACACACACACACACTCGCGCACGCAAAACGAGGAGTACAACACGTTCGAGATGAAACGTAAACCGGAATTCTTAGAATATGTACGTTGGAAATTTCGCGTCCAAATCTATGCAATATTGCTGACGTACGATGATATCAATTATTATCGAGTTTGTTATGTGCCTATATTTTTTTGGATAACTACCCCTATAGATACCGCCGTTAGATTCCGAGCGTAGCGATGAATGTATTGATTTTACGATAATGCGTGTTTTTCTATTTATTTATTTTTTGCGCCCGAAGACGCTTTTCCTAGTAGAAGAAAATGATCGAATCATCGTCGAATTCGATTGCGGTTTCCGCGATTCGAATTCGGTCGGTTATACCTATACTTTTGGTGCGTCAAAAATCAACCATTCTCAGGGTAGGTACGTCTCTTTTAAATAATCGGGAACAACTAAAACAATTGTTCGGTAACCTAGACTTGGTTACCAAAAAGTTAGACCGTCTCCGGTCCAGAATTATTTTTTCATCGTATACAACGAATTAAAATTCAACAGATTCATTATACACGGTGCCTACTCAATGACGAGGTATACACTCAATTTCTACAACAGCTGGTACTACAGAGCGGTTACCTACTTTTTTATTTTACATTTTTTCCAGCAAAATAAACTTCAAGACAAGTAGCTTATGATTATATAATTATTGTAAAAAATTAATCCACGGGTACCTAGTAACTTGGCTACGGACAATTATTAATAATCATCGAATAAGACTAAAACAGTTTTATTTTCATTAAATTTTGTTTTTATATTTAGTTTAAAAAATAGAGACAGTTAAAATAATAAACATTAGCAGCATAAGCAACGATTCAAAAATAATTTCCACAAATTTAACCAATTAATATAATGTATTAACATACCTATTATATTAAAAAAGTTTACAATAGCATTTTAACTTTGACAAATTTTTCTGGTGAAAGTTGACTGTAGCAGCGTAATCTGTTATTCACTGCGTCGAAATGTAGAAAATCACTGTAACCGTCTGCGCAGGACAATTAAACTCTTGTTTCCATATAAATCTTTATGTTGCTTGTTAATAATAATGTTTTAAGTTAAAATATTTATTTGAAATTGTGATAAAGTAAGATTTATTATAACTTATAGTCAAATTTCAAAACACAAATTTATTCAGACATAAATACAAATATTATAAAATACACGATCTCTCCTATACGCAATAACTTTCAATACGGAACTGACCAGACAAACCGTCTTACACGGATTCTCCTTTTGGTGAATTCAAAAAACTAATAATGATAATATTATAATAATATCACAATAATTATATTGGATTTTTTTCCTATACCATTTTGGCGAAAATTGTTGTGTGCAAAAGAACTTGACGTCGGAAAAATTTAACTTGTAGTTGCTCAAAAACACGAACAATTGTCGACAATAAATCATCGCTCGGTACATGATTTAGGAATTATTATAAAAATATATTCTTTAATTGGTCTGATTTGATCGTACGGTTATATCACATTTTTATGAAACTAAATACTATTCAAATGTAATTTTTCGTCGGCGGCGGATCTTGCGCGCTGGCCGGTCGTGAAATGTCGCGAATAAACAGGTCGGTCTACCGAACAACTAGGTCAACTTTGCTTGCACATAATACGAATACTTTCTGCGGTTCAGTTAAATTAGGTATACATCCTCACCCCCCGCACCGTAGGCACTGTATACTATTATATAATACTCATCGTGCCTGTGCTCTCTAATACGCCATCCACTGGTATAATAATGGTCTTGACAAATAATTAATCCCGTCCCCGGGGTGAGCAAATCCCATCCGCGGCCATTGTACTACACTCTGTACCGCCGCCGCCGCCGCCGCGACTACTATTACGATTGCTAATATCACAAGATATATAATATATTATAATAATATAATAATATACTCGCCCGCCGCCGCACCGCCACTATTATCATTATTACAATTTTATGTGCACGAGCTAGTGATAGTGGTAGTAGTAGTCGCAGTGAACGGGGTTTTCGACTCTTCGTATTTTCATATTATCATCGGTTATCGTTACTATATTATAATAATGCTATATTCTAGGTTCACTTGTTATTTTAATGATCGTTGCGTCAGTTTTTCCGTGTTAAATAATAATAGTATATGAACTTGGAGCTATAATAGCCGTCTCGCCAGGGGCTGAGTATTCAAGGTGGGGTGGGCTAATTTAAATCTATCCAATAATACCGATATCGTATTATTCAGCCTTTCACAACTTACCACTAACTATAATAAGGTAATACTTTTTCTGATTATCGTTTCGACTTAATTCTTACTGATATTAATATATTTGCGTTTATATAATATTATATTAGGTACTTATATCGCAGATTTCACAGATTTTTTAGGGAACTGTTATTTTATATAAAATATTTTTAGTAGAAAGATTTAATCGAATTATGACACCACATTTCACAGTAACTGTGCAAACATGTCTACTGTAAAAATACATAATGTATTCATTGTACATATTATATACAGTTATGTAGTATATCAAAATAATAATAATAATCATAATAAAGTAGCACGCTACTTGATATTTTTCATCTACAAAGAATATCTATGAATCATTATATGTTTTTGTCAACAAGTAACCATGACAGCGAAAATCTTACTCAAAATTGGTCGGAAAAAAAAACTCAGTATTCAGCTCAAAAACATAATATTTGATTTCCTACAATCACGCGTAGTGCGCGATTTTTTGGTTCTATTTGCGTGATACGTGATACAGGTGTTTAGCTACACTATGCATGATTATGATTTATGACTGAGATTGAAATACTTGAGGAAAAAGTTAATCAGTTAGTGTCAGACAGTCGAACGAAATAGACGAAATGGCCTTGGTCCTCTACAATTTGATCAAAGACGATGCTGGTGATGACATTTTACTCCTTTATTTATATTTTAGAGAAGAAAGTGATGATATGAAAGTAATGAAAAGAATAGAGAAAGATGTTTAAATAACTTAATTCAATGAAATTCAATTGATAATGAATCAAAGTTTAAAGCTTATTTTAGAGTGTCCTTACAGTTATTCAATAATAATATACCAAATCATATAAAAGAACATATTAGAAGGCCACCAAGTAATCGTGTAAAAAAATTAATAACTCTAGAAGAAAAACTATGTGTCCCTTTGAGGTAAGTTAAAATTAGTTAGTATATTATATTGTATTTACTATTGAGTTATTTTGTAGTTTTGAAATTTCTCTTAACAAAAATGTAAATACATCAATCTAACTTTGTAAAATAATACTTCATTTTTTAATTTAAAATAATAATAAATATGATTACAACGTAAAACTATAATGAATTTTAAGTAGTAAATAACGAAAAATATAAAAATACTCAAATATTAGTCATAGCCCATATAAGACATTAAATACGTAGGAAATTCAAATTCATTATTTTGACTTGGATCGTTAACTGGTATCCTTGAATATGACTGTAATGATTCTTCACTTGCGTCTGGAATAATATTTTGTGCAGATGAACTTGTTGATGCTGTTTCTTGATCCATTGTTCCCGGTGACGTATTTGTCTTTAACTGTAATGAGCGCAATTCTATTTCAGATTTAATATTACAAACTTGATTTCTCGTCTCGTCTCGTCTTAAAACAAATTTAAATTGGATGGTTTGTCTGAACATTATTTCTATAATCATTTTTAAGCGTTCTCCTCAACCTTGTTTTATTTCTTGTAACAATCTTTGCCTCTTTTTTTAGTTTTTCATTGACATTTAAAAAAGTTTCGTTTGGGAAAGATTTGAGGTATTATTTAAATTATTCTCATATTCATTTGTTTTGTTCATTATTGAAGTTTCCATAGTTTGTTCAATATAAATTCCAGAGTTCTAGTTTTCGGTTTGTTAAGCACTGTCACTTACTGCTATCGCTGAACAATCTAAGCTTGTATTTTCAATATTTTTTTTTTTCATAATAATTGTAATATTATAAAATATAATATGTAGCTAATATTTAGGATATAAAATTAGATTTATCTAGACTAGAATATATTAAACACGTTTTATACTGTACGTATAGAAGTTTGAACTAATTCGCATTAAAATAATTAATTAAAAATTATTTAAATAGTGCTTAAACAATAATACGGGATTCAACAGGAAAACCAGACAAATTAAATAACTTTTGTTCTAGTAAATATTTAGAATTTTTTTTTTATGTATCATTACAGACATTTTACATTATACGTATAGTGTAACATTTGTAATTTTTAGATTTTATTACTAAAATTAAAAACCTTTAAAATATTGTATGAGAATTTTTAAATAGGTACTTATTATTTATTACTTACTAATACAACAAAAACGTTGATATTTAAAAAATCATAACAAATAAACCATTTATTTTTAGATTAATGTTTTTACAATTATAAGTTTGCTAAAAAACAGATTTACAAATATGTTACACTAAAATTTTCAAAAAGAATTTAATCACATTTTTTATTTTCAGTATTATAAAATAAAAATAAAAAAGTTGGTAAGTGGGTCACTCTTTGCTGTACATTTTGTGCCTAGAGAGTCATTGTAATGGATGTCAACTCTTAGATACAGAAAAAAAAATTATGAATTTCTAGCTATAAAATAATTTGCAAATAATCGTGATTTTGATGATTTTTGTCAAAATTCTTAGTTTACAAGCTTATAAAAAATATTGAGGCTATGTCTTTTAACATTTTAAAAGGTATATGAACAATTAACAAGGAACATAACTGTGTTAATTTTCAAAGCTTTTAACAAAGTGAACAATTTTTATCGATATTTTTATTTTAAAAATACAAAAAATAATTAAGCTGTTTCGCTCAGAATCTAAAATGTAGATTATAAGTATTTTTTTTAAAATTGAATAAAATACTAATTTCATATAGTTTTAATTGTATATTCTACAGACTACGGAGCATTATTTACCTTCTCTCTTATTCTTGTTCGTTCAAAAAGCTTAATGCTTTATCATTTCATTTTAAATGTTTTGTATGAGCCCCTAATAGTTTTTCAGCGTGTTTTTAATCGTTCACTAAAAATATATATTATTTTTTTTTTTATAGATTTTTGACTTCAGGAGAACGTTACATGTCCTTGTCGTTTAGGTTTAGAATTTTTCATAGTTGAATAAGCATAATAATACTAGAAGACTTTTAGCAATTTGTGTAAAATTCAAAAATATAGAAATTCCACAATCGATGGAAAATATTTTTACAAATTTGTCCGCAGAGTTTTTTAGAACATCATATTTTCCGAACTGCTGTGGTGCGATAAATCATAAATGTAAAACATATTGTTTATACCGCTGATTCTAACTCAATGTACTTTAATTACAAAATATCTTTTTTTGTAGTGACTACTTCTTTTAGAGGGCTAGATATGGGTGTACGTTTTGCACAGGGAAAAATACACATAAGTATAATTTTATTATAGTCAAATATACAATGGTGTGTTTATATTATTTCAAACCATTATAAAAATAAACGATTCTACTTTTAGAAATAATGAATTAACTAGTGAACACTAAGTGAACTGACAAGAACTATAAAAACATTAACATAAAGAAAAATGTTTGGAAAGAAATTTAATTTAGGGTCTGAATAAGTGGTTAAAAAAACAAAACAAGTAGTAGTTAGAAAAAAATAAAATAGAATACTGAATATTTAAGTTTATTATTAGGTACTTTTTTTAAAATTATAAACATTTTTTACAAATCTTATGTAATATATTATTCTCAGTTTGTCACAAGTTTTTCTTGCCAACCAACTGATCCAGCTCTATTATTAAAATAATTTTTGAATGATTCACGTATTCGAAAAGCTTAATCAAGAATTTCTTCCTATGGCATTGAAAGGCATCGTGTTTGTCAATATTTTTTTTCATAATTTTCAGTCGAATAATTTGCACGTTCATCTCGTAATAAGTTATGAATAATATAAGCCGCCATCACTAAACTGTCAATTGTTTCTAGTAGAATATTAATTGGAGTGAAACATACTCTGAACGACTCACACAGAATTCCAAAAGTATTTTTAGTAGTTGTTCGAGCTCAACTTAGTCGAAAGTTAAAAATTGATTTTGTGACATCTGCCTTGACTGTCCTCGAGGATAGCCACACTCCTCCATGCCACCTGTGGACCTCCTGGCCTTGGAAGGACTAGGGTCAAGACCACGATCACTAACCCGTCACCGGAGTGCCGTCCTCTCCCCCTCGCGAAGATCAAGACCATTGAACGGAAGACCACCATCTGGTAATGGGATAGGAGATGGAACGTCTCTAATCTCCACCAAGGCCCCCTGGACCCACAGACTCATCCCAAATGTCGTCAGATGGGAGGGGGCCATGGTGCCCAGGGTACCGATGACCTTCCACATGATCCAGGCACCATCTGGACATGGGTGCTTTCAACAGTACTTGCAATGCCTAGGTAGGTCCATTAGTTCCCACTGCATGCACCGGCCTAGTTTATCGGACACGGCTGAGCATACGCTGTTTTATTGGCCAAAATGGGATGGTTTAAGGGCGGATCTCAGTATGGCCCTGGATCACATTCCCCGCGGATCGGTTTTTGAGGGTTTCCCAGCCGACCCAGCAGAGAAGGCTAACGTACTGTGCGGCGCCAAGCAAACGTTTCGACTATTTTACCTGATGGTGGAAAACATTATGGCAGCGAAGGAGGAAAAAGAGAGAGCTAGGCAGGTAGTCGAGGCAAGGTGATAGAGATCTTCTGTCCTTTACCCGTTAGCACATCAAACGCTGCAAGCGCTCAGGCTGTCAGGGTTCTACATATATATATACATACTAGCAATCACTTCGGAAAGTAGTCCTTGGTAGCCAGGGTATGAAAAATAATTCGTCGCTAAAAAAAAAAAATGTATATTCTTAAATCAGTTCTGCGATAGCAGTCAACCGGTGCGCACGCGTTCTGTCTGTGCGCCTCCAATGTGTTACTGTTCTCCTTACCTACCTCAAATTTCATGAATTTGCTTACAGGTTGTAATGTTATTCAACTTCCTTCTATTCTGTTCGTTTTTAAGTTTATCGTATTCACTTGCTTCTTTATAAGTATACAAAAAAAAAAAAACTATTTCGCCAACCGCCTGGTGAGCGTATACGCGTTACCGTATACGCCGTTTCTTATCAAGTGCCACCGCGGTGGCCTTGTTGTTATTGTAATTATTATTATATTAATAAATACGCTATCGCTGTTCGGTTCTTCGACGTTACCGTAATTAAATTAATCACATATCGATGTAATGTCTAAGCAGTGCCGACATCGTCGTCAATGCAACACACCCCACAAAAAAAAAAGAATTTGTTTTAAATCTTTCTTGGCTGGGATCCTATAATGTATTAACTATTCTTTTCGTCTATCGTCTATGTATTATATTATTACCAGGCACATATACCCAATATAAATAGTATATAATAGATACATAATGATTAATATAATAATTATTATTACTATAGCAAGTAGCAGCAACTATGGACCCCGGAGGGATCAAAACTCTTTTTTTGGAAAACTTCACCTTATTATTTTTATAATGAGCTCTGGTATTAACTGTTGTAAAGATTATCGTCATCGACATCGTACATTACTCCCTACGTTGAACACGGCTAATATGCTGAGTGTTAGTAATGACAAATGTGTGTAATATATATTATGCTGACGCGATGTTTAGCTCACATCGTGTAAATAACCGACCTGGACGCCTGGCGAGAGATAGTTATGAGAGAGTCTACAGTTAGGTGGTCGATAGAGTCTTTAGTCGGCGGTCGATAGTGGAACTAGAGGGCTGACAACGACCTGAAGAGGACCCGTGGACGACCGCCTCAACCCACATTTGGGCATCGGCACCCACGTCACACCCGGAGTTATAATTTATAAGTATACTTTCGATGTTGTAACTTGTAGTAGATAATAATAATATACATTAATATTCAATAACAGATATACATATACATATATTACGTTAAGTACTTTACTTCAAATAAGGTAACCCTAATCCCTAGTAATAATATTACACACCGAGGTCGAGTTTCCGAGACCTCGTTAATATAAACAGAACGACACCTGCCCAGGTGAAGAGGAGACGTTACACTGTTTTAAAATTGAAAAAAATGCAAAAATATAGTCTAATTTTCTATTTTTGATTTGGAAAAAAGGTGAACGACTTCAAGATATATAGTTACATTTTTATTTAACGAGGAACATATTTTGGTACCTAATCAAATCAGAATTTCTTTCCCCATTATATTTCTGAACTATACTTTTAATCCCGCCTCAATGGCTCTCCTATCTACCAATTGTATATACAAGGTCCTTCACGTCGTGTACCGTGTTCACCACAAACCTAGTCCGCCGATCTGCCACAACTTATAGTAACGTTGGTTTTCCACCGTCACAATTTTTATAAGCATGAAAACAATATGTTTACACAAGTAGGTAATAATCGTGCAAAACGTAAATCTTTGACGTTTGACCATATTATTGTTATTATTATTATTGTAATACGCTCAACTGCTCTGCATACCTAGTAGTACACCCGAATACCCTCGCATCGGATCAGTTTCACTGCGTTTCTATAAGCATCGTTATCCGCTATTATCACGGTTATATATCTATTTAATTAATCATTATTATTTTTTCGCCACACATAATATGATACGTACGTCATTATACGACGACTAAGGTACACGCAGCAAACTCTACACGAGCCGCGTTACACATGCATATTACATATATCACATATTATTGTACGTACTGTGTATTATATTCGATCCTCACGCACGCACGCACACACACACACACACACACACACACACACACACACACACATTCGGCATGCGAGCAGTACAGCAGCTGTTACACACTCGCGCGCGGTACGAGGAGCGAGAGTGCGAGACGACTGTGCGAAATATTTAGCAGACACTCGAACGCATTACTTATGTATTCAAGTGCAACGATGTTCATGTTAGATTCTATCGGGGTGTACGACGGGTGGTGGGGCAGGGGATGGAAGGGAGAGAGGGCGATATGGGAAAACTGAATTGTATTTACATAATATTATACGAGTATGTTATTCTTGCGAACGCGATTTCACTGTTCTACAACAGCCGCCGCCGCCGCCACCACCACCACCACCACCACCACCAGCAGCGTATTTACGGACCCTAACTGAGCTGGGGAACTAGTGCCCGATGCCCGAATCCGGATGGACTCTGTTTAGTGCGCGCCTTAACTACGTCTCCTAACTGATGTCAGGGCACACTATTAGATATACGTGTAACGAACATGTTTCATATACACCTACCTACCTATATTAATTATATTTACATAGGTATAGGTTTATTTATGATTTCTTTAAATAATAAAGTAATAAATTGTTGCCATGTATTCTATATTTCTATTTCTATATTCGATTAATGTAGGTACATAAAGTATGCTTGCTACACGAGTATTTAAAAGTGTGCCCTAAATTAGTTAAGGAACGTAGTGAAGACGCGCACTGTAAGGAGTCCAACTGGACCCTGTCACTAGTGTCCCAGCTTAGTTAGGGTTCGTAAATAAGCCCATCCGCCACCAATGTCGTACGGCTTAATGGACACGGAATACTAATAATAATAATAAAAATAACATAATAATCTATATTAAAATAATATTATAGTATATCGATAATCCACTATACGGTATTGTGCCTACACAATGGTGCGTTGCATAAGTTTGAGTTTTGAAGGAAAACGTCCCATGTATTTTTATTAATTTTATACCGATTGTAATTTGTTTTCAAAGTTGACTATCCTTAACTCGGAAACTTGATAATTCTAAATTCTTGACATCTCCAAAGGAAGAATAAAAAATTCTCCTTCAAACTGTCAAAATTCTTACAGTTTTGTTGACTAGAGTTCAAGACACTAATTTAAAAAAAAAAACCTTTCAATCCCTTTGACCTTTGAGTGCTTACAATCTGCTATGTATTTATTTGAGTTCATAAAATATGGTATAACCCAACATAAATAATTTCACTTGTAACTTTCATCATTAAAAACATAAGCGCCAAACTTTTAAATTACTTAAATTTAAACTAACAAAAGGTGGGTTGGTAAGTGGATGTCGCTCTGCTGTGCAGTAGGTTACAAGTGGATGAGACGGTTTTCAGTGTGGGTATTTTATATTATATTTATAATATTGTTATTACTTATTAGTTATTATTAATACGGTAGCCGGTAAGTTGAATTAATATAAGAAAATTACAACATAATAAAAAAAATACAATTTTAAAACGATATTTATGTTACATTTTTTATACCATATTTTTCTTCCAACTACTTACCGTCATGAATATATAGACAATTAGAATATTGAGAACACTATTTTTAATTATTTTTTTCTCTATCACAATTAGTGCTCATTTAATCATATTTACATGTTTTCTTCTTTATAATTTACTAATCTTCCTTATATAATCTTGCTCTCTTATTCAAACTATTATTATTGCGTCTACTCATTTGTGATCAATTTGTTGGTTCATTATATTTTATACCTTGATATGTTTTGTAATAGAAAATAAAATTAATATAAAAATAATAACTAAATAATTTAATTGTATTTATGAGATGATATAAAATAGGCTACGATTATATATGCCAAATCATTTTAAAAAGCAATTGAACCGTTGATTATAAAACCGGATATGATTATAATTTATTTAAAAAAAGCACAAATTCTGTTTTTATTGTTTCAAGACTAATGTAAGTATAGTGGTAAACAGCCCAATTAGTAGAATGATTGAACAATAGTTATGAAAATATAGATGCGCTGGGGAGAAGTAACAAACTAGTGAATTTCAATAGTTAACAAATCTCTTTTGCTATATTAAAACTTTGTTAAAACTAAAAACCTAAGTGAGCTGCATCATCCGAAATCACCCGGAAAAAAATGATTACACCTAAAATTAGGTGCTACGTATATCAGCGTATCTCGATTATAGATATAGTTATACCTAAAACAATACATTTTAACTAATCGCTATAGTTATGTAAAAGTTGAAACTAATTTTTTCGATAACGCAATTTATATAATTCAGCTGGTTGTGGTATAAAAGTAAAGTGATCTATGTTTTTGTAACAAAATTTATATTGATTTGTAGTATATAATTTCGGCTAGTCTTTAACTGCGTAAAAAATTATATAATCAGTGCATATACGATGTATATTTCAAACAACAGACATTAAAGGTATATTTCAAACACAAAAACGGATTAGAGTTAATTTACTGAAATGACAAATAAAATCGTGGAACAATTTCTTAAACAACAGTATATTTGCATTTTCTTACAATGAAATTGGAAATAATAGATCACTCGGATAAATATTTGGAACAACTTTGTGAAAGAAAAAACCGTTAAATTATTTTAATGAGACGCTAAAAACCGTAACCTTTAAATATAATACACCTCCTCTCCATCCCCCCCCCAACCACAAGCAAAAAAAAAATGAAAATTTTGGCGACGTGGCGACACTCAGGAAAGTATTTGGAACAACTCTATGAAAAAAATTGGAAAAAAGATAAATAGTGTTGTCAGAAAATTGGAACATAAAAAAGGCCTGTTTTTTTATAAATATAAAGATTTTTGAAATAGGTTATTGAAAAACATGATTCAATAAAACAAAAAAATGTTCAATCTCATATTCGGTAAATCGCATTCTTTTTATAAGTTCACGTTATGGATATAATAATCAAAATATTATAAGCTTTTCAAGTTGACCAAACAAAAGTATTTAAAATTACAAGACATATATTTCTAGTGAAATAACTTAGCACTCATCAGCTATCTTGAGTAATCTATTGTATATATTTAATTAAAGTTGATTTTTTAGAAAATCGCTCTTAAATATTTCTGGCAGATTATCTAACATTCAAAAAAGAGTTAAACTGTTTTAAACGAGTGTAGTTTTATTAAATCAAGCCTTGAATCGTTTGTAGTATTATTATGCAACAGCAATAATAGTTATTTAACAGCTTAGATTTTCTAATAAGTGTATAATTAATTATTGAAATATCTATAACTGTTCAATGATAGATATTTAATTTAAATAATAAAATCCATCCATGGGGTATAATATTAATAGTTTTTATTTATCTTTTGTATTTTTCAACCATTAGGGAAAAAATGTTCTAAATTACAGTTATATATTTTAACCGTCGAGATATAATAACTTTTGGTTAAAATGTCGATAGAAAAAAAGTTACGTATATAATTAAAAATATATTATTTCGGTACTTTCAAGTGTAATTATTGCCTCATATCTCGTTAGGTTTTAGTAAATGTTATCTAATATATAAAAATCTCGTGTCATGGTGTTGGTGTTCGAATTCCTCCGAAACGACTCTACCGATTTAAATTAAATTTTTTTTGTACATTTGGTAGGTATGAGAATAGGCCGTAAAGTATTTTCACCCTTCTAGGTTCAACGGGGAGGTGCTCAAACGGGGTTTTTGAGATTTACGGTGGAAATTTTTGTTTATAAACGGTTGATGTTGATTATAGGAGAAATAATTAGTAGAAATTAGTATTTATTTATTATTGGTTTCTATTGGTTATTCGGGCAGATCATGTACAAATGTACATCAAATCGAATTTCTGAACATCGCTCATTAATGTGGATTTTAAGGTGTACTGAGTTGCACTTATTGCAGTGAGTTACACCTAAAATGAGTTGAACAATCGTAATTTTTTTAAGAGTTGCCATTTTTTACGGGCAACAAAGTGCACAAGATCAGCTAGTATTAATCATAATATATATTATTGTGCCACAGCTAAAATATTAGTTGTCTCATTTCACATCGTAGTGGTACCTACTCATCTTTTTTTTTATGGAATCAACACCATATGTCAGCCGTCATCGGCATAGACAGCAATATTATATTAATATACCAAAGAGATCATTTAAACGTTTCGTACATTTTGCACTTGAATGGTATTTGGTCGGCGCTGTTCGACCGAACACTGTCGATGCGGTGCAAACTATTGAGCGGCTAATAGAATATTATTATGATTTATGACAGTCATGCATAATGTATAGTACCACAGGTGTGCATGTGAATAATATATAGTGACCTGTCAATTTTGACCAATACATCGACTTCGACAATCATATATCGACACTACGTCATTTCGTGCGTCGCTATTCCGCAACTACAGACTATCCATTATGATAATATAATGCCTCGTCGTATAATTAGCATCTAATTCCTGAAGACCGTCATACCGACAACGATCGAGTGTGGGCTTTAAATGTGTGTTGATTTTATTTCCAAACCGCGATAATACGAGCAAGAATAAGTGTATATTATATCAGTTACAAACTTCGTGACTGTAATCATATGCATATAATCAATAATCATAATCAAACGTGAGATTTTCGAGGTTATACTGGTAAGTGTAGGGTGGTCCGACTTTGTAAGCTTTACATCTTACACGATGTCACATGCATTGCGATTCGTTCTTCTCCCGCACGGTTTTGCACGAATTTGAAATTTTCGGTAATATTTATTTAAAAATATTATCACTAGATACCTACTTGCCTATAACTGATTAAGATATTCGGTGTTTTGACATTTTTTTATACCACTGCGCATTATATCAGACATTATTAATGACCAATAAATAAACTTCGACAGTCATACGTCGATTTGACGTAGGTCATTTCGCGCGTCGTTATTCTACAACTAGGCATAGGCTGTCCATTATGATAATATAATGCTTCATCAGTCGTCGTAAAATTGGCATCTAACTCCTAACGGCCCTTTTACCGGAAATGATCCAGTCTGAACTTTGGAAGGGTGTTTGTTGATTTTTATTCCAAACAACGATATTACACCACGTCGAAAAGTGTATATTATTTACACGACTCGACGAGATAGAAATAAATCATTTAAATATTCTCGGCTGTTCTCGTCGACTTCATATAACTGTGATGATTTTACCAACAGTCATAGTCGAAACCATGATTTTGAAATGTTATATTTATGTAAGTAAGTTTAGGGTGATCCAAATTTGTGTGCTCACATCTTTCATCGAGATGGCACACTGTTCGTTCTTACCCCGCACGCTATTGAGCGGATTTCAAACTTTTGCTAATATTCAAGTAATATTATCACTATAATTTACACTATTTTATAGAGAGTATAGGGTTTTTATTTGCTTATATTTACATCGTTTTGTTTGAAAAACAAGACAATATTATTATTTAAATAAAAAAAAAACCCTGATCAAAAATATACCATCTTGAAAAATGTATGTCTGGTATTAGGTATACATTTATACTATTGTAATTTTGTTGTTATACAATATTATAATTATGTGATTTGATTTAGCTTTGAAACTTTATATTATATTTATATTTAAGGGTAAATGTATAAAATAATATAAACATCACAATAGTTTAACAAACAAATGACTTATTGAATCACTCGAAGGCTAAATAATGATTTACAATAATCCAAATAATATCTTAAATCACTAACGAGGGCTTATAGGAACAATAATAAACGACGATCAAATAAGTTGTTAAATGTTAATTTTATTTATGAAGGTGTATTGTACTATGCATAATGTACAATTTATATAAACATTGTTTCACGCATTTATATATATAAAAAAAAAATATTTACGTAATATTATATTGAACTATGAAATACACACATAATTTAAATGATGATATAATATTAAGGTTAGGTAAAGTACAATACTTATTATGAAAATACCAATTTAATTATTTATAATAATCATGTTCCCGTTCGACACTTAAGTTTGTAAAATAGGTATTATACATAATATAAAAGTGTTTTCTATGCTTATTTTGAATCATCTATTTAAAGTTCTCATTATAATAATAATAATAATAATAATAATAATAACAGCAGCAAAGTCTTGTTATTATTTTTTGTTTGTTTCATTTTCATTTTATAATGGGGAGATCATTATTTGAATAAGGGCTCTAGGTTGTTTCTCTTACAAGTAATGCTTTCAAAATGCATCCATTGTAATTGAAGTTGAACGTAAGATATATATGTGCGTACTATAATATTACTTAATGGATTGAAATCAAAAGAAACGTATTAATATTATGTTCATAGATTAAAGTATATTTATTTTTCAACAAAAAATGTTTAAATTATACCCTTTATATTATGAATAAAAAAATAATTATAATTAGGTATTTTATTAGTTGTATTAGAAACAAAATATTTATCAGTATCTTAATTTGAATCAGCGACCTATTTAGATAATAAAATATCTCAAATAATATTCGTCAATTTAAAAATAGGTAACAACTGCTTAATTGTGATTTTTAAAAGTATTTCGTGTAAGTATCATGATATTATTTAAAAACGTCTTGTTTTATAAACAAATAAATTAATATTCCTAGTACCTAGTTTAGTAATTTAAAATTAATAAGAAAAAAATCAATTATAATATCTAGGTATTTATAACTCAACAGTATAATTAAGTCAATAATAGTCCTTAAGAAGTAATATAATTTATTAGTTAGACATTTAAAATATATAATTTATAACATTGGCAAAACATATTAAGTAGTTTTCCCTACCAAAAAAAATGTGTTATCCTAATAGTATTATCTTAATGTTATGCAGAACTCTGGAAGGTGTGTTTTATTTATTTTGTCCAAGATTAACATTTTATTTCTTGAAATAATGTACTTGTATTTTTGTCAAAATACAAAGCTATCTGTGAATAAATTTTGTAGACAGTTTTAAATGTCAAATCGATTTGGACAGGTCTAAAGTAAGTGCACAGGTTTATAAAAAATAAAACACCATAGTATAAGGTTCTAGTCAATTCACAGTTTTTTTGACGTTTCAACAGCTTCCAATTCGATTTTTCAAAATCCATGTGCTCAACTTTATTATGGTCGGGAAGTTTTTCAGATAATTGATAGGTTGCGTACAAAAAGCTGGGAAGTTTCATCGTTAGCGATGGATAAAAAAGAATTGTTGAAATAAAATAGAATTAAAAATAATAACACGGACTAAGCATTTCTGTTAGAAGACACGATAATATAATTTTAACTTAGTATTTTTCCAACAAAAATTATAATGCAAGACGAGGTAAGAACTGAATCTTTGAGTTATTTTAGATCCTGAGTGAAGCGATGAATGTATTGGTTTTACAATAATGTGTTTTTTTTTTTGTGTCTGTCATCACCTTTTAGGACAGTAAAAGTGCTTGGATTTTCTTCAACAGTAACTTTTCTGATAGGAAAATGAATCTAGTTGGTACTTTGGGGGTCAAAAGTAAAAATTTCCCAGTAGTTTTCAAAAGCGACGTGAAAAACAAAAGAAAAATTAAGGAAAAACGGGAATCTTTACGCAAAATCTGTTTTCGAGAAAATCGATTTTGGTTTTTGGTGTAACTCTAAAACAAATTAACGTATGTACATGAAATTTGCACTGGTTGTTTATATTTGCATTTTCTATGCACGATAACATTTTCAAAATATTTCGATTTGTTTTGAACTGTTTAGGAACATTTACAGTTTCCAATTTTATTAGTATTTTTTTCTATGGACTTTATTTGTTGAGAAAAAAAGCTAGAAAATTTAATACAAGGCTCCTACTATATTGCCACCATGATATTTGAAAAATATTAAAAATCCTTAGTCACAGTTTTTATTTATAAGTATTTAAAGTTCAAATCTTGACAAAATACGGAAAAATCACGAAAATTAGCAAATTTTTTTGAGTTGAGAATTCATAAAAATTTTTCTTTTTAAATCTAAGATTTGAAAATGTAATACAAGATTATCCATGAGTTTATCTACCTTTTTTTCTTTATTATAGGAAACGGATTTTCCTTTTTAATGTTTTAATGTGATCATATTTCTAGAATATAATACCATGTGTTTTTCATTACATTTCCATACAATTACTATAACATCAAAATAATTTCTAAGTATTTTGCCTTGAAATATGCATATAATTTAAGTAGGTAGCAAAAAAGATTAATTTTATACATCACATTTTTACTATTCATGGGAATTAGGTTATTTAGTTAATTAATAATTCAAATAATATTTATGTTTAGTTAAATGTTCTTTATAATGTAAATGCACAGGTTGTTAATGTTGCTATAAATAATGATCATAATGTTTTTGTTTTTAATCATAAAATATATCATATTGTAGCGGATCACATATCTATGACTAGGAAAGTAGGTACTAGGAAGTATCAAGTAACGGGGAAGTATAAACTTAATTATTAATAATAAGGAATATGGCCTACTAGACATATTATAGTCACCCGGGTACATATACTACTGTTAACATAATATTATACATATAAGTCACACACAATGTTATGTTCAATACTTCTGGGCGAACAACAGCCAGCACACTAAGGAACTCCAGATGACTATAACACTCGTAAGTCTTTCGTTATACTACATTTAATATGTAACTAAGATTGTTGTAATGATATTTAATTAAGATTGTGTAATGATAAATTATATCAGCTGGAACTGTCTATAATAATATGTGTTTAACATTGAATCTGAGATAATGAATAAACGATATTCTATAAAACATATTGAAACTAATGAAAAGTAAATGTTATATTATGATTTATGAATAATAATATTCGACTTAATGAGTCGTTTTAAATTTCATCGCAATAATATTATAATTGTTTGAATTAGGTTTATAAAAAACGGCCAAGATAGAATTTCGATCGATTGTTTGTTTTGTGTTTTCAGCCTTCGAGAAGTTTTAAGGGATTAAAAAAAAATAATAAATTATCTAGTATTATACCTATTTATGGCTTCATTTACTTACGCACTGTATACGATTCGCAATTTTACAATATAAAGATAGAGGTGAAACTTTTCAAAATACAAAAATTAAAAATTGACGTAAAAATAATCAAGCCAACTAACTAATCATCGTAAAACCAATTAATGTCCATCAGATAATTCGTATTACAGCCGAAAGAAGTACGAGTATATGACCGATTTCGGTGCGGGTAGAAGAGAATTAAAACCGAAACGACGAATTTCCAACGTTAAGAGGCATCGCTATTATGATAAACACATTATGTGCACGTTATTATTTTACTTTTTAGTGTTCACGACAAGGATAAAAATAACAGTAATAATAAAAATATTACACCTGTAATATACAAGGCAATACAATCTAACCAAACTCAAATGTGAAACGGCTATTATTGCACCTAATTTTATAATCGAGCTACTACGCGCTAGGGGTCCCCGGAGAGAATACTGTCAATTGTTCATATAAAATTATACCAAGCGTCACAAACGGGAAAGCTACAAAAATATTTTGCGAATTAGAATAATAATAATAATGATAATAATAATAATATTATTAACTACGCGCGTACGTTATAAATTCGGCCATCCTCCGGGTCCGATGGAATTTTTATTATTATTATTTTTTTTTTTTTTGTATAATATGCATTTCTGTTTTGTGGTCATTACGCGTTTTAACCGAGATCCCTCCCCCCCCCCCCCGTGGCCATCACTGAGCGCCACCACCACCTCCACCCCCGCTGCCACCACCACCTTCAACCCACTCACCCTAGACTCTCACCCACTGCACCGATAACACGTCCACGTACACGCACCCCACACACGCGGTGCATGGTATACGCGGCCACCGGGTGACACGGGTAGTAGTGTGTGTAGTCGATTGGAGTGTGTCCAAAGTGCCTCCTCTACACACACACACTCTCTCTCTTTCTCACACACACACGCACACACCGAGACACTGTATATATGCCGACCCACATCGCCACCCTTTGTCCACGTCGTCTCCACGGTATGTGTCCTTCTCCTACACCCACCTCTGCATCCCGCCGTCAATGTATAACACGCGTGTTACTGCAGCAGTCATGTTACCACTACGCTCGTACTATATAATATATATATATATATATATATATATACATTATACATGTATCCACATGACACCGCCACACGACTGCTACTGCTACTGCTCACTCCCTTCTTTTACCCCTTTTTATATAACGTTTGTCCATTTGTGTGTGTGTGTGTGTGTGTGTGTATATGTGTGTCAGACGACTGGAGCCGAGTATTACTTATACGATACACGAGATGAGTGGAAAACCTAGGCGGTGATATAAGTAACACTCAAGTGCGTTACTGTCGACCGTATACTTAAAGTATATGTACATATATTATGTACCATATACGTGTGCAAATATATACGTCATGTAACCGCATATTAGGAATATTGGTAGGTACTATAGTGTACTACATAGGTTATACAATAATTTATAAGGCAATGTTCGTGTGTGTGAGTGTGGAAAAGCGATCCTCAGTCAAGTCAATCACGCACTCGCGGTGGTTCTGAAATGTGGTACATAGATATATAATCCTATACCCGAGGATGTGTACTTTGAAGCCAAATATTTAAATATTTATTTTGAAAAGTGTGAGCACCACAGGGTTGCTGGCTCGCGAATATATTATTTTTCGTAAAGACTTGCATTGATGGTTACAGAAAATAAAATAATTATTAAGTCATTGTAATAATTATTATATATATATAATACAATGTTAGACTTGTATTTTATATTAATTGGTCGAGACTTACTTAAAAGTTAAAACCACTCAATCGACTACGTTAATTATATGTGTAGCTTACATTTAACGGAGTTCAAGACGAGGAAAGTCCCGGCAAGTTGGCATTATTGTTTATTTAAAATTTAAATATCTTAAACCATACCTATTTAGTAATATTATAGGCTGACCGGCCGTCTTCGCTCGGATTCGTTTTTCGTATAGGTACAATAATTTTATGTCATTGAATTCAAATTTAACCCTATCTATTACAGTTACCCACTTGTAACCTACTGTACATCAGAGCGACACCCACTTGCTCGCTTTTTCTTCTTTTTTTACGGGGAGGATATCCCGATTCTCGATTCCCCTCCCTCATTTGTAATCCATTGGGTGAAAGAACCGGCTGGTCTTTGTACCTGCAAACATCTCCAATTTTTATATGATATTAGCTGCTTAATATCTAACGGACGGATAATATTATACCCGGTTTTCACACGTTTCGAACCGTAGACAAAAATCATGTTATATATCATCATTATTCTTTATCGGAAAACCTTCTTGCACCGGACTCTTAATTCATATAGTGCTATCAGCTGCAAAAACCATATGGGCACTTTTTTTTTCACGTTAACCAACACGTTACGCGTAGTATTATACCGCGAATATATGGATGCCGACGAGGCGTGCTCGGAATAAGGGTTAAATCAAAGGCCGTCCCGTATAATATTGGTGTATACCACGTGGTGTGGTAATTACCGTATATATATATTTATAATTTACTTTATACCGTGCACCCATTATGTGTGTGTATAGGACTTGGGCACGCCGTGATCGCATTTTTCAGGACCCTACGCCGACACTTTATATATATTTCATTCTTTTGTCTCGAGGCGGGCGCCCCGTCACTCGATGATAATAATAATAATAATAATATAATAATAATTACCCACGTACCGGGTATTGTAAAACTATATAATGATAATAAAAATATACTGTTTTTCGCATAGGTAGTTATTATTATTTTTCGTTGTTGTTGTCGCATGTGCTTTCTGCTTTCAATAATCTGTATTCTAACCTAATCTGTACGATATTATAAAAATATCATTTAATTATTACCCACATTATTATATTTACGCTTCGGTGCACTTCCCCTTCGCCACTACGTCAGTACGTCACACTGACGCGCGGCGGCGGTCGATCGTTCACTTGATACCGTCGTATATTACGCGATAATAATGTGATTTTAGATTCTGAACAATATTATATACAATATACCTGCATATATATATTATGTACATCCACAAAGCTATTGGCTTTTCAATGACGTGATGGGGTTTTGTTTCTGGGTACGCGCGCCGCGCTGTTTAAGGTGGATGGGTACTCAGTGAAAGTGCTCTTCTAAAAACCACATAAGTCACCGTATCGATTGGAAAGTGAACACTGGTGGTACTTCAAACAGGTGATTTTCGAAAAACGCCGAACTCGTCGTCTGCTGAACGTTTTTTTTTAAAACGGTTTACGTAGGATTCTTCGCGTCGTTACGATGTAAATCGCACTAAATTGCACTGCCGCACGGTATGTTGCGATTTTTCGTGATATTATTTTTCAACAAACATATCATGTGGGCGTCCTTCTGCAGATGAATGTTATTAACTATTATTTTAAATTTCAATTAAATTTTGTTTTTTTTTCAATTCCAACGAGACGCGATTACTTTTATAATAATTGCAGACATTCAATACTTTAAAATATGCAGATGACTTGGGAATGGGTGATTCAATTACTGGAAGTCGTCCTCCTCGTAATATCATTATTTTTAGTCGCGTACACCGTGCACGTACCAGTTATATTATAAAATGTCGTTGTAAATATTTATTACCGTGTTCAATAAGTGCACCTACCTACGTTGTACATAATCGACCGTAAAACTGTTAAATATAGGCGGTGATATCGTATCCTAACTTTATTCAGTATACGAAATACATTAACCGTATTTGTTTGTTTACAAAAACTTCGAGTTTTTGTACGATTTCAGCTGTATGAAAACAAAACTGTAAACGAAGATGTTGACACAATAATATTATCGCCCCAAAATGACCGAAAATACAATAATATAACACGGTTTGTTATCAACATCAAACACGGGACTAGACCAATACTATCCCCTCGTTTACCACTATACGCACTTTTCTTTTTACACGATTATACATTCCAATTTATAATGGCGATATACAATTATTATCAGTATCAATTTCACTCGTCAAACTGATCTGTTGGTTAATTTTAATGAGTTAGGATCTAGATTTAAAATGTAGTTCAGAAATAAAAAAGCTGCACGAACCGTCAGCATTTTATTTAATCTCAATATTAAAACGTGAAAAAGAATACTGACAAAAAGTTTGGTCTGCCGATACTATTATTATGCCTACTGGTCTACAATATTAAGTATATTCAAGGCCGGATTAAGGGGGGGGGGTCTAGCCGGGGCCATCTCGAGTACCCAAGTGAAAGGGGCCCGAACAATTTTAAGCCGATACACAATTTTCAGTGATTTAAAAAAATGGTTTTTCTATATTTTAAAAACCATTTTTTTTTCATCGATAAAAATAACTAAATAGTAAATACTTACAAAAACACTATGGTAGAAAAGACGCATTTTACCACGCACTAAGACATATATATTATATATCTTAATTCGTGCATTTTGCTGTTGTTTAGTATTTTCAATGATATAAATAATATCATCAATAGATAATAATGTTATAGTTTATGTTATTTATATCTCTGTAATAACATAGACATATAACTAGAAAATAATTACAAGTCTGTGGGTAATATTGCCAGTATTGGTGGAAGACGGAAAATCGCTCGCGATTAATAATAATATTCATTTAATTAGATATTTTTTCCATTTTCGGTTTAATATTATTACAGACTCTACAGTTCACATTTTTTCTGTGTGCAGCGTATTGTATTATTTTTCATATTGTGTTAAGATTAAAAAATCCGGATAATCTTAATTTTTTCTAAAATGATGAAATCAAACGTTTTGAGTGGATCAGCGAAAAGAAAAAAGAAAGACCAGCAAATAAAAAATATTTTACTAACTGAGAAAAAAAATCAACAATTTATTTAGATGCATTCGACCTGGTAAGTGCAAAGCATTCAAATTATTATAGTTATTATTGAATACCTACATCAATACATGTTATTTTCAAAGCTTAACATTTTTAAAACTAAACTTTTTATATAATATACTTATCAATCAATAATATTTTGAACCTTTAACTTGGTCATTTGTTTAAAAAGAAATTATCTTTTTAATAAACAAGAATAAAATAATTGATATGTTATAATTTTTAATAAAAAAAAACTACTCTGGTTTGGTAATCAATCACTCAAAGAGGTATTTCCTTGTATATTTACTACTTTAAAAATATATTTGACAATTCCTGTAGCTAATTGTGCTACGGAGAGAGCTTTTTCTAAATTAACTAGAATTAAAAATAAGTATAGAACTAGTCAAACGCAAGAAAACTTAGATATACAAATGATTTTATATTCTGAGAATGATTTGTTAAAATCATTAGACTTAAATGATGTACTAAAAGAGTTGGCTTCAAAAAAAGCAAAAAAAAAGAAAATTTAATTAATTAAATAGTTTTTGTTTTATATATCAACTTAAGTTTGATATTTGTTGTATATTATTAATAAATTTAATAGTTATTATGAAAATTGTGTTTACTTTTATCATACTAAAATGAGTAATTTTATAGACATCAATTGTACATACCTATTCATTTTATAATTTTATAATGTTATTGAGAATTTGTGAAATAGTTAAAAAAAATGTATCGTTCTGCGAGCGGCTTTCTAAAGCATGTTTCGTCAAAAGGGCTCATAAAAATTTCAGCCCCGGGGTCCAATAGGTGCTTAATCCGGCCTTGAATATATTGGTTTTCATTGATTTCTAATATGGGTTGTGACTTTCCTCTAAAGCCTATAAGTCATAACTTTGATCATATTTTATAAAATGTGTGATATCATCTAAACAGTATAATGCATTAATGCGTGTAATAAATGCCAATCTCTGCTCACACTTTCCCTTGTCACTCGTCACGCCGATACACATTTATTTTATTATTATAACCAGAGCCTCTCTCTACAGACATTTATGTCTCACTTGCGTTCAAAAACAAGAAAAACTTCCCGTGGCCGTGAACCAATCGTCGTCAAATATATCGTCTTACACTGCCAAAAGTACACACATTACAGACATATCTTGAACCACCCATCCCCAATGGAAAAGGCACTCGGCGAAGAGAGCACCGCCCAAATTAACGACTTTCTCAAGAACACGACTGCCTTTGACACACGAATTTAATTTTTATTGTAATTATATGTAAATAATTTAAAATATTTGTAAATGTTTATCGTGCAGGCCAATAACCGTATAATTGAAAGTCTTTTTCTCATAACAAAAAAATAATGTGTGCTACTCATTTCAATAGCAAAAAGTTTATACATTTTTTGCGTTTGTTAATAATTTCAGTTTAAAATACAGTTTACTGTAAAAAGCTTGACAATATAATATTAATTCTTTAAGAAAGGTAATTCTATACGTTATTTGATTTTAAAGCGCAAACATTCATTGTTATACAGTTTTTAATGTTTTTTTTTTTGTTTTAAATTAAAATAAAAAAATATATTATTTAAAAATAAATTAGGTAAAACAAAATATTATATCATACGGAATTATCTTAAACAAAAAACTTGATGTATAAAATACACAAATGAACGTCGAATGATTAAAACAATTAAAACTACATTAAATTGTTACAATTTTTAAGCAATTAATTAGTCTTTTTGAAAAAAAAAAAATAGGAAATAGGAAAAACCAGATGGCTAAACTACTGTTACAACACAAAATATTTCATTAGTAGAAAGGGTTGGTCGATGATGGTTGCATTTATTAATTCAGTCATGTAAACTGAAAATAATAATTAATTGCATTTTAAGAATGATTTTTGTTTTATTATGTATTTGCAATACTTTTTCATTGTAAAAGAATGTATTTTTTCAAACATAAACTCAGTAAAATATAAACATTTTTATTTTAATATTTGTTTTTAACAAAGCCTTTATTTATTTCAGAAATATTTTTTATAATAATTATTGTATTATTGTATTTTGCGAAAATTTTTATATTATATATTCAATTTATTTTTTATCTCCTTTATGTTATGTAATGATTATAAAGTTTAGATGATCAACATTTTAAAATCATAGGTTTTACAAATAAAGTTTAATGAGTATTATTAGTATATAGTAGTATATAGTAGCAGTACCTAACTACCGTTTTTTTAATGAAAATATTATAATTTAATAAAATGTAATAGCATGCGTATTAAAGTATTTAAAATAGTATACAATGATTTAATTTCAACTTCAACTCATTTCAAATGTTCAGCTTTGTGATAAAATTTAAATATAAAACTATTGGAAGTTGCGGTTTCTAAAATTGTTTTAAAAATATTTATATGTGTATGGATTTCAATCTTCCATGGTAAAAAGTGCACCTACCTTCCTTGATAAGGTTAATTTTGTTTGTATTGACTCTTACTTTGAAGATTATAACAAAACCCTAAGAACTTTGTTAAATTCCAAGTACAAATAAAGTGTAATTAATATATTTCATACCAGGTGTATGTATTTCATATTTTCACATATAAAATAATAAGTAAATTAATTGGCATGAGTACCTTTATTAAAATATAATATGAATTTTATTTATACACATTTTTCTGTACATTTTGATTTTAATATTTGTCAGTGTGAATTAATTTTAACTTACCTAGTGTAAAATTATGAATTTTAAATTTTGAAAGTCATTCATTTAATTATTGTAATAGTGAAAAATAAAAATGCTCAAGTATTGTTATAGTTGAAAGTCTGTGAAATATTGTTAAAAACTGTTTGTAAATATAGATAACGATTGTCATTGGGTTATTATAATATAATGAATAATTAATAATGATTAATAGGTATCATACGTATTTAAACCGCATGATTCCTTAAAGTCCAATAGATAGTTATCACGATTGCAAAATAATATTACTATTTTGTATAATACGGGGCGTCGCTCATTTGCAAAGCTATAAAACTTATGGATAGAGTATATTACATAATAAACTACTTAAAGAATGTTTAGAACTGAAATTAGGATCGTAAAGGTTATATTAATATAGAAGTTATGATGGATGCTCATTGTCTGAACGCATCGTTCTAATTTATTATAGGCGGATTCGTTGCTTGATTAGTGGTGCGCATGTGTAGATATTTAGAATGGATGCTCGTTATGGAGGTCATCGTATGCATTATATATGTCATAAGTGATCAAAAATCAAGTTAAAGTATACCTAATTACAATACATAATAATATTCAACATTCTGTCAGAAAACCTTCATCTGGAAGGCTTAAAATGTATGATACCATTTTTTATTAAATCTAATTTAATTAATCGATTGTAATTTCTATAAGTACACAATTTAATTTAAGATAAAGTAAACGCATGCAAATTCAATACAGCCAATGAACAAAGTCTCCGAAACCTTATTTGATAAAAAAAAAGATATAATATTTTGAATATTATAAAGTTTGTATAAAAGTAATTCATTCATTACATTTCCTTAAAAACAAGTAAATAATTACTTACAAGAAATTAAGATTCTAAATGTTATATTAATATAGAAAAAATGACGGTCGCTCGTAATCTGAACGCATCATTCTAATTTATTTTAGGCGAATTAGTTGCATAATTACCTAGTGATACTACATGGATAGATGACATTTAGAACGTATACTTGTGACGAAGATATGCATTATAATATGATAAGTGTTCAAAAATCATGCTAAAATCGATCTAATTACAATACAAATTACATATTGTTTTGATAATTTTGAATTTTCTATAAACCTAATTAATTCACAACATTAATACTCAGATGAATAAATGTCTAAAACGTGTAGATTTACTCTCGATTTTTATTTTCTTAGAATGAAAAACGTATGGGTCCTGAATCATTTTGGATACTTACTACAATACCAGTTGGTTTCAGGATTAGTTTTGGCAATATAATATATTTTGGACCCCAGATGTTAGTTGCTTATACGTCGTTTCGACACGCGTCAAATAATAATATGTTGTTCGCGATAAATTTATTTTAACGACACGAACATGGCAATAAAGATAAACGTGATGAAATCAGAATTTTCCAATTTTCCAATTTTATATGTACTGTTATAGTAGAAAATAATATCTACTCGTTCCTCCTAATGCATTAATTCGAAAATATTTTGAATTAAAAGTAAACAAAGCGGTCATTGTTGCGACTGTTTATTTATATTTCAAGTATAATAATATAACAAACATTAATTTAAAGAGCTCCTCCCTCACATATGTTTTTGTTACAGGTACAAAACACTTATTATGTTACGATGGTTGCATGCAAGTAATTATTATTTCTTCGCTTCTCTTGTTCAACGCATAGTTGTTTACTCATAAACTTTACTATCTATCCCCCAATATTCCGTCACTATTTTGCAATAGAATCGAATAGTAGTTCCACATCGGTAATTTTCACAATTTATTAAATTTTCCAAACTTATTTACCCATAATTATTGCTCGCCGGTTTCGCTTGGGCCAATGACCGTCCGTCCCTACAGGTGACGAAAGTACGAAAGGAGCGATAGTTTGATTTGTGTACTATTGTGCAATTAAGTATTTTTTTTTTTTTCTCGATTATTTCAAATAGTATTGAGAATTTTCGATTATGACCTCTTAAAATTCCTAAATAGATCTAATTTTCTACCAGAAACCTCATCATTGTAAAATCAATACATTCATCGCTATGTTCGAAATATAAAAATGAATCGCACAAACATAACATTGTGTTGTTACGTTCGCATGCAACTAATTATTATTTCCTCGCTTGTCTTGCTCTACTCGTAGTAAACTTAAATATCCATCCCCCTACATTCCGTGGCCATTTCGCACTGGGGTCGAATAATAGTTCCACGTCGCGGGTAACTTGCCGCAATTAAAGTTTCCAAACTATTGTACCTACCTATAATATATATTATTGCTCACGGGTATCAACGGCGGGGCCAACGACCGTCCGCCCCTGCAGGCTGCAGGTGACTAAAGGATGGAGTTGGTTTGATCTATGTACTTAATACGAGTGATTATTAATGTGCTTACGGGATATGATGCACATGAAACAGCTGCCAGAGACGTACAACAAACAGACGGAGATATCCAAGCGGCGGGGCTCCAGCCGCGGTGGCGCCGCCGTCGAGATATTCCTTTTTCATCGCCACATCAATCAATGTGACGTGTGAGATGTTTGCCGCCTCCGTTGACATGCTACTCTGTTCACGGCCTGCCGATGTGCAACAGCTTAGCACGTTAGACGCGGTTGTACGGTGTTTATGAAAACAAAATGAGACACTGACGCACACGACACATGCATACACGCAAGCAGGGGCGTGTATAGTACGTATAGGCAGGTAGTGAAACGATGGAGGCACTGTCTGGTTAGGTAGCTGTGGAGGTGTGGTGGAGGCAAGGGAAACGGGGGATTTTCTGCAGTCGTAGTTCTTATAAGTACTGCATTTGCTCGGCTCTGTATATTACTCACCTTACGTTTTTGGGGCCAAGGATTACAACGGGAAAAGTTTTAAAATAATATGACATTTTGCAAGAATAAAAATACAAAATAAATAAACACGCATTAAATCCAACAGCAGTTCGGGTAGGTACAAGCTATTGTATTTTTGATTTAAATTAGAACCCGATTTATTAAACATAAAAATGTTACTAATAAGGATTTTGATATTTTAAAATTGTACTTCAAAGAAGAATTTTTTTATCGTTAATTCACTATCGATTTCTCGGCTATACACTTTTTTTCAATAAAACATCTTAGGTACTCTAATAATTTGTTGAATGAGCTACCTATTGACTAAACAATTGTATCATTATAAATTATGTTAATTATTTCATATAATATTAAATTTTTACAATCAAAATACAAACGTAACCTTGTGTTTGAGTTGATAGTTGATCTTGTTTCTATGTCATAGTGTTTCAAACAATATATTTTGTTGACATGTGTACAATGTGTTGTAATAAATATTTGAGTAATGTATTTACATTCTATATCGAAACGTATTTTAAATTAACTTTTAATTAAGAAATGTAATTATTTTTACAATATAATATTATGATAGTGGCGCGGTGTCGGGCTTAAGTCACTGATGTACTCTTCTAAGTGCCAGCACCGTCCGGTCACCCGATTCGTCCATAACACGCAGTGTCTAAGCCCTGATATAACTTACTAAGTAATCCAGGCTAATGGCCTCAGATGTTGAAGCATTAACTTAATTTAAAAAAATTTATGATACTCTTATAAATTGTAAAAAAGTATAGAAATTATAAAATATATTAAGTTTAATTTTAGATGTTTACTCATTTAAAATTAAAACCTCATAAACAATTATAACTTAATACCAAATATTTTAACACGTAATATTAAATTATAATTACTGAACATTTTTAGTTAAATTCTAATGCATTAAAAAAAGTCGTAATTTGTGTAACAGTAAAATTATGAAGTTAAATATACATTGTATAATTATATGATGAATTATTTATCTTTGAAGTTTAGCTATTAAATAATGTAGGTACTAACTTACTCCTTAGTATTATTAACTTTAACTTTAACTAACAAAATAATAAAATATATTACATTTGGCAAACATACGTAAATATAAGTTTCATAAATATGATTACTAAAAACACTTATTATTTTTTTATTAAACACCATAATTATAATATAAGCAATCATAATATAAACTATAAAAACAATAATATAATATGTTTAATGTTTATATAGTTATATTGTGCATAAATAGTTACAATATTAGACACTAAAACTGTCTAAATCTGAACTTTTTTTCTAACTCTAACGCTGCTGGAACACTTAAAATATTATTTTTGTATTAATTATTTATAAAACATTTTTTTTTTTTTTGTAAAAATGTAAAATATTTGTATTTATTATCATCATTATTATTGTCGTGCAATACCAGCGATTGGCGATTGACTACAGTTTTGAAAATAAATAAGATAAAATATATATAATCGTATTCGTATAGGTAGGTACAACAATATTCATAGTAATAATGTTAACACAGCCACAGGCTAATGACTAGTTGTTGAAGCCTTTACTCTGAAAAGAAAAAAAGAAATATTCATAGATTTTTTTCGTTTTAAATATGCTGTATATATATTATATTTATTTATCGTATTATTAAATAATTTTTTATCGTTTTTTCAGGTGTTAATTTATCGTAATTGAAAACGGTGGGTTTTTTTACAACTGAATATTATTATAGATTGATCAAATACCTATTTAATACGAATTCGTCCAAATTGTCTATACTTTTATTATATAATCTATAATCTATAATATTATAAAAAGAGGAAAGATTTGTTTGTTTGTAACGAATAAACTCAAAACCTACTGGACCGATTTCAAAAATTCTGTCACCAATAGAATGTTACATTCTTTGTGAGTGTCGTAGGCATAAATTTAGTCAGATAAAGTTAATAAATAATTAGTTTTTATTAATAATTAAAATAAACGTGTAAATTGTATACCTATATATATGGCACGATGGCCGGTGGGTTGCAACTTGGCCTTTCTTCTTTTGTGTGTGTTTTATGAAAGTGTAGATAATATGAACTGTTCCGAGAAGTAAAATTCGACAATTTATGTAAATATAAGTAGGTATAAAACAGCTCAGTGTTCACTCCCTTGGTCGGTTCCCTACGCAGCGGTCGTGTGCGGAATCAAAACATTATCGCTTAAAAATATTTTTAACTATGTGAAAAATGTATAGTAATTCATCAATAATTGAGAACGGCCAGGTCGATTTTGATGAAATTTTTTGCAAATGTTTGACTTAGGTTACGTGGATTGTTTAGATTCACAATTGCACCTGGTACGTCTAACTCGAGGAGGTGCTCAAACAGGAATTCGGAGATTTACGATGGAAATTTTTGTTTATGAATGGTTGCAATTGGTTACAGGAGAAATAATTAGTGGAAATTAGTATTCATTATTTTATCGGTTGCCCTTGTGGTTATCGGGCAGATCAGGTACAAGACTGCATCAAATCGAATTCCAGGTGGATTGCCTACCTGATATGCTGTCGCATATTGTTTGCTATCCGACATAGTCGGATTTCCTACCAGGGTGCCTGAGTTGCACTTACTAAAACGAGTTACACCTAAAAAGAGTTGAACAATCACTATTTTTTTTAAGAGTTTTCATTTTTTACGGGCAATGAAGTTCGTGGGATCAACTAGTATATTATATATCTACAGTGTACCGATAATCGTACCGTATATCGACAAGAATAAAAGAATGTTTATTATTATGTACTACTACCTAGCTGACACGGAAATGCTTTACTAATGCTAGGTTTTTGTCGGAGTTTTCGTGATTATTCAACTCCTTTTGGGTGTAACACGCTGTGAAAGCAATGTTTTTTTAAGTTTAAATTATATTATATTTTAGTTTATAGCCATGCAGACCGGTGTTCTCCTGGAGATTTGCTTATGATTGCCGGACCCCGCATGGTTTGTACGTAAGCGTATAATTTAAATCTGAAGTCTTAAGTATCAAAAAATTCAAAAAATTGGTCCACCGAAACCGTGGTTTGAACGCAAGACACTCTGTACTAAAAATACACAGGCTTATTGCATTAATAATAATAATAATTATTATTATTGAAACCAATAACAACCATTTATAAACGACAATTTCTAAAGTCAATTTCAAAATCCCCGATTGAGAACCTTCCCGGGTTGGACCTCTAATTTACCTTTTTTCCGATAAAACGTATCATATCTCTTTTCCCAAGGTCTAATCCTTAGATCATATACTATGAATGTAGTCACTCGGCATGTGCGTGTGTATTAGATTTGAAGCCAAAATAACTGAAAAAGCTAGAGCCTTGGTTATTACTACGCATCCGTAAATGGCTGATAATAATATAATATTACGTTATCACTTATCAGTTATCAGAATATATATAAAAATATAACCAATCAGAATTACGCGCATTCGTCCAAACAGCCGGGGCTCTAGGTTATTCTGGCTTCAAGAATTAGCTCGATGGCTACATCCATAGTATATGATCTAAGGTCTAATCTATCTCTGTACCAAATGTCATCGCAATCGGATGAACGGTTTAGGAATGCATAAAGGACATAGATATAATCTGATGGATAGAAACATTTTTTTGTGTTTTATACTTATATAATATATAGATTAAAAAACTAATATATTATATACCCAACAATCGACATTGCACAATCGTAGCGAATAAAAAAACATTTTGCGATGTGATTGTGCGTATTACAATATTTAACTGATAATTTTTTTCGGTTAGCATGGCAGTGATAGTAAAGTTGGAAATGTAATTGTACGCTTTTGCAATGACAATTGCATTACATATGTAATAGACATGTGATGAACCTAAGTTTAAAACATGCACTGTGCTTGCATGCGTATGTAACATAAATATATATATGATATTTTAGGGATATTGACTTTTTATTATAAAATTCAATTCCTGTGATATTCTTATGACATTTCACTACATCTGCCGTTGATGCGAACGTTAATCATGCGACGACCGAAAGCTATTTTCTTGTCGTACCTGCCTGCAAACATCGTACTATTATTATATACCTAGTCCAGCCGGTATGATATCGGCAGAATGACAAAATATTTATTTTATTAATATTCTTGGAAAACGTTTTTTATTAATTATTATTACTGTAAAAAGTATGAAATATTTAATATTATGTTGACACATTTGATGATAGACATAACGATGACGTGTAGATTGTCAAAATATTGAAAAGAGGATATCTACATGCATTGATATTTTATAATACTAATAGGTATTTACAAAAATAAATACGAACAAAACTTACTGTAAATCTTATCTCAATGGAAACGTATTATATATATAAATATATATATTTATATTCGATAACTAGTGGTATTATACGGTCGAATGAAAATAGCCACGTCAGCTACAGGTTCTCACGACTGAATGGCCAGTGTATAGAAATTGCTTTCTAAGTTAGCGAACTACGTACCTTATCCCATAGTTTTGAGGTCAGTAAGAAATCATTCATAGTTCGTATATATATGTATTATATTCCATTTTCTATTTATGATTTCAACTATACAAGGTATTTAGGCGCTAGTAGTCAAAGTTATTAGACCTTCGTAAATAAATATATATATTTAATTTTTCAATAAAATAATTCACTCGTAACTATAGGGTTATGGACTTATAGAAAAAGCTTTTTTCAACACAAAAATTGAATCAGGTACCAATGGATTCAATTTTGAATCTTTAGTTTTACATTTTTTCAAATTTTTAGATCATTTATAGCCTACTTTATGTCAAATTTTTAATATTTTATAACTTTGTTTGGTATTTTTTTAACGATTCCTGTTAGTTGAAACTTTTCACACACATTTTATGAATTATTTAACTTATATAATATTTTATAACTTATTTATACATTATTATAATAATATAATAATTAATTGTATTAATACAATTAATTAATATTTAGTTTTTCTTCTCAATACAACTTGGTAGGTAGATTTTTATAAGTTTTATATTTTAATCTTTGAATGCATTTTTGGGGATTTATAGTGCATTATATATTGCAGTTTTTGAGATTCTAATGCAATTTTTGAGATTTGAAATGTAATTTTTACTGCATTAAATTCATAGCTGTACTCAACCAGAGGTATCAGTAAATAAATTTACAATTATAGCAATATTTATGCTATTAGGTAACTAGGTACCTCAGTATGCAGCATAGATAATGAAGTGAATGGAATGTATTTAAAACCGAAAAAAGATCACCAAAATAAGAACTCAATGCCACGAAATATTCAAATATGTAATAGGTACTTAGGTACTTATATATTTCGTATAATAATGAAAACATGAAACTTCCACAAAATAATTAAATAATATTTTTAAAAATCATGTTAAAACAGTGTTTATCATTTATCAGAAATACTTACTGTAGGTACCGCGGAGCTTAAGCTTTTAATCATTTTTTTTTTTTTTTAAATAGTTTAATTTAAAAATTGTTGAAAAATGATATATTTAGTACTTGCCTGATGGAGTATTTATTCGGTAGAAATTGCAGAGGTTTTGGGGTCTAAATTTCCCGCATGATCCTCTCACCTATTTGCATCAATAACAAGTTTTCCGCTCAAGAGAATATGTAATAATTGCACTTTTCCATAAAATATTTTATATTTTAATTTCGAACAAAATTACTTTAATGGTTTAAATTTAATATCTTCGTATACAGTATTATTTTAAAATTATAGGGATGTAGTCTTTATTTTGTTTTCAAACTCAGATCGTGCAATAATTTCGATAATAATTGGAGAAGAATAAACATTATACTATAAAGTAAACATATCATTTATTACACATTTAGTTCAGTCATACATTTGGAATGGTTTGTACAATTTATTTATATATTTATTAAATTATTTATAATACCTAACTAAATTATCATTGATAAATATTATTCAAAACGTTTAATGTAAAATAATATAAAGAAAGATGTTATTTAAAGATGCAATTTACAACAAATAAACTACGGTTAGGTTGTAAAATCGTGTTATACCTATACGGTTTCATCACTCTTCATTTGTTTACATCGATTTCGTTATTCACGATAAGTATTTTTTTTTTTAAAAAAAGCTCAGAGTATTTAGGTCGTGATTATTTTTACTAATACTTATAAGTAGTATTAATATATTTTAATCAGGCTCTAAAGTAATTGATATAATATTTAATATAAAAATATATACTTATTTTTACGGTCGTTGAAAACTACTAATACACATGAATTAAAAACAAATACATTCACATTTATTTATATACTACTCGTATATACACGTTACAAAATATTTAATGTATCTTTGTAACAGTTGGAAATGAGTAATGATTTATAGCTTCAGAAGTGTTTATTTGTTACCATTGAATGATGCATTGTCAAGATCCTATATATTTTAATGTTTGATCAGCTTCTTAGGTTTTAAACAAAAAAAAAAAAAAAAAAACGATAAAATTATATTTTATTATCGTTTAATTTAGTAGTTCAAACATAAAAGTGCACGACATTTAAAATGTATACCTAGTAAGATTAAAGTACCTGTCATTTTAATTAGAAAAATATAGTATTATAAATTTAAGTTTAGATATTTACACAGAACAGTAAAATAGAATTTTTAGAATATTGTTTCTTTTTCTTAGAAATTTGACTTCTGAACAAGAAGCTATTATGTTTTTAATTTTGTAAAAAATATATAGAAATAAATAGAAAACCAACCCAACAGACATTTTATTAATTAAATAAATATTTATAGATATACCCACATTTATATAGTGGCCCCCACTACATACTTCACGCCCATTATCATCTCGACGAATAAATACAAATAAAATAAAAATAGGTGGGCAAGTGGATACCACTCCGCCGTATAGTGGATGTCAAGTGGGTCACTGTAATGGATGTGTCAAATTTGAATTCAATGATATATCATTGTATATGAATAACGTATCAGAGTGGACACGACCCAATATTACTGCCCAAGTGTATATTATCATTTTAGTCAGCCTAGGATATCTAATATTATATTTATATTGCCATTAAGTAGTAATATATTTTACTATTTATTAAAGTAGATTGATTTAATGTTTGGCAATAAGCCAATAACATTAAACATATTGATATTTAATTCTTTGGTCCCAATATGAACTTCTTACTATGTAACCTTGAATTAACATCCGAATTTCTTGACCAAGTGAAAATATCTTTATCAGCATTAATAAAAAATAAAAAAAACATTATAGAATCGAAAACGTCAAATTTCTACGAACAACTCAAAAAAAATCAAAATATTTTGAAACTTATACAACGTATTCTATATAAATATTATATTATAAACATTTTATAACAACTTAAAGTATATACTGTTATTCATTTTGGAATTGCAACAATATAAGAAAATCGTTTGAGGAGGAATAGTTATTTAACGAGTAAATATCAAATGTAATAACAATTTTAACTTCAAACGCTCATTAAAATTGAATGCGACTTTCCATGGTAACTTTAAACTTTTTTTTTTAGTGTAGGTAGATAAAATTATAAAGAATTTTCTATTACATTTTCAAATCTTTGATATAAAAAAATAAATTTGTATGAATTTCTAACTACAAAACATTTTCACGATTTAAACAAATTTCGTGAAAATTCTAAATTCAAACTCATTTAGAACTATAATTGTAGAATAAATGTGCAACTTTTTTTTTTAATTCTAAAAGTAAAACTTGTGAGGAACTTTATATTAAGTTTTCGAGTGTTTTGATAGAAAAGACAAAAATGTTTTATCAATAATTATTAAAAAAAAAATTAACGGAATGGAAAATGTCTGCAATAGCTCAAAAACAGTCAAATATTTTTTTTTAAATGTTGTCATGTATAGAAAATACTATTAAATACATTAAATTACTGAATATATGATGTATTTATGACTATTCATTTTTTTCTTACACAAATAAAAAAAAAATAAATTTTATCAAAAAATGGTTTTGAGTAAAAATTTCTGTTTTCCATAGCCTTTTTGTTTTGATTCCGAATTATTGAAAAAAGTATTTGTCATTTTCGTTTTAAATTCTCAAAAGTGCCTAGTAGATACAGTTTTCTACTAGAAATCTTCCCAAAGTAATAATTAGGAACATTTCCAATTTTTTTTAGGGTACACAGATACAATAAAATAAAATTAATAAAAATATAAATCAACATTACTTACATATACATAGTATTATACATATATCTATAATTTTATATAAAATAAATAACAAAATATTAGATAAAATAGTGAAGCTATCAAATCAATAGAAAATTATTACATTTTGTATTTAGATGAAAAGTAGCTACACAATTATAACCGTAGGATTAGAACATAATATATTAGTGTTATTGTATTTATGAGCGTTAGTGAACATATATTTTACTAATATAATAAATTATTTTGTAAATCGAGATTTTTAGGTGATTTTTAGCCCGACCTAGTACGAGGTTTATTTTAAATACATCAATATTTCATTGTGCAGACTACTGAATGTATACCTTTTCTAAATGTTAATTTTTAATGTTGTATACCTGTATTAATATTGAATTAATGATGTGATGGAGTTATACTTGCATAGCAATTTCTTGCATTTGTATTTCCACCGCCTTTAATTTTTAAATAGTATTATTTGAAATAAACTGCACACATTTTCGTTATTATTTTAATTTAATTAATTATGTTTTAAGTTATATTATTAATATTTAAATATTATAATCTATAATAAACCGAGTATTTTTCTCATAGGTTGATAATTGATATAAAATTGTGAATTAAAAAATATGAGCATTTGCCCGATTTTCGACCAAAGCTAAAGCTATTTAAAAACTTCTTAATATGTTATACAAACTATGTATTAATAAGCCACAATCATAAATAAAGCCGAAATCCTTTTACTAGATCAATCTTATCGTTAACATTACAAATTAAATACAGCTTGGTTGATAATCACAAAAAAATATATAACACTCATCATTGAGAAGACAATACATTCGATGATCCACTCAGAAATTAAAATAAAATGTCCAATTTTATTAGTATATTATTTAATGTAAATAAGAATATTTTTTTGCGCAATTAACGTAATATTTTATGAAATATTCTAACCACTCATCGCAATGATACTGTACGACTTACGAGTGTATAATATTATTATTTAGCAAGAGATACACCTACTGAACTTATGCTTAAGCACCTGGCTCAACTCATTTTGGGTAAAGGACGACACGACAATTTGTTAAAAATCCCAACTAACACCTCATCATGGCGAAGAAACGTTTTATGTAGCTTAACTTCGACAATATACGTCACCAGAAATATTTTCTGACCGTAAAATAACTTTTACTTTATCATGTAGATTATTATTTAAACATTGAACTTATACACTTTAATGCACTTTTAAATTACTTATGTTACATTAACGGTTGGCAATAATATATATGGTTGAAAGTTTTAAGCATTTTTATTAACAATATAATATTAAATAGATTAATATCGCATATTATGTGGTATAATAAAATATATTGTACCAATTAAAATATGCAAAGTCGAGTTAAATAATTTTTTGTAGCGTTTAAAAATATTTTAAAACATAAAATAAATAGTAGTAGGCACCCACGAATAAACTTTATAAATCAATAAACTATTTTATACAGAGCTTTTCTCAATGTATTAATTTTACAATGATGTGTGTTTTATTTTTTTCTGTGTAGAGCCACTCTTTATACTAGGAAAATTGCATTATTTTTAAACTTCGGTATCTTTTTTTTAATAGAAAAGTAAATCTGGTTGGTTGGATCAAAAGTAAAAATAACCTAGTTATATTCCTAATAGTTGGGAGGAAGAAATCAGGGAAAGCGAGAATATTTACATAAAACCAGTTTTCGACAAAGTAGATGGATTCCTTATTCTATTGTAATTTACAAACGAATTTTGAGACATAAGTACTTTAAATCGTCACTACATTTTTATGTTAGTGTTTTCTATGCACGATATAATTTTCAAAATATTTTGACTTCTTTTGAATTATTTATAAATTATAGACATTTGACAAGTTCGTTTATAAATAATTTTTTTCTATAGATTTTGATAGAAAAAATTTATTTGATCAAAAAGCTTAAAAATGTAGTATAAGGATCCTTAAACGTTTTTAATTATAGCTAAAATGTTAAAATACATAGCACGATTTTTGTATAATTATTAGGCGTTCAAATTTTGATAACATTTGTCAATATCATGAAAATTTGAAAATTTTTTGTTGTTAAAAATGTATAAAATGTTTAACTTCTATAGTTAAATCTTGATCAAGGATTGGATGAAAATACATGTCTGAAGAAAATGAAACTTTTCTATATTATTTTTATGAATTTCGAACGTCATATGTCAAACATAGCAGATAAGATAAAAAAAATCTATGTAAGATATAATATAAGATAGAAATATTCTTCGTCTGTATAGTAGTGGGTTTCAACTTTCAAGTGTACAACTTTATTAAATAGGTAACTGTTGTAATGTTTTTGGATTACAATTAAAATTTGAGATCAGTGATAAATCGTTGCATACGATAAACAATTTAAGCTGAGACTGTGTGTGACTTTTAATTTCTAGAAATATTTAATAACTTTTTTATAATACAGCTAATTTATAGTTTAGCGATAATATTATTATTTATATGGTAGGTCGAACTAAAAAACATACATTTTATTCTTGTTATTAGCATAAAATAATAATATATCAATACCAAAATACCACAGAAAGGCGTATGGGTTGGTTCGTGGTATAAATATTTTTAAATTTTTCTAAATATTTTTATAGGTATTCCATCGTTTATAGAAACTTAATATTATAATATCCATAATGGCAAAAAGTTGCAAGTCCTTACGAATTATTATTATTATTTTTTTTTTTTTTACAACAAAATATCTAAAATTGATATTTTTTTGCTATAGTACGGTTTATTGCTATTAGTTTGGTTAAACTTAAGAAAAGTAGTTCATTTCTTTTGTAACAACAATTGGTAATACACCTATGTATTATGCACCACAGCCTAATACATTTTATTAAAGCAAACATTTGTATCACTATTTTTTTATATAAAACTAATACATTCTATTACTTACGTTATTCTCTGGTCAGTTAATAAATCAAAATGTAATTTAATGGGAGGGTACTAAAACCAGTAGCACCTATGTATATTATGTTTATCGTATGAGCTATAAACCCATGAAAAAGATTATACATTTTAATTTTATTTCGTGTATCCATGTTTGGCCATAAAAATAAAAGAAGACAGGTAATATAAAACAACGTTCTTATATGATTCAAATTAATCCAAATAGGATTAATTCTTTATATTTTGTTAAAACGCGTAAACGTCTTTACAACATAATATATAAATATATAATATTTTAATTGTTTTAACACAATAATTTCATTTAAAAAATGTAGTCCTCAATTTAAACCACGTAAGCTGATTGGTTTTAGTTTTAAGCTGGTTGGCATAAATATGCTGACCTAATATATATATATATATACCTAACGTATATTGATACTTTATTTTGAAAATCTGCAAATACCATAAAGATATTAAATATAAACCAATGTTTTCAGTTTTTAAACTTAATTTTTTAGCTGATAAAGGATGGACGTTTGACGTTCAATATCCAAACAAATATTTATGAATGAATAACACCAACGATACCTATAGAAATATTAGAAACACCACAAAGGCTTTTGCTGCAACTAAAATCCCAAATATACAAAAGTATTTTTTATTCCAATAATAAATTTATCTCACATTTTTAGATGCATATGAATTATTATGTATTTAAGCTAATTATTTTTTTTAATTCTACTTATAACAACTTATAAGGAACCTTATCTTAAATGTTTTTTATAGAGATTTAAAAAAAATCGAAAATGTCTATAAATAGTTCTAAAAGCCAAATATTTTGAAAACGATACCATATATAGAAAATAAAACAATTTTATTAATTTAAAATAAATACACACACTATTTTTTAAATCAAACTAAAATATTGTTTAATATTATAATATTTTGCTAAGCATAATATGTAAATTATTTATTATAGGGTACCTAGTAAACTATATAATATGTTAGATAAATAAACAAGTTTCTTTGAATTTACTTGGCAAAAAAATATTTAACCTTATTTTATAGTACGGTTCAAAATGTAATTTTAGTTCACAAAAACCATAATAAGTTATAATAGTTATAATTATAATAGGATTATACAGCACACATGTATCCCAATGAACAATAAAATGTGTACAATCAAAAATAAATGTATTGTAGATAGGTAGGTACATTTTATTTTTAATCGTATAAAGTATAAACTGTTTTTATGATCATAAAACTTCTTGTGTGACTGCAAGTGTCATTTATATTATGTTTTTTGCTAACATAATTAGATTAACCCCAAATTATAATATTTTTCCACTATTGATCATTAATTTTAAAAGAATTGTCTGTAAGCATAATTATTATTGTTTAAAAAATCTTCACTTAATTCAGCGGAAAGCATCAAATAACTGTTTGACTCTCATTATAATATAATTGTATAACTTTTATGTTATGACACATCTTTGACCATTATTTTTTTAGTAGTGAGAGCCGTTGTTCCTCTTCCACTTGTTATAAATTATAATTGCATATTATACTAAAACTCATAAACTTTTCAAGTTAATCAGCAACTATATAATTTGATGGTATTACGTTAATGTACATAATATGAATACATAGTGGAATGTAGTTTACCAGAACAGTGTACGCTTTACTCTAATTTGTTTTTATTTCTATATGTATTGTGATTACAGTGTTCGATGTGCAAAATTCAAATGAAGTAGGTATAAAATATAAATTGGTATATCATTTACTTTTAAATTCATTAGGGTAATGAATAAATAAATAAATATCAATAAATATCATATTCAACGTTACTTTTATTTTTCGACATTTTCCATTACAAAATAAATCATTTAGTAATAAATAATTCACTTGAAAACTTGAAATTGAAAATGTATTGTTAAAATACAATTTAAATAACTAATTTTTCAACTTAAAAAATGTTTGGATATAAGTTTCCTTTGGTCAGTATGACAATATGAGTATGTGTGTGTGTGTGTGTGTGTGTGTGTGTGTGTGTGTGTGTGTGTGTGTGTGTATGTGTGTGTGTTTAGAGTATGTGTGTCAAAACTTTAAATAAAACCAACTATACACACAAAATGTACTTTTGCGAGCACTCTATTTCTTTCAACAGCATAAATGTCTAAGCTTAAGAGGTCTTGATAATAAACTATTTTTAGTACAATACATTTTATATTCTGAGTGAATTATGCAAGTTTAGCATTATGTGCTATTAATAATAAAACTTTTTCAATAACGTACGTAGACAATAAAATATTGAATTGTAAGCTAAGCCTCTAGAAGTTTTTTCCATGTACCTATACAATTTACCCATTCCTCTAATATTATAATATATTTTATATTTCCCATCACATCAATGACAAATAATTCAATAATATCCTATAAGCTGAATTAAAGCATAATAACTTATATTATCGTTTGTGTATTTTATGTAACTGAAACTTGATTTTTTATTAATTGTTATTATTCATATTACAATATATTATATGAGTTTAAAATATAATCAAAAAATATACTTTAGATATAATACAATTTAAAAAGTTTAATTTAAAAATCATACCTAGTTTTTGGAACTTGTGGCAATTGAATAAGATCAGAACAAAATAGTAGTAGTTTAGGATTGTTAACCTAAAAACAGTGATAAACCATGGAATTAGAAAATAAAATGATTTAAACAAAGTTGTTTTTAATGTTATTATAGAGCATTAATGTATATGTTGATGATATGAATGATTATTAATCCGGAAGAATTATAAGATGTATTAAATATAAAATTGTGGTCATGATATTCTAAGATTAAATTTTCATAAATTCGTATCCTTATATCTTAAGTTTCAATTATAATAAATTAAATCATAACATTGCTTATGACATAAAAAATATTTTTCATCAAATGTAATCGTTTATGAAAAACATAATACTTAACATAAGCCCCTAGTCTATACTACATCAATTTTTAAAATCAAAAATTTTACATTTCATGTAATTAAAATTTAAAATATAGTTGTATAAAATGTAATGATATAATAATATATTTTATTATTAAAAAAATAATGGGTTTTATTTTCTATGTAACAAAATCATAAACAAAGGTGTTATTAAAAAATTTTGAATTTCACATTGTTTCATAATTTGTTAGTTTTTATTTTTGTACATAAATGAAAAATGTATGATCGAAAAACTGATTATAGAAACTTTTTAAGCGCTCATTCCTTGTATAAAAGGTTACATCAAACAATAAGAACATAAAATAATAAAAATTATATCCCTGTAAGAAAAATATGACAGTTCACTTAAATTATAAAAATATATTATATTTTAATCTTAAATTATGGTTTAAGACTAAGAATTACATAATAGAAAATGATGAATGCTTATCATTAAAATAGTAATTAAATTTAGTATAAGATAATACGGCACTATAGATAGACAAATTCACTACATTATAATTGCGTTGCTTATTTTTTTTGATACTTAGTTTTGTGAAATATTACGATAAATATTGCATTAATCTCCTAAATACAAGTAACAACTTCGAACCTCAATCAAATAAATATTATTAACTTGTGTAAATATCTGTAAAAAGAACCAAGTCTGGACAAGATCGTGTTTGGTAGTAATTAGTTTAATGACTCGTGTCATTTAAATTATTATAATGTAATACATTCTTGTATATATCGTTGGGAAATTATAATCATATACCTAAAAATAATGAGAAATTAATATAATATACCATTTCAAAAAAACACATTCCGAGTTAAGTCTAGTAGGTATTTTATATAAAACGCAATTAACAGAAAATAATAATGAATAGTCAAGGTTTTTTATATTATATTTTATTATAATATTAATTAATATTAATGTAATGTAGGTACGTGAACTACAATTATAAATATATTTAAAAAAATATATATTTAACGTAAAACAACATGAAAAATATTATAAATATCTAGTTGATAATTTAACCATAGAATATTATTTTTAGAATTTCTTTTTTAATACGAAGTGTCATGTTAACAAAAATGTCAGTCCATAAAAGGGTACGTAATTACATTATTTAGGGCATTTTTTCACTGACATTTTGAATTATTATTAATTTAAACTTTAATTATTATTACCCATTGGCCATCACATTCTGATCAACTGAATACCTTTTTGTATAATTTAATTTGCTCATTCTCCAGGACGATAATTACACATGAAAGCAAAATGTTACATGGCCACACAAGTAGTTCCTAATACATTATTATAAGCGAGCCTTGTATTAATTAAGCATGTTGAAAAGTTATGTTTGAAACTTAGTTTTTTTTCCAATTTTTCCGGCCCATCAACGAGATTTTGGGATCAACGTTATCATTTTTGAGAAATAACTCTATCCAAAAAATTGTTTTCGGCTAATGGATATTGATGTATTTAATAATCGAAATACGATTGCCACGGTCGAACGATAAAAAATGGTATTGATTTTTACTCGAATAGATTCATAAACGCTGCCGATATTTGTTACGCTTAAAAAAAAATGTCAACTCATTGCTAGTTCCCTCTTCAATAAGTTTTATCGTCGTCTTCATTGTGGATGAAACACCCGACAATCGATTGTCAAATTGCATTTTTATTTTAAAGTTGTTTTCAGTTAAAATTCATCATGGCGCGGCGTTGTCGTTTGTCCTGTCACACAGTTTTCAAGTAATCGAGAAGCGATAAAGCCAAAGCAATTATTATCCAGATTTTTTTAAGAACATTTCATATTTATTGAACGTCGAAGGTTTTGGTATATCGTCGTATTTGTCAAGAGGTGTAGTAAAATATCCAGAGATAATACGCAGAGAAACTTTTAAATTAGGATTTTATAATCGAATTGGATATTATTATTCAGCGACAATCGGGAAGCTGGTATTTCATTAAAATATATTATTAGAAACGCGGGTGGGGAAAATGCTATTAGCGCCAGTGGAAAAATAAAGTTTTCCTAAACCATTGCCACACCTTTGGTATTCAAACATAACTGGGATCTAAAGATATTTATTTTTTTTCACTTTTTTGTCTTTTCTGCTCCGGCCATATTTTTTTTATTTCTTTTCATTTATTTTGGCATAAATTAAACGTTTGACATTTAATAAAAAACCACTGGCCTCGAAAATATTTTATTTATATATATATTTTTTTTAAATACACTGATTGTCGCATATAAATCCAAACCGAAACAATGCCTTTTGTATGATAATCTTCATATTGTTGTTTCATAAATTCGGTATTGAAGCTTACTTTTTAAAGAAAAAATAACCATAGCAATTATTATAATGTACTTTGATAATAATAGTATGTCTATACTATGTACTTCTAATATTGACCACACTAAGATAGGATTCAAAATATTTTTTGGAAACTTTTACTTTAACGTAAATACAATAATTCTTAGAGTTGGTCATTTGCTACTTTAAGAGTTATGCTTTTTTACTATTTTTAGGATTCTGATTAAAATCGATGAGGAGTATAATTTTTTTATTACAATTGTGTGTTGTTGTCTGTAATCATGTTTTTGAGCAAAAATTCCACGTTTGAGAAGACCGATTTTTTACAATTGCTGAAACATAAATATGAGTACACAATATAGGCAATATACCTCGCATAATGATGAAAAGCTACTACAACAATTATAATTTGTTGTACCTTAAAACACTGATAAAAAATCACGGGTAATACACTCGGGATCTAAACTACACACTCTTGTCGAATGGGTCAGTGTTGATAATAACAAACAAAAGACCTTGGGCGAACAAGAGTATCATGATACATGCGCATGCACGCACACACACACAATCACAGAAGTATTTAAACTTCCAATACCTTTAAAAATGTATTTATACTGCGTGCTTCCATAATACCATAATAATATAGGCCAAAAGAACACGAAATTGTTAAATAAAAATAAATAATATTTTTATGCATTCGTATTTTTATTCAAATCATACTTTTTGCACACATTGCAGCAACCCGCCAGGCCAACGTCGTCTCACAACCAACCTTTGAATGTCGCAACGACGTTGGAAACTGATTCCCTTTTGACGGTTGTTAAGCACATTCAAACGTCATAAATTATGATTATAAATTTGCATAAATCACACATAGCTTGGTGACCAAACAACTTCCTTTAAAGGAGTTTTGATCGGCAGAACAGATTTCTCGGGTTTTAAAGTGCAGCACCGAAACAAACCCGAGTTCCTACGGCCGATGGCTGCGGTTCGGACGAGTGATATAGTGAAACTGTATGAGAAACGTTTGACATGTCGAAACACAAGGGAAACAGAAAAAAGTTCGAGATTCTAGTCTTATAATGTAATATTAATACCATTGAAAGGTGATTTGAATTAAGTTCGAGATAACGAAAATATCGACGTTGAGTTTGACATAGTACGAATCTACCGGGTAATATAATTTTTTTTTAAGTCATATTTTATTGCACATGCTGTAGCAACTCACCAGGCCACCATCACAAGCAGCCTTTGTACGTCGTGGCGACGTTGTTGACTGAATCCTCTTTTACGGTTATTGAACACATTCATACTTCGGTACATATATAGTATAGATGTAAAGTACTATAATAGCATCCTTATCTACGCCCAAGCACATATAGTATCCATTGCTGCAGACCACTCGTTCGGGTCAAATATCGCGTGGTATTCTCTCCCGGATCATCCACTTTATACAACAACTAGCGCGGTTTACTTACATCGCACAGTTTGGCATCTCTAACGAACTCCACTCATTGGAGTTTGATTGGCAGAACGGATTTCTTTTGGTTTTAAACTAAACCAACCCGAATATATGCGACCAATGCTGCAGTTTGGAGTGGTGTGCGCTCGTGAATATATATATATTATAATAATAATAATATTAATATTATATAATATATTTACATATTTTGGTATATTATATAATATTATCGTGTGTGCGTACGTGCATGTCAATAAATCTGCACGACCCCGGTGTGCAGTACCCCCGCACCAATTTTTGGGTTGGACCATAAAAATGGGTTTTGCGCCAAAAATATTCCACCCGCCCTCCGCCACGCCACCCCCCGCCGCAACCCCGCGGCCCGCGAACGTTATTTATTAACGGATTTTCGCGCCGAAACGTTTATATCGGCCCGTAGAGAAAATAATAGACCATAAAAAATGTATAATATTAAGTATTAAATGTATCCGTCCCCGTGCTCCCGCCACCGTTGCTTACACCACCGCCTCCGACGGTTGTGCATGGCCATTTCGGAGCTGGGATTACCGAGGAGTCGAGGGCAGGACTTATATCGGAATACTAACGTGGATATAGGTTTAAAAACGAGTTATTCCCCTGACGGACTTTTAACATAATTTACGATATTTTATGGTGTGTACGACGAAAAAAAAAAAAAAAAAAACATAATAATATAATGTCTGTGTGTATATAATACATACATATGTATACGCAATTTACGTATAAGCATATATTATATATAAATGCTAACAGTAAATACTCCAAATAACTCGTGGCAGTTATATACGATTTCCTCGCGCACGCCGTTACGCACACGCATTTTATTATTTTAATTCCTCCTGAATTCTCAAACATTATTAATTCCACGCCGCCGTCGTAGCCGCCACTGCTGTCGAGTAGTTCGTGTCAAAAAAATTTTGGTTCAAACAACGTGCTTACATTTTGTTCAGACGACTTCGAGTTTAATATTTCCGTTCTAAATCCATTATGTGACGCGGTGTATAAGACGCGTAAACACATTTTATTATTGTTTTATACACATTGAATACGCGATAAATGTCACAAAAAGATCATAGCACACTGCAGCCTACGTTCTTTATAGTAATATTTTAATTTTTTATTTACGATACGAGTTTACAAAATTTGAAAAAGTGTAAAGCTTATATCTATCCACACCAAGGAACTTTCACAAATGATCAGGACGCTCGATTAGAAATACATTTAATTTGAAGTTAACCCGTAATCAGCATTTTGTTACCGACCTACAAAAAAAACGGCATAATGCATTGCGAAGTCGTGAGATACCTAAGTAGTTTATAAAACTTAATTTGACATATAAAACCAATTTCGTTTTTACGATGAAAGAATTTGAACAGAACACAGTTACCTACAATATATATTCTTGCTCTGCATCTATGCACTCTAAAAGTCCTAAGTAAGTATGAAAATGTATACTTAAAATAAAAAATAATATTTATCATACAAGAATAAGCAGATGTACTATTAAGCTAGGCAACGTAAAATTAGATATTTAAAATACTTATCTTCCGATTATACGAACATTTATAAATAATTTATTGATTTCCAAAATTGAGAATTTTATTCTGATGTTTCTTACGTGTTTAAATAGGCACCTAGAAAGTAAATATCTAAACATCTATCATTATATTTCAGATAATATATTTATTATTTTTATTTTCTCTACGGCGTGGTACAATATAATGGGACTAAGCAATGCACTAAAACTTTGATTGTGGTTAACAGTTTTTGTTCATCGTTAGCAAATAATATATAACGTGAAATGTCTTATACATTTAACACCATTTAGATCGGTGCAATACGACTTAACTAATTATATGATTCAACTATCGGAATTAAATTCAAGGAAAAATTATTGCCGTTCTGTCTTAAGGGAAACGTCATAGGTATATTTTATTAGATGACTTATCAATAATTTGCAATTAATGAGGACTTATATGTTCAGCGAATGCATGTCTCTACGTCGCTTTCTGCAACATGAAATATGAAGTAACGATTTTGGCATGATTTTATTATATAAGAAGATATGACAAAGTTTCCTGTTTCCTATTCACGTCAGGAGACCTCGTTCCCAACAATAATATTGAATGTCCGTATAGCTTGGCATATTGTGCCTGTTGGAATTCTACGATACAAAAAATAGCATTATAAGGTTTGGTGGCCAATGAAAATAGTATTAGGTACTGGTTGTTAGCATATTATAACGAGGAAATTAATTGACTCGTGAACCGTGGTAGTTGATTTATTATTTTCTTTATAAGATGCCCAACTGTAACCATCAATTTATTCACATTCATTAATGTGTAAATAATATTAATATGTTAATGTTAGTAAACTTACATAATATTTAACCATATTAAAAAAAAAGCATCATACGATTAAGTAGAAATAAAATATATCGCACATTTGTATCGTCCGAAGTTAGTATCAGTATACATATATAAGAAACATTATATTTATTTTTAACTAAAAAAATGGTGAATGTTGTTATTTTTAGTTTCTGAGCAAGGCGATGAATGTATTGGATTTACAATAGTTTTATTTGTCTGTGTCCATCATCAGTCATCACATTTTGTTTGTAGCAGTAGTAATAATGTTTCAATATTTAACTTTGAGGGTGGTCTCTGGTAGAAAAGTGGATCTAGTTTGTACTTCAGAGGAATCAAAATTAAAACAATCATTGTGTAATATTATATTATGTATGATACAATTTTTGTTTGTTGGTATAAAATATTCAATACAAGGTTCCTCATAAGTGGTTCTTATTGCAGTCAAAAAACATAAAAATACAGCCACATTTTTTTTATTTTCGCCGGATTTTATTTTTTAGTTTTCACTGCTGGAAACCATCGGTACTCTTCTAGAGCAAAAATATTTTGTCCTGTTGAATTATTTCAATATTTTTATATTGATATATTGTATGTATGTAAGTATGTGTGCATGTATATAATATAATAGACCACTGGGCATTATTGTATAATGGCCTTTTTTGAGTAGTCTGAAATCAAGGATTTTCTACTAGGAATTCTTTGAATCTAAATGTCTTAGTGATTTGTGATTCTATCTAAGTATAGACATGGATTTGTAATTTTATTCAAATTTAACATATTCATTACGGTGTCCAACTTGATAACGAGGTACACTCGTTATCTAGTGGCTACGATGTATTGAAGAGACTTTTAGGTTTTTTTTTTACTATTCTCTAACTAATAAGAATATAGTAAAAACGTAAAAACATATTTAAATTTTATTTAAGACTCATAATAAATGTTTAAGCTTCACCATACAGTTTAGACTGTACGTATTTAGTCCATCGTGTACCTATAATTTAAATAAAAAGTACATGTTAATAAACCTGTAATAAATTCATACGAATTGAGTACAAATTGTACTTTAATGTTAGTAGGTAACAACAAGTAGTACAACTTTATCATTATTACTATACAATTTTAAATCGTATTATAAGTTTTGGACCTTTATAATTCCAATAATTGATTTAGTTAAAGTGGAATTGTAAGTCGAGCGATGAAAATATTTTAATAATTTGATTCAATACTTGAATTGGTTTTTATATTTTGTTAATATAATTCAAAGTTAATTACACTTCTTTTGAATCTATAAAACCTATATTATTTTATATAAAAATGATTGTATTACAACCAAATGTTAAAAAGTGTATTTTATTCGGTCACTGCGTTTTAGCATTCAAAGTGGTATATAACATACTAAAGTAGTTAAAATTTAAAGTGTCTATATTTAAATTGGCTTTATGTACCTCCAGTTATTAGATAATCATAATTACCTATTAAAAAGTTTCTACTTAAACGCAAACCAACTCCTTTTATGATATATTTATTGTTCATATGATGAGATGCTCTGACCGGACCTAAAACCGGAATTAAACGATTAACTGTTCCGTGTCAAATATATATACGGAAGTAGTACGATGAGAGAGGTCTTTTTAAGGATACAGCATTGCAAGTCTGTCCGGAAGGATATCCGGTAGAAATATCCATAATATACCTGAAAGGTTTCAACTCGAATCTACTTTTACAATTTACATAACGTCAGCTCTTTTGTTTGGTTTCTTTGTATATTATAATCAATTTCATTTCATTTTATAGATATAAATGGTTTAAAAATAATAATAATAAGTATTATATATTTGATACTTTGTTTCCGTCTCGAAATCAATATTTAACTTCTTATTTTTTGTTTATTGTTTACTTATATAGTTAATTTATTCTCTGATTTTATTATGTAACATGCATTATATTATATTTACCGACCATTTTGTGTTTAAGAAGGATATTTTTATTATTTTGTGAATCGTGTAAATAAAAACAACGTAAGTCATAATTTCATTACTTTAAACATACTCAAAGATTTATTTAACGCAGAGTGTAACGAGATTTTATTTTAAAAACATGAAATAAATAAATCCGTATTATATTATATTATATCTTAAGATTATACAAATTATATAAAAATGAACAAACTCATGTAAAGTATTTCTGCTAATAATACCAGTTTATTCAACAAAAAAATCGTTGACATAATTTATGGAGAATTTTCTTGTTTATTATTTTAATAATATGTGTATGAATTAACTTTTGTACAAACTCTTACAGGCAGCTTAGAAAAAACCACTAACAAATTATCTAAGTTACGAAATATCATTAGAAAAAAAATAATAACAAAACAGTTTTCTATTATGCATATTTTGAAATAAACATTGATTTAAGTAATCCAAAATATATAATATAAAATTTAAAATTAACAATTTTTTATTATTACTTTAAAAAAAAAGTATTTTTGAGAAGTTTCTTTAAAATCATTAAAATTTGCACATTATTTTAAAAATGAATACAATTTATGTAATCATACTTAAAATTTAAAAACTGAATACATGGTATTTTAAAAGTTGTTAATAGGTACTGTAATTAAATAAAAATGTTGATCCTAAAGTTCCACAACAAATGTAATAATAATAATGAAAATTATAAAATCAGTTCATCGTAATTATACTAGTAGTAAAATTAATTACTTTAAGATCAATATCAAAAAACATTTCATAAAATACATAAAATCTTCTACGAAATGTAATATAGACTGACAAGTTAGCTCAGAATCGTTTTTCGTTTGCAATTATTTATCATTGAATTCAAATTTAACACAAACATTATAGTGACTTACTCAACGACGAGGTACACTCGACATATATACGTACTCAACCTTCTGCACAACAAAGCTTACTTACTTGCCACCTTTTTATATATTTGGTAAAAAAAATTAAATATGTAAATTGTATAATAAAATATGCATTATTTACGTTCCCTCTTTTTTTTTCAAATTCACAATTATATTGATGTCAACATAATATTGTTGTATTATTTTTGATAGTTATAACCATTGTTATAATATTTTAAATCGTATTATATATTATATTATGAACGTATTATATGTGATTTCCTTATTTTTATAAATATATTCTAGGTATTATAGTGAACCATGCCCAACTTTTCGTATGAGTTATTTTATCGTTGCTTTTAAATGTATAATAAATAATAGCAATATCCAGCGTTCCATCTCTATCCTTTGCCAAAGTGTACGAAAAGATACGAGGGTCCAAAATTTCACAAAAGAATATTTTGATACTATTATATTATAATAATTATTATTATGTGTTTTTATTATAAATAAATAAATAATAATATTGTGTTATCAATGTAAAACAAGCAACGCAGTTATGTAGTGACTTTGCCTACTTCGAACGCCGTCTTACTATTATATGAATAATATAATAATTTATTGTATATGTTTACATAATATACTATGTTGCTAATAATATTAATATATTATTACTATCAAATAATAGAATGTATATTATTTTTAAGCCTAAGCGATATGAAATTTTCGATTTTATAAATTTTAGATTTAATGTGACGCATTTTCCATTTTAATTGATTCTATATTTTTTTAATTCTGTATGGTAAAATAAATTATATGCTCTAAATGTAATATTTGAATTTTTTTAAATTGAATTTTTAATCTACTGGATGTAAAAATTGTTTTCCACTCAATAGTTTTATTTTAAATTTTAATCATTTTGTAGAAATGTTATGTTATTTTTAGATTTCTTCTGATTGGAATTTGTAGTTTTAATTTTTAATTTTGACTTATGCTGTTTCTATTATATTTTCTATGTCAAACCTATATTCAGTAAATAAAAATTAGAATTTGTTTTAAAACTGAAATCCTATCACTATAACAGTAAACAGTTCATTCTTCATTTCCCCAGTCACGAAATATATCGCATGAGAAAATAAGACGTAGGTACAGCATAGCACAGTAAACTTATCGTCTAGTCCATATAACTATTTATAATGATTGCAATTAATATAATATTATGAAACAAGCTACATGTTTCAGGGGTAAAATAATCGGACTATATTATAATATCAATATGACGTCTGGACTAAAATCGGATAGCATTAATACCAGTGACGTGCATGTTGTACGATTATAATAATTTAAAGGATTTGTTATTATTTTAAGGTTCCGATTTTAAGCGACTACCTACGAAGATTCTCGTGTTTAGCCCTTGCCTAATACCTAAACTAAGGCAGACGGCTGCAACTTATACTGGCCAATTGCTTATGTCTCTGATTTCACCACTATATATATATTATATAGGTGCCTCAGCGCGGGTACCCTCCGTAACCATTGCGTTCGAATTGAACATTGTTTCGTTGCTAAATGAGTATTTACATCGGGGTCGAATTTCACACACAATTATTGTGTAGAACGGTGGTAAAAGGTAATAGGAGTTATTCGTCTTTATAGTTTCTCCTCCCGTTCGACCCTACAAATCCAAACGGCCAATCTTGTAATTCCGCCTTTTGAGCAAAGTAGTCGGCTGCCTATTATAGCTGTTGTAGTTGTCGCGTTAATGAGAATCTTATTTGTTTTTATTTCTTTTACATTATATAAATGAAACGAATTTGAACTTTATACTACCGATGCCATTACACGGGTACCTACCTACATTACTTTTTAGTTTTATAAAGAGAAAAACATATAATATAGTATATAGTATATTATTATACTATTAAATTCAAACATGACGCGTACAACTAATTTTATTTTAATCATGATTTAACATGCGTTCACGTCTACCACTCGCAGTTGAAGAAATATAAGGATTATTATTTTAGTTTTTGTTGTATGCCATTACTCCATTTGGATAAATTATTTCTCGAATATGGCTAAGTGGAGTATTACGTCAGTAGAATCTGGAATATTATATTCTTAAGCCGTATAAGCATGCATAAGTTAAGTATACTAATGATATCATGTCGTACACCCAAGATCATGGTCTCAAATATTTTTTGTCATTTTCATCGAAATGTATACAATTTAGAACTTAGAATTTTTAACCGGAACGTGATGAATACTTATGGCCACGTAAACTATAATTGCCGTATTAATATCGGTGGAAAAAAAGTTATTCTGATTTCGATAGTTTGTTTTTTTTATTGATCTCGAATTTAAAAACGTTGACAGTCAAGGTTATTTGGTTACAATTGTATTCATGATAGTGTTGATTAAATATTCGTAATATTAAATTTCCTGTGACTGTGAGAAAAGAAATAAAAGATTATGAAAAAAAAAAATAGAAACATTATGAGCATAATATTATTAAATTGGTACATTTTTGAGGGTTTCTCCGTTGTTCATCGGGTTCGGACCGAAAGGAGGTGACTAGGTGTTCTGGATATTAAGTTGAGGCTTAACCTTTTGATTTGAAATTGACAGCACTCTATTAGCAGTATGGAGTGTTTAATCGAGATGCTAACTTCGCAGGATTCACATTGAGCAGAATCTTATTTGGTTATAAGGAATCCGTGACCTATTCAGTGAGCGGTACATCGCTGGTTTACAGTACAGCAGTTTAAATTGTTTAATATTCAAAATTGAAGATATTTAAAAATTAGATCAAATTTGAATTTTTTGCGTGGATGGCAGTGGATCGTGAGTAAAAAAAATCCTTGCATTCTTTTTAAAACAATCCAAAAACTTAATAAAAAATTTTCAAATTGTTTATTCAAAAAATGAGCATTGAAAAAAAGTCTGGAAAATGGATATATAAATAATATGATATATGCATATTTTGTTTATGTGAATATGTGTACGTGTGGTCATGTTCATACATAATACGTATAGGAAAGTAATAATACCGACGACAGCGAAAAATGATTAGAATAATAATTATTGTGAAGCCCGTCTCGTTTTATAATACACTTCTAGCCGCTGATCAGTAAGAGTTTAAGGTCATATGAAATTATTAATATATAAAATATATCTATATTGGTACAACATTATTTTATCAAGAAAATAACAGAGATGTTTGTTTTATTATAGCATTGGATCATTTTTATTTTTATTTGTATATTGATATTTACATATAAAACTATATTATAAATTTCAAAAAATGTGTAACTTGATGGATTTTATTTAAGTCAACTGAGAAAAGCTTAGTTATTCCAACTGTCAATTAACCTAGTAGATTTCATTAGTTGATTGGAAAATTTCTTAATTAGTTTAGTTAAAAAGTTAAAAAAATCAACTAATTATTATTTGTTTATTTTCTTTGTGTTTTATGTAAACGTGTATATTTTTAATTTTAACCGTATAATGTAAAATTTATTTTATCTTTGGATAATTTATACATATAAGAATAGTATAAGTAATGCGCAGATATTATTCATTTTCACGTTTTGAGTTAAGCAATTAATATTCTAAAAATATTTATAAACACTTATAAATCGAATCGTTGTTACTTGGTGTAGTGGCTATGAATAAATAAACTATGATATGGTATAAAATTTATTTTAATAAATAACGTTTCAACTTTATATTATGCTTATACGTATATTTTAAACAAATAATGTACAAAATATCTCAAGACCGAAAATATTGTGAAACCAATATAAAATACTACAAATAATAATAAGTATAAACAATATGAGCACCATAACTTTTTTTTTGCCCTAAAAGAGAAATTCAAACATTTTATAATTTACAAAATATTATAATAAAATTAAAAATCAGATGCTCCTTATGCCATTTTTGTGTGTAGCACTAATGTCAAAACAATATCAATTAAAGCCAAATGCCGAATGCACAACCAACATCAATTGATTCAATTATTTTGATCGTTGACCAATCAGACAAAATAATCAATAGCAATATTATTGTAAAATATTCATTTGAAACAATTAAGTTAAGTAGGTATGTTAATTATTATATAACTTATAATGTTTTACATAACATATACAAATTAATTTAACATATTTTTCCAAAAATGTACATCTGGTAATATCTCTATCTATATTAATATAATATAATCAAACGTGTCTTAACTGACTAAATGACTGATAAGCGTAGAGCCTAAACTATGATAGCTATAAGAGCTTGAAATAATGACAGTACCTTCGTACCGCCATGTAATTAAAAAGTATTTCCCAAAATTCGTATTTTAAAGATGTGCTCCACACGGATTTTGATATTCACCTCGATGAGAATCATATTTTTTTTTTTAAATGGTTGCCATTGGTCACAAATTATAATAGTTATAGGTAGTAAAAATTAGTAGGAAATATTTTATTTTATTTATAAATGGCTGCCACTGGTTACATAAAAGAATATAATTGTTATTATCATAGGAAATAAATTTGGCCTGTCTAAAACAAAATAATTCTAATCCATTGCAGTTACACGAATCGTTATATTTTATTTTATCTAATTTCTATTATTTCCGTAATTTTCTAACAACTTAATGATTTTTTTTTACACGTGTAAGTTTATTGTTAATTTTGCAAGATTTAATAGAATTAAGTTAGTCCACCGTGCTAACTCAGCGTATATTCATGTTGTGGTAAAAAAAAAAACTGCTTAAATAACACATTCTCTTATATTTTGCATGAGTGAATATTATTTTTATATAACGTTAAAAATAAAAATTATAATATATGAATAGGTAGGTAGTATGTACAGTGCTTGAGATATATTATAAGTGTCCTTAGAATTGATAAAACAAATCGTAATTAGGACATTATGAAGAAAATAATACAATCATTTTAATGAAATTATTTGGATCTAGTTTTTGATAGAAAATAATATTATTATCATAGACCGATAATGTTATTTTAAATAGATATAAAAAAAAAATAGTATGATGAATCCGACTAACAATAAATCATTTTGTCAATTGCGATAAAAAAAATAATAATAAATAATAAAATCCATGTAATAGAGCTTCTTTTATTAAAAATACAGAAAATAAAATATGATATCAGATTAAAAGTGGTTGAAATCCTTCCTAGTTTAATTGTAGAATGGTCCAAACACAATCTAACCAGAAAAGTTGTAGTTATCTGCATTACGGGAGTGGTTTTTGGCAATAAAAGTACAAATTCAATATTCTTAAAAACACACATGGAACAAACTAATGCATTGATAACTGTACACTTTTTTAGATTTATCAGTAAATCTATAATCACATTAATTTAATTTATTTTTTGAAGTAGGACAAATTCTCTTCTTTTGGAAATTCCCCAAAGACTTAAAAGTGCAATATGTACGTACTACAATACACACAATTTATCAATTCTCTTCGTGTTCTCATTATTCGAATAAATTCTTAAATACATTACATATTTTAATACGTCGAGGCTATCGATGTTTCTGATGTCGATAAAATATTAAAATGCAATTGTAATGTATACAATGGATTTGAACATAATTTTATGTATTTTGCATTAATTATTTAAGTCTTCGTACTAATCAGCCTAAATAAATAAAACAAAAATAGAATATAAGCCATATTAAGGATTAATATTTAAAATTGAATAAGTTTTCTGATAATAAAAATGAAAGAAGACGGCCATGAGGGAAATCAAAACTCGAATTCAATCGATTGTTTTATCGTAGGTACATTTCTCGAGAGATACAATAAAAACTAACCTACTGGCATTTTGTTTTTATTTATTTTTAACTACATACCTATGCGTATGGTGCAGCAGTAATATGCGAATAATACGATGGCCGGAGTTCAATAATAATAATATGACGCAATAATTTATGTCAATGGTATGCGCAACAATGGGCATTTAGTAGCCATAATTGTTGTTATTATTGAATAGACTCGGACGCATTTTCCAGTGACGTGACTTGAGTTGGTATGGTGCTTAATATGGGTTTTGTATCAAGCTGAATTTAAATACAATAGCACCGCATCAACTGCGTGTCGTTGAAATAGTTTATATAAAATCTATTTCGATTTTATGTTAAACAATTATTTTTGTACAATGATGGTACAACATATTTTATTAAAATATCGATGATTTACGAACTGCCCGACCCACTTCTTGAGAAAGTACACCTATTTCATACATCATATTATTATTATTATTCTTTTTTTAAAATTAATCTGTATCTTGGGTGACAGCGGCCATTAGTTGTATGCATTAAATTTTACCTATTTATGGTAACAATATGATTACAATAATATGGGAGGGACTTTCTGATTTGTGACTATTTGTTTGTGTTTCTCTTAAATGTATTTCTCCATTTTGATACTCCTGAGGAATGATATGACGGCGTTTTCTGACTGACAGTCGGGTCTGATTTTTCATATAAGCTCATTAGTATATTGTGTTTTTCTCTTTCTCCTTCGTTTGCTTTGTATTCTGTCATCAGATGTTTCACTGTAAGAGTAACTCCACATATGATGTAAATTCTGTTGGTGGTTGGTTTTCCATGAGGTGTACACTGTTCATGAATGAGGTGGGTGTGGCTGATTCTCAGGCGGTTTATTATTATTTCTGTTTTTCTTGAGGTTTTAGATTGTGGCCAGGGATTTATGCTTTGCTTTATTTCTCGTAATATAGTATTTTGGTTTAACCAGTGATTTTACCAAATATTTCGTGTAATTAATTATATGTGTTTTTTATGTGTCTTATATTGTACTGTATTTGTTTGATATTGTTTTATTTTTTGCGTGTTTTTCGGCTAAATCATTTCCATATATTTTGCAGTGTTCTGCAGTGTCCAAATGAATCGAACATTCTTGTTTTGATTTTTTTGAATTTTTGCCTTGATTTATGATGTTGTTAGCCATATTATTATTATTTTAATTGAATTTTGTCAATAGGTGCCAATCATAACTGGTATAATAGATATCATATAGTATTAAAAATTATTCGAGCACACAACAATGCATTCAAAGCATTGCAATATCCGGAGGTTCAAACGATCATTCAAATTTAATGAACCAATAATCCCTTAAACAATGTTTAGAGTGGACTATGGTCGGTCCACTACAAAGTAGTTCTTTATATTTTAAGGTATCAATAAATATTCACAAACTAACCTAACAAAATGTATACTATAATATGTATTATTATTGCTAGTTTCTGTTTGACTAACATAGTAAGTACCGACCTACCTAAATAATTTGATTTTAATCGTTTCGCATTGCAAACAAGTTCTCAGAGTTATCGCGAGTTTTACAATAACTACCTATATTCTATAACTCATTTCTTCTACAGTCATAGTATGCGGTCGATATTATTTATTTTTTATTTTTACGATTTTAAAAATTTAAGTCATCGGAGCACCGTGTAGCCCCACGTCCAAATGAAGCTGGTGCAGTGGCTTCGGTTGCGCCGACTAGGTATAACGCACTGTACAACGGCGGTGGTGTGTGCGGTCATCGTATAAACACTACCTGTATGCCACCCACCACCCATCGTTACCATATTATCGACGACAACAACAACCCCACGAAAACACGCCTTGTCGAGAGACGATTCAATAATAACGGGGATGTCGGTAATACGACACGCCGTTAGCACCGATGCTTAAGGGTGGCTGCCAACGACACGAAACAATATATGGGTGCAGTGGTTACCCCCGAACGAACCGTGGACGGACACGGAACAACAGGTCGTTAACACGTCATCGTCGCAGGATCGGCGTAAGTACGGTCCCCGGTAATATCGATACGCACAATATAATATATTAGATATATATGGCATTATATAATTTGATAGGCGCGTGCGGCGAACCGGCACGGAAGATCTGCGCGTACATGGTGCAGGCTTCTAGCAGTGCACAGTGATCGAAAAGGAAATGACATAAATAAATAAACAAAAGTCTTTGGCCCGACTACCGCCGAGTCCTCATGAATTTACGAAATGACGTTTTTATGTCCGCCTTGTCGTCGTCTATCCAGCTGACACGCCCGATCCAAACAAATCACTCGACGGCGTTGGCGGGTTACGAACATTAAGTTCGATTAGCCTTTTCTCCTGGACGCGTGCACGCGCACGTCGTATCTTACAACGGCGAGGCTATCGTATTTTTTTAGGCCCCACCGAAATTGCCGAAATGAGAAGTTATAGACGGTGCGAGGGAGTGTAAACGAGTGTGCGGATACAGATAAACGTTCAAAATTTGTGTTTCGTACGCACACACGCACGCAACAAACACACATTTGCAAATCGTTAGTTATTGTAAACGTGGATGAGAGTGATGGCTTTGACCTATATAACTAGTTGCACCGATCATATACTTCAAATGTCCGATGTATAAAGTCCAATAGCTTAGGTAACTAGAGCCAATCCACCAGCCCGCCCATCTCATTATTCAATACCTATGAAAATAGCAAAAATAATATTTTAACACTAAAAACAATTCAATTTAATTTAATATCAGCTAGTACCTATTATATTTAGGTGGTTCCGTTAGAATTATATTGTATACACAGAAAAAACTTTTAAAAAACTTTATACTATTGGAATACTTATAAATATAATATTATAGAGGTACATTTTTTAGACATTGCCGTGAGTAAATCAATACTATTATTATTTTATGCAGAAATACAACAGTATTTCATAACATTGTAAATTATGATAACCGTACGTTTCGCATGTGTGTTTACATCATGTTCAGTATTGGGTTAATACTTAATAGCAAAATTATTTAAGTAATCACTTATTCAGTAATCACTTTTTTTCCTGGTAGCTATAGTGCGGGAAGGGTGTATAACACATACCCGAGGTATTTATGAGAAACGCTAGCATTAATTTCCATGGCAACTAAAAACTAAAATGTGTATTAAAGCGTACCCTTTGAGTAAAAAATATCTTTAGAATAGTAATATTATGTTTTCATAAGATATTTAATAAATATTATAATATAGGAGCGTATTGCTCAATGTATATTATTCAAGAATTTTATATTTTTTATACCATGATAATATATTAATATAATATGATTTGGATTATAAAAAACGTAGGAAGTATAGTTCACATTACAGTTTGATAATATAATATAATAGGTATAATTATTACAACGACATTACTATATAGCACTTTATAACATGCATTAAATCTAATACGTATAATTGTAAATATATATACGTTCTTAATAATTAATATCTGATAATTTGTATATAATAATCATAAATGGTGTGATTAAATTTATAATAGTGAATATTATTTTTAATTAAATAAGCGGAAAAGCAATATTAGTATTATAGTAATGTATAATTATTATTCATTTTTATAATTATTTCGTAATCAGATGAAATATAAAACATGTTGATAACAGTTTCACATTATAAAATTTTAAACGAGAAATTTCCGCATTCGGTAAAATGGTTCTGAACGATATTCAGTTAAAACGACATTTCTGTTATTTCTTGAATGTTTTTTTTTTTTTTTACGGTTATCGGTAGTTTTCTCTTATACTTATGGGAGTTAAGAAAGTGCTGAGAAAATTGAAAAATGACCTCTTAAAATCACATTAAATTTTTGGAGCTGGTTCACGGAAAAGTATTTGCAAAAAAAAAAACTTCATTGTAAAACCTAAAACCAATATATCCTTCGCTTCACTCAAAATCTAGAATGTAATACGTGCCATCACCCAGAAAACTAATGATTGCATTTTTGAGCCTTACGACCTACAACACGTATTGATTCTTAGATTACATACAAAATATTGAACCAAACCTTCGAGAATATATTATTTACATTAGGAGATCTTATTTGTTCCTGACATAATCTTGAATCCAAAATAACTGGCTTTATAACGTTGGTTTCAAGTCAGATTTAATTTAATTTAAATTCGTACCTACACGTATTCCTGAAGATACAATATACCTAATACATTTTTGATCAGTGGTGAAAACATCCAATTGCACTACAGCAGACGTTTCAGAAGTTACTACCCGTGTTTTTTCTTTGTCAATAATTTGTAAATAATTTACAATAGTTTGCAGACTTGTTTTTAGAAATTGAAAATTCTTTTTTTAAGTGAGAACTTTTTTAAGTTATATGGGTCAACACTTAACATGCTGCCCACGTGCTATCTGGTTTTCTCAAAACGTTCACCAATATTTTCTAAAATATTATATGTTTGCATGAATATTGGAAAAAATCGTGAAAAAAGTGTTTTAGTCATAATATCTCGATATATGGTTAGTCTTGAGGTTTAATTCAAAGAGGTAAAAGTGTTTTATACCTAAATAAATATAATATAATAACCTGTATAGAATAGCTCTGGTAAAAAATACAGGTCACAATGCAAAAATAAATATTTTATAATTGGTGAAAATTTATCAAATGGGAAATGGTGATCTCTTAAATATTATATTATGATATAAATATATAATTAACTATGACTATGACACAAACAAGAACTTTTTGAACTTTATCTTTAATTTCTACAAAGCATATTATAGAAACATTTTACCTGCGGCTGTTGAATATAAGGAAAAAAAGTAGTTCATGACAAGAAGCTAAGCGTACAAAAAAATACCGTTCAAATGATAAAAACGTAATGTTACAGTCAAAAAGGGTTTGTCATGCAAATGGAGACGAAAACACGTAGGAAATTTTAAATGTTGATGACTTTCTCCACCATGCTTATACCGTAATGTCGTATTAAAGTACTACGCGAAACAAGACAAAAATACTGTGATAGAGTTTTATGATTTACAACGAAAAATTCCATTGAGTCACTAGTTGAGTTCAAACATAATAATATATATATTATATGCATATAATCGAACGTGTCCTGACTGACTGACTAAACAACGTAAAAACTGAACTATAATAGTTAGGGACTTGACATTTTGACAGTACCTTAAGGCCACCATTTAGTAATGCATTAAGTAAGGCTTTTCCAAAATTCGCATTTTAAAGAGGTGCTCCACAAGGATTTTTATGCTCACTTCGATGGGAATCAAATTTTTTTGTTATTCATAAATGGTTGCTTTTGGTCACACATTATGAAAGTAATAATAGAAATTAGTAGAAATAATTATTTTTTTTTTTATATATAAACTGCTGCCACTGGTTACTTAAAATAATATTATTTATTTATTTTATTTTATTTCAGCATAATTTAATTATAATACAATAATAATATTAAGAGCTGATACTTATACGAACTGAGCTAAACTCGTATTTAGTATACGGAGTTCTTATAGATAAATACAATATTAATACATATTCTTATACAGTTAAAAAGTTCACTTCATTTTCTAGATATACAATAGTATTGATTAATTAATACTACCAATATTAGCACCAATGTTTCTTTAATTGTTTATATTTATACAATATATAGACTTTTTATAATACATATTTTGATTGATACACATATTCTCATCAAGGTCATTAACTGTTTACTAATTGTTTTTTATATGAGTTTTATTAATTATATCATTGGTTTCATTAGACTGATTTTCACATAAACGTTGTATTAGACTCTTTACATAATTTCTCAAATTATTGAATATAGTTGTATTTACCATGTAATCGGGAGAACTTCTTGAACCTGTTAATGGTGCACTATATGGTTTTATATACTTTCCTGTTCTCCTATTTATTATTTCTATAGTATTGAGTATGTGCCTTGGATATAGATCTTGTTTACTGTAGAATTTATAGATAGATAGAAGGTATGTTTATGTGGCTAAATAACTCGACTGATGAGTACCTACGTCAACGGAAGAGAATAAGCTACTTTTATTATATTTTTTTTTTAGATAATATATCTAACTTATGCCTGTTCTATTTGTGCCTCCCCAGCATGTTATACTACATAATAAAATTGAATTACATAATGCTATATATACCTGTCTTATAACTATTTTATTTAGAAAACGATTTGTAAAATAGAGTAGTTATAAGTTGCCTTGATTTTTGTCTTACACCAGTGACACAAATAATATCTGACAGACATAACCATTTAATTATTATAGAATGGCTTTCTCAATAGAAAAATCATGCAGTTTATAGTCGAAACTAAACTAACTAAATTATTGAACTGAAAAAAAACTCATCAGCAAAAACTAAGCACTTATTTAATTTATGAACAAGGTAAGTTGGAGAGAAGAGATGTCATCCGATACACCTGATGCAATTTGTGTAACTGCTGATTCGCAATCTATAATTTTTAACTTCCAAGTTCACATTGATACCTAGATTAGATTTTAACAGAGAGAGAGAGAGAGAGAGAGAGAGAGAGAGAGAGCTCTTGATTTATAAAAATTATCGATTAGAATCGCATAATTAATCTCTTCCAATGCCTTCGAAATATCGGTGAAGGTAACATTGGCTTGAGACAGGTTTTTGATTGCATGATATTGTTGAAAGGGAAGATGGATTGTCGACAGAGATCTAAAATACAGAAAGGAACAGTCAACTTACAGGAGTTCAATCTCCAATATAATATACCTGATAATCTAAATAAAAAAATATTATCTCATCAAACATTTCCCATTAAAGAATCATCAATTGGTTAAATATTTTAAATAATGATGATGCAGTCCAAATTTTATATTTATTTTGGGTGAAGGCCTAAATTAAGACTTCGTATTTTGTAGCATACTATAGGCATAGAACAACAAAAATTAAGTCAATCAATGTTTTTGATAGTTGATGGTACTTTTATAACAGTGCTTACTATTTTAACACAACTGTAATCAATGCACACACAAGTTGAATTCTGTATGGATTTTAGAATTTAGCTTTTAGTTTGTGTCCTTATTACAAGTATAAAAGACCAATGTCGCAATAACATATATTAAGTAATATTATTATATAAACATAATATTTTATAAACTGGAATAGGAAAAAAACCTAAATTCAAAATTGTATTTTTCAGATTAATTATTTTAAACGTAGGTACACATTATTTTTAAACGTATCTATCTGTACCTTTGGTATGAACTATTCACTTTGACGGACATTTTTTTTTTTTAACTTGTTTTTATTTTTAGTTATGTATAATTTGCTAAAAAAAAAAACCAATTGTAAAATTAAAATTTGAAGAAAAGTTCAAAATAAAATCAATGTATATTTGATGCAATTATATAATAAAAATAAATAGTTTGGAATATATTTTAATATTTAATAATTATCACCTAATGCCTATTTTGTTAAGGTTAGTTTTTTTATTTTTTTAATTAGGATATAATGGCGTCGAAGATAATGGTGTCAACTTAGTACCAGAATACATAATATGTGACTTTGAGCTGGTTGCAATAAACGCGAGCAAACATGAAGTCCTGTCGTCAAAAACTAAAGGTTGTTTATTTCATTCATTCCAAATGCGTGGTGAAAACTACAAGGCCCTGGTCTATCCATTGAGCATGGAGTTAATGAAAATGTCAGCATCAAAGTTTGGCAAATGTTATCTTTTGCATTTTTGCTCAAAGAGAAAATTCCTGATGCATTCAAAGAGATGAAAGAAATTAAAATTACGCTTGACAACGCCAATAACTTTATACAGTGCCTCAGTGGTTTGAGGATAATTATGCATTTAGTAAAATCCGGTATTGTACCCAATACTGAACCCACAGAAACGACCCACTTCCCTCCCCCTGTCACTGTAATAATTTATAGAAACATAAACTCTATACTCTATTTAAAAATTCTCAATTAGTCTGAATAGGTAATAAAGTTTGTCTAATTAATCTATTATCATTAGAGGTACCTACCTACTGAAATTCGTTAACAGTAAATAGTTTGATGAATCTCATGACGTATTGCCATACCGATACTCAAGTCTTGGCCATTTTTTTTTTTTTTGTAGGTAAAATTAGTCTGTATGTATAAAATCTAAATATATTATTAAATATTTAAATGTGTATAAAAAAATATATTTGCTTATTTTGAATTATAATTTTTTAAATGGTTAATATAATATTTCGTCAGACATATAGCATGTAATAGAATATATTCAAAATATGTACTTGGACCAGAAATATAACATAATACATATATCGGATAATAAAGGGATCCTATTGTATTATTCGTGCTTGGTAATATTTACCGGTAAAATCATAAATAAACACGAACCGATTTGATCTGCAGCAACATGAAATTTTTTTGATCAGCAGGTATCTACATGGTAAAAAGTTTTAGAAAGCTGTCCTCAAGATATACAAAAATTCGAATAGTGCAGAGTAAATTAATCAACGAATGGATATCGTTGGTTCTTGAAAACTGCAACTTTGCTTGTTGCCAGTAGTTTATACACCTACCATAAAAACCTCATTTGACCTGCCTATGATTTATAAAATCGCGGTCCTGCTAATACACATCAAATCTTATTAGCTGGAAAAACAATTCAGTGAATTCTCTAATGCAGTGAATTCTGCCTAACGCGTAGGGTTATATGAGCAACCACTTAACGTGGCATGCCTCGACGGTCCCACGCATTGCGAAATATAATTTAATTACATGATTTAAGGCTAAAATTCGTTTTACCAACCACCTTATGAATTTAGATTTTTGACAAGGTATATTTCTAAACGCTGAATCTAAAATGTGTTCACATGATATAATTTGGTTGCAACGTATTATTATATTATACAATATAAGTAATATAAAAAAAATATCATAATTGTAATTAATTTGAACGCAGTATACCCGTCTACGATATAATAATATTATTATTGTATCAATACGCAACGTGCGCTTTATTTAATTAATATCATGACTTACCTACTACTATTTTGATGCGATCATCCATCCTCGATTTTATGATATCGTATTAATCTGATATAAAAAACTTTTTGTTTTATTATTCGTTAAGTAATAAGACATTCCTAACCTATGCGGCTATCTACATCTACGGATATTTATAGAATGGTTTTATTTTGTTTTTTTTCGGCAATTTTTAATTGCTAATAATTAATAGATAGGTTAGGTTAGGTATACATGACAAAGTTATTATAGTGACTTAATGCTAAGCGTTATTCAAACAATTAAGTCGTGAAGGTTGGAGCAGTGGTCCTGTGTCGAGTTGGTAGTGCATTGATCCTATTGACTTTTGAATAAACTTTACAAAAACTATAGGCCAAGTTTATGATGTGATCTTGGATATATGGGATTTCGGGGTCTTTGTGAATATTTTGGTTTCTTACAGACCATGGAGCAATTGTTATTGTTCTTGGTATCCAACATTAAATTGCCTATATTAATTTTTGTTCATGTAGAAATCGGGAAAATCTCGTGATACAAACATATAATTTTCTAGAGATTTGAGCATTCTCTACGCGCCGTTTTATATAACGACTGAGCACAGTTATTATTATATTATATTATATATGCACATTATTACTCGAGTAGCTTTTTACTTTTCCTTTCCAGTAACCTTATACCATCGTATCATTAAAATAAACATTTTTTTTAGTTTATTATTTTCTCTCTCTCTCTCTCACTGCTCAATCCCCGGTCGCGAATACATAATACCGCGGCACCTATACCCGTGACGTGGTGCGCCGGAGCAGCTACTCTAGTGTAATCTGCAACGTCGGGGCATAAACGACACCGGCAAATAGAATAATATCTAATACTTAAAAAAAAAAAAAACACCGACTATAGTCGTAGTAGTATTGCAGGCGAAGACGTCGGTTTTTTTTCAAAATTAGAACGGCTGCGGTGGCGTGGCGTAGTGTGGTGCGCGTATATATATATATGTATAGTATACCTCTATAATACTCGCGTCGTGTATTCAATTGCGGCGGAATGTCTTTGCGAACCGTATTCCTCGCACGTACGGCACCGCGTATACGAATACGTGACGGGCCGCCGAAGGAACGCGCAACTTTTAATACGATTCTGACATCTGATCCGGAGACAGGACGATATATATATATATAGTTGTGTTTCTTGTGTTCGTGTGTGTGAGCGTGTATACTCGCGGCCAACCCCCTACACCCCACCCCCAACACACAGCCCACCCATTCCCTGCGAAAATAAAAAAAAATAAATAAAATATATATATATATATACGCGTATTATATATTATTGTCGTCTCGTTGTTTGGGGTGCGTGCGTGTCATCTACGTCCGTCCCGTCGACGTCGTGTCCACGACTGCCCATGCCGACGTCACGTCTAAATTATATATAATATTATTATACAGAGTGTGTGTGTGTGTGTGTGTGTTTTCGTGGTGCAGCTGCTGCCGTGGCGACAATGCGGGTTTCGAGTAGATAGTTACAACTTACAACTGATTTCCGCCGGAACTGCGGGGCACGAGTCTATATATTTTTATTGCCGCTATCTGGTTTTTGTGTGCGTTCCCCTCTTGCTGTAAGGTCGGGCGGCAATGCGTAAACATCGCAAAAGCGGGTCGCGTTATATTAGCCATGGTATAATGTACACTATTGAGAGGACGCTAGAGGACGCGCGGTGTCTTCGTCTTGCAAATGACGCATAACGTAAAAAAATCTTACATTCTGAAAAATGTATTCAACGTTGCTATGTTTAACACAACGGCGAATCATTGAACTATTATCAAATTTAGAATTAATAAAATCAAACGTCTTAAACGTTTGTACATTGTAAAATTCCCATAAATCGCTTTAAAATTAAAATACTATAAACAAAAACCTATTAAATTTGTTAGATGATAAATTGACTTATTTACTGACTCTTAATTTTGAATTTGACAACAGGTCAATTTACTATAGTATTAAACATAGCAGAAATATATCATTCAGAACGTACAAATTGATGGATCATGCGTTGTAAGACGGATATCGCACATGCGGATGTAGCGTCTTCTTAAACAATGACCTATATGTAATAGTGTGGTAGTGACCTACTTGCTCCTGGCGTCAGAGAGTCTGGATTTCACTACCGATTATTTGATGACTGTACGGCATAGTTTGGCTGGAGTATGACTTCAGTACGGGTAAACAAATGAACAAACGACTAGCTTGTTAGTTTAAGTGATGTTACAGTTGAGTTAGTTGTCACTTGTCAACAAAAAATATTAATATTATTATTAATAATTTAAAACTTATTGGAGTAGACTAAGGACTCGTGACGATATTGCTGTGACAAGGTCCACGACGAGGATTAGTCAGTACAGTTCGGAGAGACTATGGGCAGGTCAGACTGACTTAAACTGTCTCGTTGACTTCCGTATTATAATGAGTCTATGAAGACATGTCATTTCAGGGAAAACAGTACCTAAGTTTTTCCAGATAAAGAAAAATGCTATTATTTGACACACTTTACAAGGACTCCGATTTCGTGATAGGAAGTTTTCAACTATAAAAGTCTCTTCCTTTAAATTGGATGTGGATCATTAAATAGTCGTGAAAATCGTGACAATGTAACTAAAGTTCACTTTTAATTTAATTATTAGTTAGGTATCATAGTTTTATAGCCAGCTGTCTACGTTACTGGATAAAATCGACAAATGGCCAATATTTTACGATTTGCCTAATAAACAGACCCAAAATTTAGACCCCGAATAAAAACCCCCCAAAAGAATAATCCCGTAAAAAAAATAACCAAGGAAAAAATAACTTTACAATAAAAAAAAATGAGTAACAGGCACCTACCTAACACATATTCACGAGATTTCAATGACAGTCCATGTATGATTTAAAAACAAAATTTGTTATTTAATAGTATACTATTTAATAGTCAATTTTTTAGTCATGATACATTTTTAATATAATTTTAATAATATATAAACATAAATCAAATAATCAATTTTTGTTTCAGTCAAATTTGTTTTGAAATGTCAATAATATATTATAATAATTTCTATGGGCAGAACTATAAAATGTCATTAGGACAGGCCAAATCATAAATATGAAACACAATTATAATTAGAAAATAAATTATTAATTTAGATGTCATCTAGTCAGTATTAGGTTAGGCCACTGACCTGACTGGTCTGAATCGTAGTTTCATCTATGACCGTTTTCACTCTGTGTTTATCGTTTACAATAGTTTAGTATTTACCATTGAATCCAAATTTAACATTATTCGTGAGGACATAACAATTTTACGAATTTTCTAAATTTTGCTACATGCAATGACATACAAATATTTAGATTCATTTTATTTTTACGTATTATATACTTGAACCCATTCTCATTGTTCTGCAGTAAGGTGGTATTGACTCAAAATTAAATAATAATAATCTTACAATATGATAGAAATATTCACTATTTTACTAACAATTAAATATTAATCATTGTCCCGACTTCCCCATGACCACCTTTTTAAAATTTTGAAAAATCTCTTATAGCGTTATTTTTTCACGGGTTTATTTATTCGGGGACTTAATTTCCAGGGTTATATTTTCTGGGGTTATTTTTTCGTGGTACCATATTTTATATATATATGGTTAGCAAAGGGGACTGATGGAAAGAAAAGACTGTTACGAGTTATATACAATCATGTCAAGAATATCACGTTTACTGCTATATAAATCAGGTATTCTATAAGCAGCTATAACTAGATGTGCAGTGAAGAAAATGTTTGAAAATCGGTTATTTGTACACCGTCCTAAGATTACCTGGAAATCTATGACTTGGCTAAGGTTTTTAATAAATTCCGGTATCTAACGTATTTTATATTATATACCTACGGTAGCCACCCTACACCACTTCGGTATATCGGTATGATAATGTGAAATCGTTGGATTGTCATCGTCACCCTGCTTTCCACCCTCACAGGTTAGGTATCAGCCGACGAGACGGGACGCAATGAGTGTTATATTATAATATGTGTGCGAGTCACAGGTGTACTATAATATTAAATTACGTGATATCGTATCCTGGGATGGATGAAACGATATTATATATTCATATAATATCGTCTGGAAGCGTTACCTGCTACTTGCACGTATATATATCGCGTATGTAGTCATGTAGGTATATATAATATTATTAACACAATTTTATCACGTCCGGTCTGTCGGATAGACGTCTAGCACACGAGAATCCGCAAACGAACGGAAATATAGGCTCGGTTATAACGTGAGTGATTACGTATTTCCATGGCAGAATATAGGCATGTTAAATACCGTGGCCGACGAGACACCTATGGCCAACAGCCACATAAATTACGCATGTAGGAATGAATTTGAATATGATGCTCAGTCAACATTTTAGATTCTGTTGGAGCTATGAAATTATTGGTTTTACAATGATAAATTACGAATGTTCTTTCGTTGAATTTTGTAAGCAGTAAAAAGTAGTAAAAAGGATTTAGTATCCAATACTCAAGGTATTAGGATAACAATTTGTGATATAATAAGAATTGCTATTTCGATGTAATTTAAAAATAAATAACTGAAATTACTTAAATAAACGGTCTTTCCTCAAACGATTATTGTTATTTAGTAATTATTCTAAAAATATTAATCGAAAAACCGTATACTAGGTTTCTTATACATTTTTCTTAAAGCAATCAAAAAATATCAAAAATACATAAAGGAACACAAATTTGTACAACTGTTTGAAGTTAAAAGATTAACTAAATTCATCAAATCACGAAAATGTTCAAACTATTTTGTAGTTAATAATGCACAAAGATGTTAATTTGAATGACTAGTGGGGACAGTTTTGTTTTATAGTTATTTGAAGTACACATTTTATTGACGAGATCGGATATTAAAAAGAAAAAAACCATTCTTCCAATAGTTATTTTGTCGTAAGTAACATTAAAAACAAAAAAATCCTCAAATTTTGGACGGTACGTATATTATTTTTTTTTTGATGTAATGCTATGCTCTCGCATCATTGTATAGTAAGTAAACTTAAATAATATAATAAATAACAGCCCATATTAGTCGCGCGCAGGAAAGGTCATCCGCGAAATAAAATATGTAGGTACGACACAGACGTAATGTGGTCACGCATCTGGAGGTCAACTCGTATTCATAATAGTGTGTGGCCTTTGTTTATGCTGCCGGAAAAAAAACAAAATACCAGAAAAGGGATCTGATTGTCCCAACGACAACCCGTCCCGAAAGTGTACCGATTCCTGCGTCCGACGTCTGGTTTCTGTCCTTTTTACGAGCCGCGATCAATACGTTTTATTTGACTCACGTATTACTTCGAGAACGTATTTTCGTGTCATCTGTAATCCCACTAAAGCGTAGTCAATAGGCAGCTTCTTGCCAGGTAAGAAACCGTGAGTCATAATACCAGCTATCAAGTTGACTGACCACCCAATTTCACTGATCCTGCCACGAACGCCTCGAGTATCACGTCATAATGTGCACTCGGTAATTTTATGAACACGGTCTGATTAATCGTATATATTATGATCCTCGGATTTTTATTAGAGTTTCTGGATGGGAAATCCTCTAGATATAAATAAATTAATAATCTCGACTATTTTTGAGGATTATATTATAATAATATTATGATACCCAAGACGAAAATGGCAAGTATTATTATATTTGTGTATCAAACAACAATAGGCATTGAACTTGGTATACTCATATATTATATGCTACGTTCAATGCCTATTGTAAGGTAGATTTGATTAATTCTCGAGTACATGATCTCTAGAGCCCTTCAAACGGAAGGTTATAGCGTAATTTTGATTTTTATATTTTTATATTTTTATCTGATATCCTTCTCCGGCAATTATAAGTGTAGGGTATCATTCAGGTCTTAATATAATTTTTACAACTTGAAGCGCTGCAATGTTTGCGTTATTGTTGTACTAACATATTTACATTTTCGAAATAATATGTAGACTAATAAATTAATTTAAAGCTACTTTACCATTTGGACCGAATAACTTGGTTATATTTATGTGAATCAGTTATTACACATCGTAAAACATAAGAGGCTAAATTAAACACCATCTCCGACTGCAATTGTTTTTCGTGTTTAACGATTTATCGCAGAATTCAAATAACATATTAATTACAGTGACCTTCTCAATGACGAGGTGCACTTGAAACAACTATACAGTGGAGTGATTTTTTTTACATTTAATTTTACAATTTAGCGTTATTTGTAAATTGTAATATAACATGCATATACAATATAAGTGATTAAATATAATGCAATCGTTATTTTTCACTCATACAAAGCTTTCAAAATAGCGTGGAATTAATGAAGTGAAAAGAGTTGGATTTCAGGTTTTTAAAAAAATATATTAAATAAACGAATATGATTGTTTCAGTACTTACCGTTTAATAAATGCCATATTATGTTATACCCATGCAATTTTAAATTAAATAAAATCATGTTAAAAATTATTAGTTTTGCATTAAATTAAACAATAAAATCTATAATACTTACAAAATATCTAATAAGAAACAAAGAAAATACCTGTACATAATTCATAATTTTGTTAATTTGTTCTACAACGTGAATGTACATTTCGCTTTCGAATATCATTTATATCTTGTAATAATTTTAACACATTTGTATATTATGCTTTTGCGTTGTTTTATATGATTCGGTATCTTATTATTTTTCTGACTTTGGATCACCTGGAATGTATCCCACTGTGCTACACATTCTAATTCAAAATGAAATATTATCATCAAGTAAAATAATATATCGAATTGCTCTACTACCTACGTGGAGCCAATTTGTATAGTTCAAAATGGCATTATGCCATTATCTTAAGTCACTGTAAAAAAAAATACCCTTATAATTGTCAGCTTTTCTGGTTTGTATCAAGATTTTTTATATATCCAAAACGTTATTCTATGTATGTGCATAAACTTTTATCAAACTAAACGATTAATATTATATTTTATTTCACGTTATTATAAATGAAATCCCTCCCAATTTAATGCGTTGTGTAGATGTCAATCGGTATTAAATTATTGTATTTGCATTTATGTAATCCTATATTATGGTATAATAATATTATAATTATAAATTTAAAACGTAGAAAAACAAAAAATAATGATAAAAATGTAATATAATATTTTTGTGTCCTTCTGTGCGTTTAGATGGACATCATAATATGGAAACATAAATGTCTCATAGTTCATGTTTAACATAGTTACGAGTTGAATATTTTAACATACAACGTTCAATTTACTTAATTTGCTTAATATAATGTCAATCAATCCAATAATAATACCAGCACAGTGATAAACCCGATTTAAGGGAAATATAGAGTTGCCAATAGGTTATGAGGACAGATGGGGATGCATCTACGTGGAGATACTAAAATGTCCAAAGGGAAATTATCCCATTTCCGAAATGTCATTCTGCAGTTAAATATTGATATCTACTTAACAATATTACAGTTTTGCATATTCAAATCATGTTTGTGTATAACTGACATATAAATTATATAAACATATATATTTTCATACTTGAGATAGGTATTAAAATTTAAAATAATTTTGATACAACATTGTTTATTAATTAATTATGATATACAATATTCTTTTCCTTAAAACTTTTATGGATGAATTACTAGGTTATTATCAAATTTTAAAAAAATATATATTACTTAACCGTTAATGAGTACGTATTTCAGGCCGGCATAACGTAGTGCAGTTAATAATTCCTTGTCAAAAACAAATAGTCAATATCATAAATTTTTATTATCCAGACATTAGCGGTAACAGACAATTTCGTAAAATTTTTACAGTAAATATAGTCAATAAATTTAAAATGTTGACTAGTTAATGTTCATAATTTTGTATTCAAAAGGAAATATTGATGTCATTATGTTAGAATCACATAATACTCTTTCAGCTTCTCATATGATATTATAATCTGGATAGTAGAACTGGATGTGACTGATAATTTTTTTTTTAATTATAGGTATCAATTACTTTTGCATTATATGCTATTACGATCGTCAATGTTTAATGAGAAGCGAAATAAGTAAATATAATAGTTTCTTAAGGTGATGAAAATAAATAAACTTGCAATTTACACATTGATACATAATTTCGTTATTTACGCATTAGACAACAACTGCAGCAATGTCGATATAGATAAACTTAATTTTGATAAATAAAAACAAAATAGTTTAGTTAATACAAAATCAATAATATTAAAAGAATTAAAAAAATTATAAAAAATTAATGGTGAAAGATACATTGAAACTTTCATAATATTAAAGTCTCATGGGCTACAAAAAAAAATGTGTGCTTTAGAAAATGTGTTAAATAGAATGAAATAAGTTTGGTTCTGATTTGGTTTTGTACTTAAAAATATTTCGTTGAACAAAAAATGAGGTTTAATAGAAGTTCAATATATTATAGAAGTTACACTGTATTATGATTTTTGAGGAATGGCTTAAAATATAAAACTTAGAGAAGAGTTACTTCTTTCACCTGTCAATATAGTAATAGTACAGTAAGTATAATTAATTTGTTGTATTTATAATAAAATATTTGATAAAAACAGGAAATAGCGCATGTTAATAAATATGAGTTATTTTTATGATCAATGTTGTAACACGTCTTGCAAAATACTTTGGTAAAAGTAATGCAAAGTAACGTCGGACTTATTATAACCTCATCAATGTTGTTGTTGTAATATTTTGGTACAAAATAGGTAAGTTATATGTTTAAATTTACATAATATTATCTAACCATAGGTATTGATTTTCAAAAGTATAGTTTAGTGGGGAGTAGTTTTTTTGGACATATTTAATCTGGGAGAATAAACATTGATTATAAATTGTCTAAAGAATATCTGGTTAATGTGTATCACTGAATTCTGATTATGTACAAAAGGTCATCGAATAGCATTGATATAAAAATCTCTATGCCAATGAAGACTAATTGATTGAAAAGGTGAACAAGTGCAGGTTACCGATCTGCTGTATAGTAGTTGTAATGGATGTTTTATATTTGAATACAATGATAAACCATTGTATACGAAAAACAATTCTGAGCAGTTAGCGTAGTCCTTATAATATTATTATCATTTATTCGTTGCTATGGTGATAAACAAATCGTTAGAATTTAAAATCCCATTTTTAGAGGTTTTTCGTAATTTGTCGGTTGTTTTTCTCGACGCTTTCTAAAACTACTTGGAATTTTCAATTTTGACCTTCCAAAATTACGAACTAGGTTCACTAGAAAAGATGCTGATCTCAAAAACCAAAGCATGCTTACTATCTGAAAAAAATCACACATCATTGTACACCCATTTTTTTCCATAACTTTTTTGTGCTTTTTTTCCTTTAATTTAAGTCATTATAATTTATAAGTGACACATTACCTATGAAAAATTTTCAAAACATTAACTAGGTGTATGCTATTATTATTTGATTATAATAATAAATATTAGTTTTGAAATTATTATAAAAGATTTGGTAGTGGTAAATAAAATATAAAATATTACCCCCTCCAGAAAAAAAAATGTATATACCCAACTGTATACAGTAAATAGATAGTTAGAAATATGAAATAAAAATTATCGTGCATAGTAAAATAAAGTATTAATGAAATGCGTCAAAATAATAATTATTGTATTACTTACATAAAAGATGTACCAAATTAGTTGGAAAAGTTGTGTGTTATATGTGAAATAGCATAGTTATCACATTTTGTGGTTTTTTACCGAGGGTTAAATTGGTTTAGCATCATCAGACGTGACACAGAAGAAGTGTATTTTCAAAAGTTGAGAAAAACTCTTTATCTGTGAATTTGTTAATTAGATAACTTTACTCTGTATTCATAAGAACAAAATTACACGGATTCTTAAAAACTCTTTGAAGCAACCAAACCTTCAGACTTCTCTTAACTTTGTAGAGTTCTATAGAAAACAGTACACTTAAAACGTAAGCGTAAACAGACTAACTAAACATTTTGTTTTGTTTTTCTAAATCCTTATTCCTGGGTTATGGAGTTTTGGTTTTAAATATTGTATTTAAGCAGAAGTTTTTATCAAATTATTTTCTTTCGTAATAGCCTTTAGAAACCAAAACTTATTTTCAAATATTCACCCTCAATAATACAATCTTTATAATTTGATAATAATTTTTGAAACTTCTGTTTTAAAAGTAAGGCTTTATTTTTGTATTCTAATGATTTTTAATAAAGGAATGTTTGATTTATTTAATAATCGTTAAATTTAATGTTCAAAGAAAAATAGTTACATAAGCACTTTGCAGTTTGAAAATCTTATTTATAAAATGTGTTTAGTTTCGATCGATTATTATAGTTGTGTGTACTTGTTTGTATTGCTTGAAATACATTTTTGTATTTTAAATCTCTGTGGTAGTGTAAGCAAATAAAATATATTTTATTGAAAAACTTAAAACCATCTTGTTAAATAATAGTTTTATAAGTCTGATTTAACGTCAATCGTCTGAATTCATATAAACTCTGTGTTTATAATTGATTTATTATCTTATAAGTCGTGTTAGATTTAATAATTGATGTTTTAGTCGAATGGTTCCAAATGAAATTATTGTAAGCTGTAGTTACAATTGTAAAATATATAAATTACTTAGTGCAGCATAAAATCACCACGGAAATAACTGTTAGAACATCGCACGAACATGTCTAATAAAATATATAATTTCCGTATATAATAAGTAGAAAACCATTCTAAAATCGAGTTATTTAAATAGATAATCTCAGAACAAAGAATGAGATGGACTTTTTATACTTCGCTTAATTAATATTCGGCCCCCGAAATATGCGGAAGAACTCTTCCTTCTTTTTTGAGATCTCAATATTCATCTGGGTTGTTTCCGAGTTGTCAGCTGCACTTAATAAAGACCTTCCTTCGATCGTTCTCGGTAGTTTCCATTTCCCAACGACCGCCACTTACTTAATTATTCGAGGTTTTAATGTCGATGATCAAAGACTCTTATAAACTTTTTTAATGAACGTGCGAATAAATGTGTAGGTACCCGTAATATCCAATGGAACAGATTTCCGACCACTTGTTAGAACTTGGGTCAGATCGCCAACATAAATAATATATCACTATCGAGCGAAACTCTCAACTCCATTGTGGAATTACACGTGAGGTTATAACAATTCAGCTGATATTTACCTTGCGGTAATTACACTCTTATAATACATCTATCAGTACCTTACCTACATAAATAGGTATAGAAATCATTTCTCAGAAGGATGAGAATTGCTGAGTGAATCACCAGTCATATCCCAAATTAACGTTGCCAAGTCAGAATATTGTAGTATGGCGGTAATCAATATCAATTGGATGATTGTAGTTATATCAGACTTCAAAAATAATTGTCTGACAAATCCAAATGTGTACATTTTGTGCAGTATTTCATAAAACCGTACGACACCGACTAACGGACTATAGATAGAATAAAATGTCTATAGAAAAGCATTTTTTATCAACCCAAAGTTGAAAAAAGAAAAAGATAATAATCTTCTAAATCTGTCACACTGTTCGTAATTTTATGGTGATACGTGCGTTTATGAATCCTGTGACCACCAAACTTGGTGACACTCATAAAACGGCCACATCCACAGCCACAGCCAATTCTGACACTTATATCCAGTCTTCGTGAGTCCCATGGCTCGACATCATTTTTCAAGTGGTTTCCATTAATTTTTTTTGTAACCACTGATAATAACTCTTATGATTTCCAATAATTAATGTACTTTCTAACTAAATTGAGATTTATATGTTGTATTCGCGCAAAATACTAAATAAACCCTTACGTTGTTTTTAACGTCCCGGATTGGATGTATTATTTTTCTTTCTTTTCTTTTTTCCTATAAAATAAATTGATTAGGTGTACCACAGCTATAATATTATTATGCTGAAACTTAAGTAAAAGAAAAATGTATATGAAAATAAGAATAAAGTTTATTTCATTCGTTTTATCATAATACGTTTCTCGTAAATTTCGAATGAATCATTGTATAGTTTACGGTTCAGCAACATTATCAAGAAAATACGAAGTTCCAAAGATTAAGTCATACGAAAAAAATGGCCTCACCATATAAAGCTGTTAATGGGTAGTAGTATTTTACAACCAACTTTGTACCTCGCGCATCGTTATGCGCCATTATTTATCGAGACATTGGTTTGGTTATTAAAATAATAATGCAATCATCATCATCATCATCATCATTATCATCATCATCGTCGTCGTCGTCGTCGTCGTCGTCGCCATTGTTGTATATTCTCTAAAAAAACACAATTATAATATATTAGTGTATTACTATTACAGTAATCGAAAAACCTCTTGTAATTTTATATAACGTCAGAGACAAAACACAAATAACACGTTTAGATCTTTGTGTGCTTTAAAAAAAAATGGGTTCGTAAGTCGTTTTTGTGGTTCATATTCTGTTGTGTGTGGCGTTATCGATATTAATGCGATATTATGATTATTGTTATTGTTATTATTTTTATTATAACCATTATTGTTATTTATTTATCATTATTATTTTTTTTTATCACTTTTTTTATTACCATTATTTTTTGGCATTCCCCGAAAACATACTAAATTCACACATTTGTCTCCGTTATAATTAATACTATTATATTGTACTACTACAACTGCGGTGGCTCTGTCACGGCAGTTATAGTAGTTGTATTTAACGAGCCACAAACTGACTAGTGGCATATTGGCTAATAAACCACGCTGGATACCGGTTGTGTAGGCAATAATCTCTCATAAACCGTAAAATAAAAACGGAAAAATCGATAAACTTCGCAAAGTCAATATTAGGGTATCGTACGGTAAAAATTGACCGCATTTCTATGCACTATAGTCCATAACAAGTCTGCAGCCAACTGTACTTTGCACAGTTGTACGTCTTCTGCATATGATAGTCCAGTTATTAGGTAAAAATTAAAATAATTTTGGAATGATTCGCATAAAGCTGAAAATCATTAAAAATCTTAAGTAATATATTAATTAGAAACTTATTTCATAAAAAAAAACTAATTACAGTAATATACATCTAGATGATACCACAAAATAATATGTGCCAAGCACTCAACCTGAAAGTTGCTATGGAAAAAGAATGCATAGTATCATGGAAATAATAACTTTTAAAATGTTAAAACTGCAACATATCATGATAATATTATTATTTGTAGGAATAAAAGTGTTAAGACCTTTTTTTCATCTACAAATTTAAAATATTTTACAAAAACACATACAATTTAAGAGATAAATGTGAAAAATCTTTTTGTGTCACCTTTTCTGTAAAATTCTGCGTCACATAAATGCACTACAATATTATCCTTACCTCACACACATGAACACTTAATAATATGTGAACCGTGAACGCGTACCTACACGTAAATTATTTTTATGGCAAATTAGTTTGCTGTTGCTTCAACTTAGAAGTTATATTCAATATGAAACTTTAGAACCACTACAAAGTGCCGTATAAAGTGCCTTGAAAATTTAAACGTCTTTATAATTATATTTTGTTTTCAATTAATAATTAACAATAAATGTACTTAGCATCAACTATTAAAATGAGTTTCTAATATGTCAAAAATGAATTATTAAATTGTATTATAACAGTGATATAATACGTATAACTACTAACCTAAAATTTAATTTAGAAACTGAAACTAATAAGAAAATTATTATGAAATATAATTTATAGTTTCTGGGGTATCTAAAATGTATTAGAGTGAAGTATAAAGTAGACATTTTTTATAAAAGATAAAAAAAAAATAATAAACACCATTGTAAAACCACTAGTTTCCTCGCTCCGCTCAGTATCTAAAATTAAATATTAAAAATTATTTTACCAAGTCAATGCATATTATTAGATTTAATTGTATTAATCATTGTTAGTAAAAATTGGATTTATAAAATATTAATTTCATTATACGTGAAATTTTTTTTTTTAAATTAAGTGTTAAATATTTAACAACAGGAATTATTTTTTTCAAATTGTTATTTTATTTATAAATTTAAGGTTAAGAATTAAGATTTGTTACGATATTTAATTAACAAAAACAATAATAAACCACTGTGTTTTAAATGATTTTATCGAGTAATCAGTTGTAATCGCTGTGTTTAACATTTCTTCGAAATGTGTTGATAGTAAGAATATAAGTTAGGCAGTTTTATTTTTTCTGGACGAGGCATTGTCGAAATTGTCCTGACAAATGTAACATCTATATTCGGTTGATAAAACTTTTTGAAGCTTTTATATTCTATAGAAATAGAACCACAACATATTTTTTTTTTGAAGTTTTCTGATTGATCTGTGTAATTATTTAAATGGTTGAGATATCAAAAAAAAAGTATTTTACAATATACTATTTAGGTAATTAATACTAAAAAAAAAACGATTTATTTTCTTTTTCAAATATCATTATTATCAAAGCATATGTCTAATATAGATTCTAATTTTCTAAAATATTACTTACTATATCTTAATAAATACAATTAATCAAAAAAAATTGTTATATTAACTATAAGCTAGAATAAATGTTACCAAAAATCATGAACTCTTAAATATGAATAAAATATTTGTTCTATATTTTTATATAAACCTATCAAAATAAAGTTAATTTAAATGTAGATGGTGTATACACTGTACATATTTGTTTTAAATTATTTGGTTTTAAAATTAATGTCAAAAGTTTAAATAAATGTTATTTTATTTTCAACCATCAAAATCGAATTGACAAGTTGTCAAATGTTTCACCAAATATAATTTCTGCTAATCCTCGACTGTATATTATAGTACGTTTTTAATCAACGTATTACATTATACAATTATTACATTCATGAAATTCATAAAAATTATTGGATTGAAAACTATAATATTAAGGTACCTAATCTATAACATAAATGTTTGATAAATTTAAGTAGATATTAATTAACATATTTTTTTTTATATTTATGAGCATTTTACATATAATTTTAGTAAATGTTGAAAATTACTATTTTCTACTAGTTTTAAAACAAATTTTTTGAGGCAAGCGCTTTTAATCATCCACACAAATTAAAATTGATCAATAACACCATGATAATATTTTAACATAAATCAACTTCATATATGCTCAAATTTTAGGTGATAATTCATTTCTCTAAATGATTCAATTTTACTTTTACCATTTAGTGCTTTAGATTCTGAATGGAGTGATGAATAAATTGGTTAACAATGATGTGTTTGTTTTTTATTTTATCTGACGACACTTTTCAAAGTAAAAAAAATGTTTCAATATTGTAGGGTTTCTGGTAGCAAATTGGCTCTAGTTTACACTTTGTGGTATTAAAAATTTACAATGCTTTTTACGTAACACCAGATTTTGACAAAACTATATAAATAATTTAGAACCCATAATATCATGACTTCACAAATATACTCATGCCTGAAGTTTTTTACGTTTACATATGACAAATGTTTTTAGTTTTTTATTTTTTTATTTATGTTGATAAAAATTTTGTTTCTTATTCAAATAGTTTGAAAAATTAATATATAATGCACCATAAGTTGTTCTTATAGCAATTATTATAAAAAATATCAAAAATGTACAGTCATGATTCTTTTTTAATTTTATAAGTTTATTAAAATAATATAATAAGGTAGGTACTATGTTTTAGTCACAAATGAATATGACCAACTATATAATTAGTAGAATAATAAATAACTTATAGTAATATGATGCATACGATATCCAATATTCTATAAATAAATGTGGACTCTGCTCTGTATAATTTTTTTTTCATTATTGAATTCAAATTTACACTTTCATTACAGTTACGACCTTACGCAGTAATGAGATACACTGGAAAACTACTAAACAGCTCAGCGACTTTTCCGGTTTTGTGACAATTATTAAATTGATAAATAGTAATACAATTCAAATAGTTTATTGTATAATTTTAGCCTTTAGGTAATATTTTAATAATAATATTATTTTATTTCATGTATTCAAACTCGTGGTACCAGTTAAGTTTATATTTACGATTTTTTTTGGTAATTTGTGAAATGTTGAGTAAATTCGGTTAATTTTCGAATTTATAAAATAATACTATTTTTTGAGTTAGTGAATATAACACATTATGATAAATGTAGGTAATTCAAAGGTTTTTGTGGCATATAATAGGTTGCAGTAGCTGTATTTCAACAAATTCGTATCAATCCTATTAATTTACTAAAATATGTCATTAATTATATAAGAAAAACTAATCCTAAGTCACTTTATTTTAAAATGATATATTTATAGATATTCTTTATGAATTTCAAAAAAAAAAAATGTCTCTCTATTAATCAGCTGTCTGTGTAGTAGAAATATAATAATTCAAGCCTCGTGATAAATCCGTGGACTGTACATTATAGGAACTGAATGAATTCCATTGAGCGGGTAATCGATGGAAGAGCTCGAGTTATTATTAATATCAACGTGTAACTACTATACTGTTAAAGTCCTCAGGGACCTATCGCTGCTGTCTGTATATAGCCGTTATAAGCTTTTCTAAGTGTATAGGGCTATAGAAGGAGGTATTTACAAATAAAATCAATTGTACCTAATTTGAAATGTCATTGCATAATATAACCACGACGTGTCGACCATATTAGTATTTCGTAGAAATTAACTTGAATGTTTAAACTATAATTAAATAATTTAAAAGCTCCACCGCGTCTCATCCACTAAGCTTACAGCGATACACGTATAGCTGTGATACAGTTCTCTACTTCTCTCGCGTCACTATATATAACAATCATTCAACGGTTTCGTTGCAGACTAAACTTTCACCGTTTTTTTACAGCAATATATGTCTAACTCAACATGTGTATATTATAAAAATCTTGCCGTATTACCATTTTGATATCATATCAGCGACCATAAACCTCATTCGCGCTGATTACGTTTAAACTTAGTGCAATGATTATTATTTATTACCAATAGGTACCCTACATCCGGCGGCGAACTTCTTAGTTTAGTATATACAGAACTGTTTCGTTTGATGTATGGACAGTCAAACTCTATTACGGCTGTTTATATCGTTGAACATTTGTCGGAAATATCACAAGAGGGTTCGCTCTTTAAATTTTTTTCAGGAGCCGATCACATCAGTTCAAGCAGAAGTTGAGTTTTTAAAATCTTTATGACAAATCAATAATGTATAACAACTAATAATTCGATAAAAAACAACTCATTTAATGGGAAAAAAATCCTTCAAGCGAACTGAAAGCTGTCATTGAAAAGTAGGCGACAGGATGGGATTTCACAGGGAGACCGGTTTCGTTGTTTCTAGGTAACGGAAACTTCAAGGTTAAATTTCCTGAAGATAATAATATGACGATGGCACTCTAGCAAACGATGGACATTGATCAAAGCGACTTGAAGCGATCATAATCGTTAAAAAAATGTTTGTACGCTATTGAGTTATAGGTGAATGTAGTGTTGAGGAGATGCTGGAGAGTTGGGAAGACTATTTATGATTTGTGTCCCCCCCCAAAAAAAAATAAATACCTCCCTGACTGTAACGAAGTCGACTTGTAGAACGATAGAACACTAACAATTTCACATTACATATTACATATAGCGAACCATACGTTTTTACCAGAGACCTTGTAATACCAATCGAAACTGAACTGTATTCTGGTAACTGGTGGGTCCAACTTAGTCAAAAATACAGGCAAATACAAAATGATACAGTAAGTGGCGAGTACAACACTTAAGTATAGACAATATGAACTAAATTAAAAAGCTAGTGGGTATAGTGTATGAAACGTGAATAATATTATTATTCTATTTTTATTCGTTCTCATAATAGGAAAATATTTGCACAAATAATTGTTAACGAATTACGCGTTACAAATAATAAATAAAACGTTGAATTTATCTATTAACTTATTTTGGAAATCTGATCTGATTCTATAGTTTTAAAATTCCAAAAATCCAAATTGTAATTTCGACATTATACGAGTGAACCTCTACATAGGTACAATCTTTAATATCATATACTATTATGCTTAAAAAACTTTTCCACAACATTTTTTTTTTCTGATCCAATAACATTTGTTCGACAATGATATTGTTTTGCTTTGGCCAAAATAAATACATTAGATAATTTCCAACAATATTAGGATTCATTTTCAGCGGAGAACATATTTTAAAAAAAGTAGTGTTTCGTGCAATACATTTCATACGATTAAAAATTGGTAATGTTTCAAATATGATTCCATAAAACTACAATTTGCATATTAAGCTTTTATTTTTTTGTCGTGCACTTAATGACTCGGAAGGGAGAACTAAAAATCATACAAAAGTGTATACGATGCATTATGAACAAAACATTAAGAAAATCGATAAAAATGACAGATAGGACACAGTTTCCGGGTGTTTAACTCGTCTCAGTGAGAAATTCTGGTATGTTTTGGTGGAACATTTAAAAACAATAATAAATTATAGAATTTAAAAAAAATGATTCCGAACGATCCATGGTAAAAATCTTATAAACTGACATTTTTTAAAAATTATCTGACAGCGATTGGTAGTTTTTCGCTTCGTTAAAAGCTACTTTTGAGGAAAAAACTCCAAAAATGTCCTTTTAAAAGTAATATCTAGACTCGATTTATTATCTATAAACATGTTAAATGAAACTTTTTGAGTACTTCCCTACCCAAAAACTTTTCGCGAAAATTGATAAAAACAAAAAAACAAAACAACTCTATAGAATAAATACACAAAATTTGACATAATAACAATCAACAAAACACAAAATATTCGTTTCTCATAAATGAACACAATGTCTCATCAAATTATGATACTATAAGGCAATAATATGGTCAATTTATTTATTTCTCAATTTATTAAGTAATTTTTGTTTTATAATTATTTATTTAAGGCTTCTACAACTGAGGTCATTAACCTATTACTGCGTGGGAGGATACGGTTGGATTTGGACTCGTATGTGTATGTGTGGCAAAGATTTTTCACTAAGAACCTAATGGCACAGTTAAATACTCTTAGATCACGTGTTGTGACTGATTGTAACCATCGCACCACGCCAAGCCACTTTTTAAGTAATTATCACATTAGACAATTGTATTTATTAAATATTACTGCAGATAATAGTAATTATTGTAAACTAATTATTTTAACTCAATTGAATACATTTCTATATAGCGATACATTTCAATTGTTTAAATAATTACTGTAATTATTTCAAACAAATGATACGGATGAAGAAAAAAAAAATTACAAACCTAAAATGGAAAAACTTGTAAGTTATAATAATTGTACAGTCGGGAATTTATCGAAAAAGGAATAATATCATTTCAATTAATTATTTAAGAAGTCTTATTATATGATTTAATTGTATTATTACAAGAATTAAAAGAATTATGTTATATTTATCAATTCTAAGGTATGCTAGAATGCACGTGTTTTTTTTTATCTAATTCACTTTTTTTTTCGTGGTTTTGTATTTCGGTAGTAGGTAATAGTATACTCCATGATTTTTTTTTTTTAGATTTTAACTTTCAAGAATATGTATTTGTGATTCCAAGAGAAGATAAGAAAGAAAGAAGTAAGCAAAACAAAAAAATATTCAGAAAATGTATATTTTTTTATATTCATAAAAATATTCATGTATAAACTTGCATTTTATAACGACGAGCGACCAAACTTTTCCGAATGACGATCTCAAATAACAAACCCGGAAAAATACTCACTGAGATACTCCAGTCATCTAATTTTCCTTTTTTTCAGATAGTAAATTACCTGATTCGTAAAGATTCTCATAATAAGCTCATATAGTGGCACAGTAGGTATTTTACTTTCGAGCGATAGCTCTAGACTATTAATGACGTCAAGTCCCATTAAAACCAATCTGATTAAAACTAAATACCTATCATGCATATGCAAATATTATGACGTCATAGATGCACACACACACACACACACCACACACACACACACACACATCACACATCACTCAGCTCAAAATATCAAATTGCCGAATGCGCACTAAGGATGTTAGGTGAAATAAAATATATTATCGAATCAAATCAATTTTAATAATAACATTACGATATGTTTGATAAATTTGCATTAACTAATTTGGTAAACGTTATTACCGGTGGAAGACATAAGTGCCAAAATTAGATAAGAAAAAAAAAGTCGTATCGTACTAAAGCACCAAAATCGTACCGTACGAAAGCGCCAAAATCCTAGGTACCTACCTGTGTGCCACGGTTAATAGATATTAAATTTAGAACTATATCGTTTAAAAACTCCAAACGTTTAGTCTTAATCGACAAATTTATTATATGATTACAATAGACTGTCACATGACAGTGCGTGTGAGCAGTTTTGTGTTATAACATATTATATTGTTAGTAATTTTCTTATAAAATTACAATCAACCGATTTATTATAAATTTATATTAATTATTTATTGTATACATATTATACATATTATAATTTATTATTGAAATTTTTTTTATAAAATTATATTTATGTGTATATTATAGCGATTTTTAAATAAATACTTACGTATATAATATATTCATTTTGGCGCAAATTTTATATAATTTTTGCACCTTTGGCGCTTATGTCATACAGCCGTTATTACACTCCTATAGTATTATCACGATCCTTCCGTTTGTATAGACGGTACCTACCTGCAGCAGAGCTAGGTGTGAACAAAATCAATTGATTGACGTCGTGTTATGAGTATACACCATATAAGTTATTTAAAGTTTTGCTTAAAACTAATTGAACACCATAGTAATAACGATAATGAAAACTTGTTCTACACGATTACATCAGCTGCACACCATAGGTAGCTAATTATGACGAATAAAACACTTCCTTAACGAAACTCGCGTCTTACCCCGGTGATGACAATATAATATAATGTTATTTATTTTTTTTTGTTATTTAGTAGCGTAAAATGGGAGCGAGCGCGGCGGCATGTTATTATTATTATTGTCATCTCGCAACAGTGCAGAAACGATACGAAGCCACGCTGTACTGTTATAATATTATATTGTGTATGGTTATCGTAAAAATACAATTAATTCAAAACGAATCGGCGGCGCACGTGAGGACCGAGACGACTGCGCCAGATAATCCAATATCACGTCAAAGGTCGTATCGCCGTCGACCGCTGTGGATAAAGTTTCCCCCTCGGGAAGACGTGTCGTCTATCAACACCGGTTGCCACTTGCCGGGTGATCTGGGCATTTCATAAATAAGCGATATCGCGTCGGACGTGACGTATAAATGGCATATGTTCGGTAATCCAGCAGCCGTCGCGCCCCTCTAGACTTGGAGGTATTGTTTTGTTTTTTTAAATATTTTCTAATCTTTATCATATCGTATGATACTATGGTTAATTTATTGTAAGTAGGTATAAAATGTATTGTTTTGTTGTGATAGTAATATTGATATCAATAATACTTCTAGGTATGATTTTGTCTACAATGCGCATCGATGAAATTATATGAATAAAAGTCAGTTTGTAATTGGTATTTTTTAAACAATAGTTTATAGACAAAGTTAAATGCCCCCCCCCCCTCCAAAAAAAAAACATATTATTTAAGATTCGTGTAGATTTTCACGTGTTTTTTTTTTTAATATTTATCATATTATATTAATTTACCGTACAATAATAATAGCTTTTGATTGCGGAGTGATCTGCTGTATTACAATTTATAAATAAACATTATTGTGAAAAACGCGATGGACGTGATATATAAATGACACGTGTTCAGTAACCTAGCGGGGCGACTTGGACGTATTATTTATTTTTTTAATCGTTGTCATATATTAATTTACCGTAGGTATACGGTATACCTGATAAACTTTGGGTCCGTCCCGACTCCCGAGTTACTTTTGTAAGTATACCTATGTTAACAGTTAATAATAGGTGCCTGACCTACTCGTGATAACAGTTGAAGGACACATATTACTATATTATTATAATTTTATCATAGCTGCATTTATATAATATTGCAGCAACAGTTTACCGAATCAGTTATACTATAGACTAATGTTATAATGTTCAGTTCGTAGTGAGCACATAAAATACAAATTATATTACACCTACTACATGATGCATGTTATACATTTATATGCCTTCGTAGCCGGGCTTGGCGCGACCAATGCGGTGGTGGTGTACGCGTAAAATAATTTCGGGGTCGTTTAATGCGTATATATGCTGCGCTACATTCCGTCGTCAACGCCGCTGTAGCTACCACCTTCGTTACCCTAACCCCTTTGACCGACACACGCATACACATTCGGAAAATATTCCACAGAAAAGTTTTCCCTCGCCTCCCTCTCTCTCTCTCTCTCTCTCTCTCTCTCTCTCACTCTCTCTATCTCTCTCTCTATCTCTCTCTATCTCTCTCTCTCTCTCTCTCTCTCTCTCTCTCTCTCTCTCTCTCTCTCTCCTCTCTCTCTCTCTCTCTATCTCTCTCTATCTCCCTTCCTCACTCTGTTACTCTCGCGGTGATACATATGTGTGTGTGTGTGTGTGATGGTAATTATCGTATTTGGCGCGGGTGTGCGGCATTTTGACCGGGGGCTTTGGCGCATGCACCGTCCGGAATCGCGACGAGTAGCGCGAGCGTGCCAGATACGTAGCCGGCTGGTCCGCGGGACGAGTCGAAGGCGATATAGCGACAACGGCAGTGTGCGTGAGTGTACGTGAGCTCGTGCGCGCGAGTGTGTGTGTGTGTGTGTGGGTGTGTGGGTGTGTGTGTGTGGGTGTGTGTGCGCGTGTGTGCGCGCGCTAACACAGCAGATAGCCAGCGCGCGCGTCGTCGTCGTCGTCGTCGTCGCCGCCGCCGCCGCCGCCACCACAGCCACCGCCGTAGCTGTAGCCGTAGCCTTCGTCGTCCCGCCACCCGGCGTAATACGAAACGCGGTGGTGCACGCGCCGCCCGGGCAGAAACGGCGAAAACGGGCGCGCGCTTACGGCGAGCAAATAATATAGAGGTAGTATACGCGGGCGGTACGGGGCGGGGTCTGGACCGCCGTGGAGAATTGCGCGCGCGCGCGCGCTCGTACGGTCGCTCGACGGCAGGGCGAAAGCTAGCGGCACGCACCATCAGCACCACCGACAGCGACGGCAGCAGCGGCAGGACCAGCGTTGGGAGCAGCCAGCCGGCGGTTGGAACGGCAGTATTGTGGTAGTGGCGCGTTTGGACGCGTGTGTGTGTGTGTGCGTGTGAAGAGAGAGAGAGAGAGAGAGAGAGATAAAAAGCTCGCGCGTGCGTGCGTGTGTGGGTGTGTGTGTGTGTGTGTGTGTGGCGGCGCGCGCCAAAGACGTTCCGGCGAGTACGTAGGGACAGGTTTTCGTACACAGTCGTACCGCGGTTACCGCTGTCGCAATACCGCAACGAAAACAGCTCATCAATATAATATTATTATTATTATTATACGGGCATCCCATAAAAATATATTCCGTGGACGAGACGTCGTCGTCATCGCCTGCCGTCGTGTCACACTAGCTGCCTTCGCCCCAGGAACTGGCTTCCATCCGTTGAACGGTCGCGGACGCTCGCTGCCGCCGCTCTCTGCAGGGCCGCTGCGAGGTTTTGCCGTCTCTGTATTTTTCCGGCACGTGCCACACCGACCACGGACGGCACTGTTCCGGTCCACCGCCACCACCGTTGAAATGGACGCGACGGTCGGCCACCGTCCCGCGGATACCCATCGGCGCCACAACACCGGCGACAGGCCCGGCGACCAGCAGCTGGTATACGGCCGTCAGCGACGACAGGACGACGGACGTCAGAAGGAGCCACTGATCGTTGTTGGCCACAACGCGTCCTGTTGTTGATAGGAGACCGGACGTCGACGACGAGGACGGGTCGCGCGCGCCACCGCAACCGCCGCCGCCGCCGCTGAATGGGACATGGGAATACTCCCGTATCTGCTCATCGTCTACCTGATCATTGCAGGTCAGTGTTGCGGTAGTGTTTCAATTTCATTTTTTTTTTTCATTTTCCAGCAGAAGTTTTCTTCGGTTCACTTCAGTGGTAATATATATATAACGCCAAAGGCTACGAGTGCTCCTCCTCGTAATATTGTTCAGTATAAGTCGCGCATCTAGATTATGGAAACCCGCGGGTTAAAGAGGTCGTTTTTTTAGAATTCTCGCGTGTATTTACTATTTTTCCCAATTACGAGCAGCGACCATACTAAGTAAACCGAAGAAAATGTCCAAGAAACTTAAACAAGTGCACTTTAGTTTTAACGAAGTAATTCTTAATAATAAACCATGTGCTATCCTCCGTATTTCGACTTCATTATACGAATTCGGTTTTTAACAGCTCTGCACTTTCTTTATTAAGTAAATAATATTATTATCCCCTTTACGCGTAATAACAAATAATAATACTATGTGCGAAAGGCGTAGGTATTCTATGCGTCGTGTAAAAAAATATTGAAACCGTGATTTATTATTGTTCGATTAATATTACGCGTTCGTCCCATTGGTTTTAAGACTAGTAAGTTGTACTTAACTATTTGGATTATCGTGATCGTGATGGAAAATAATATAATACGTGAATAATGAATATCATCCTACATTAACCGACATTTTTACTACCATTATTCCTTCTTTTCTCTGCGCTGTTACCTGTTAGTAAATAGCTATTATACCGATGGAGATTACTATTCACTATACATTCGGTGAGTTATTTTGCCATTTTTCACCGCACTGCAGCTTTGTTCATATTATATTTTACAACTGTTGATTTTGACCCGCGAGCCGGGGAAAAAGACTGCGTTGTCTGTTAATGACGCGGCTGCGATGGGTTTGCAACTAGTTGCACCCCGTCAATACGCGATTCGTCCGTTTTCAACAATATGCCCAAACGACCGCTAAAAAAAAATGTTTCACTGCGTGTGAGTTAAGTGTGTGTGACTATTGCGTGGCATTCTTGTTTTTTACACGGGTGTTTTGGTCGTACACCGATTTTATGGTGAAAAAAAACCTCTCACGATAAAATATCGTGTTGCTACCTGCACTATGGTTGTATAGAGATGTATGCGGCAAAATTGTCCAAATAAAATGTTATCATAGAAACTTGGAATGACTTTTTCTCGCAGAACGGCACAACAGGAGATTATACGTACGTTCGCTCGATGATTGTTGGACAATTTCGTGAGAAATGTCAATCAAAATCGCAATCATACCCCGTAATCCATACCCAGTGACAGGTAAACTTCTTTGAAAGTCATTTTTCATAACCTTTAAACATACAAGAACTGTATATTGTACATAATATCTTCTTATTTATATTTTATAAAAATGATGATGCATTTGTTTGTTGTTGCCGGTAATCTCGGGAACTTCGCGGAACCAATCGACACCAAATTTTGCACACATATTCCTCGAGACTCGGCTAGTTTTTATAGCTTTTTGACCCATATAGCTACACTTGGCTCACGCGGAAACTTAGTTTTGACTCACGGAAATCGAATATTTTTTTATTTGTATACCAATACTAGGTACCTATGTACTATATAGGGTTATATTGGTTACAGAAATAAAAGATACGTTATCTAATCACTATAATATAATCTAAATATATGAAAATTAATGTATATTTGTAGCTTATAAAATACTCAGCTACTCGACTGATTTTTACAACGATTTTAGAGACTGTTCTTAGAGAGCTGATCAGCGTAGAGGGTAGTTTTGAACACTTTAGAAAATATACCAAGTGCTATATATCCAATAAACAACATATGATACAGATGGGAGCATCTCATTGGAATTAGTTCGTAAAGGTTATTTTAGAATTAGTTCACCAATGCCGATTTCCCCATGAATTGATGTTGGTACCTACACTCATACCGAGATTCGACTATATATAGCACCAAGTTTTATATTTGTTAATTTTTTCCAGAGTAATTGCGGGTTATGTGCTGCTAGTATATTATATTAGGTATATTTCCAAACTGAATACCATCTCCTAACACGCATAGTAGTTGTATAATACATATTATGTTGTAGCCCCGCAATATTAATTTTTATAACCATCAGATTTTTCGGTGAACTTTTAATTCACAATCGTATCAATTTGATGTTTGAGACTTAGAGAGTCAAAGTCAGATAAAATAATTGCGATTACGTATAGGTACTACGAAAATACTTCTCTATCCGCTTGAAAAGAATATGTCACGACTGTTAAACATAATATAGTGTTGTGTTTATACACTAAGTACAGGTAATGAATTAATATTTTTACTGGCTTATAAGATGTCGAATTGAGTACACGATATAATATTATGTCCTTAAATTTCATTTTTTGAAATATTTAATTTTTTCTGTTTATATTTCCGTTCACATTGAAAAATAATTTACAATCTCTATGAAACTCGCTGTTTTTTTCTAATTTTAAATGATTATTTGAATTTTCACTTGCATTACGGTATTATCTGAATTAAACAATATATTTTACTATAGCTTCTTTATATAATGTTTGAAGGTCGAGTTGATGCCCCCAGGATGATTCTTGGAGAACTTAATTTTCGTATTCCTAGTCCTCAGAGTACTTTCTATGCGTCTACCAATAAATCTAACTTCTCTAGGAATGCCCCACTTTTAAGAATAATGCACAATTTAAATAACTCTATGGAGTATTAGACCTTATTTAGCGGTTCTAGTACAAACTACGGAGGCTCACTTTTTTTTCAGATTTCCTTCATTTTTTCTCTTGTTTTTTTTTTCTCTTGTCAATTAAGGTGTTAGGATTAGTATAAGTTGAGTTAGTGTAAGATAGTGTTTCATAAGTTGTTAACTGTTTGTATCTTTTACCATTGTGTTTCTTGTTTCTATTATGCTGTATTTTAAAAAGCCGTTTGGCGTTAAATATAATAATAAATAAATAAAATAAAATAAATAAATACGTCCGAAAAATAAGTTAAAGTAACAAGAGCACCAGGTAATCCGTAATTGATGTGAATATAAACTCTGTATTTTGTACGTATCTATCTAGACTTACATGGAAAGCCCTTAGACTTGCCAACCTAAATTTATCCGTACCACTTCAATTCAAATTCAACAATTTAAAAAACCAGAAGTAAATCCAATGTTTAATCTTTAAAGTTTAAGCTACACATTTCATTTTTTTTAAGTTTCAGTTACTATATTCGGAATACAATATAAATATTTTTAAATGGAAATTTAATGTACGTAGAATAAACGCAAATTATGTTTCAAATGTTTGTAAGTATGTACAACATATTTTTTATTCAATAGTATTAACATCTCAAATACACGTTTTGTCAATAATTATTAGTTTAGACGATTTTTACCATCCAATTTACTCAAATTCAAATTTGATTTGAACAATGATATATATCAAATATTTCTATGTGTACTTTTATTCTTATTCATTGGTAGTCTATGTTATAAATATTTCCCATGCCTAATTTTAATATACAATATTCAATAAATTTCATTTTTTAACTAAAAACTTATTTTAGATTCCGAGCGGAATGATGAATATAAGTATTGATTGTATAATATGTTTTTTTTTGTGAATTTCAAATGATGTTATCATTAACTTAAAAAAAGGTATCTGATAGAAAATTGGTTTCAAAAGGTAGATACTTTTAGAAGGTATACATTAAAATATATTCCCATTAATTTTCGATTGACAGAAAGAAAAAAAAATGTATGAATTTTTGTAGACAAAATTACCTAAAACTACCTACTTTTAGACAAAATATAATTTTTATTTTGTTGTAATATAAAAATGAAAAATCGTAAATCCTACAAAATTTCACAATGTTTATATTAGCATTTTTATGCATGGTGTGATTTTCAAAAAAATTTTATTTATTTGCTATTTATTGACAATTGATATTTAAAACGGTTTTTCTCTAAATATCGACAAAAAAAGTATCATTTTGTCAAAAACCTTGAAAATGTATAGTTTATTATAGCCATTTAAAAATATTCAAGATACGTGGCACAATGGTTTATTTTGTTATAAGATTTGAAGTTTGACAAAATTTGGCAATATCACGATAATTTTAAAATTATTTTGTATTTAAAAATGTTTACAATTTTCAATTTTTATAGCTAAGACTTGAGACTAACTGAGTGGTTCATACTGGAATAAAAAAAAACTAACAATATATAAGCACAATTTTTTCTGTTACACACATTTTAAGTTTAAATTTGAACGAAATTCGATAATTAAACAAAGAATAACGATTTTAGTTATTTTGTTGTCAATAATATTGTTTTCCTAGGGATTTAACATATTTACCTACATTAAATATTATATTTATTACCATACCTACCGTATTACTAATAGTAAAATAAACTACTATAATTTTAAATATATAATAAAATATACTATTTGCTTACCTTTCTTACTTACTTACTTCCGCCATTTTTTTTAGGTTTTACTGAAAAATCATTCCAAAAATAAAATACTTATGTATATATTTTATTTTTAGTGTAGTATAATTAATAATTAATACAGTTAACAGAGATTAGATTTTTCTTTAAATATCATCTACTATAAGTTTTAAATGTTGTCTCTCATTAAGTACACAAGTCTATAAATATAAAAACAAAATTAATTATTAATTAGACATACCTATCTTCTATACAATCAACGCTAGTAATTTGTATAATTCACTATTTTTTTTATTTTTACCTAATTTTAGTAAAATAAACCATTACATAAACTATAGCAAAAATAACAAAAATAATATAGAATTTAATACGATTTTTTTCGTTTTCTAAGGTCAACATAATAATAACTGTAATTATTGTGATTTAGTGAAAAAAATATCGACAGTTATATTTGTAACAATTTCTAAATAATTTTTATAAACAGTAGTTTTCACGAATACTTATTGTTTGATAATAATGATAGCAACAATTTTAATTTTAAAACAATTATATTAAGTATTATTTTAAAACCATATACAATATTGATTGAATATAAACACTACAAAAATAACTAATAAGCATGAAATGCATTAATGCTTATTGAATGTTAGTGAATTATTGCTGTCTGTACTTTAAAATATTCATTGCTATGTAATATTATGTACACTCCCGTTCGTTTTATTTTTCTTATAATGATATCCAAAAATGTGTTTTGGATGTAACATGGCACTTACGATACTGGTATTAATTCCAATGAGACCAAGTATATGCAATGTGTATGGATAATTATTTATCAATATATGCATGTCTGAATAGCTTATAAATTTGGCAAAGAAGTCAAAAATGTAAAAAAAATTATTTTATTATAATTGGATAATGATAAAATCAGAATAATGGTATTTCAAAGTTATTAACTTTATAACTCGTACATTATTGTTATAAGTAGATACGACCAATGTTATTTTCAGCGTTCAACGTTGATTGCATTAAGGTTAAAAATTGAGACCCAGAAAAAAGAAGGCAACAATAATGGTGGTTGTGTAAGATTCATAATAGTCGAGATAAAAGTAAATAGATTAGGTACTAAAACAATGGTTGTCATGACTATCTTATTGTAGAGATAGATTTATAAAGATCCAAATCCTTCGAGATGTTAATAATATTATAGTCAAGCAAAAATTGACTGAATGTTTCAACAAAGTACTTTTTACTTTTTCGAACAATATTGTTTTGATGGTTTCTTTTTATTATTTTCAAAATTATTTTGCACCTGATTAAGATAAAAAGAAAAAAACATTATAAACAATTTTAGATTACTGCAGTTTATGAAACATTATTAAACTATAATTTGTTCTTAAAAATTAACATACTAGCTGTACAGTCCTTTGTTTTTCGTAACAATAGGCATATTATCATTATACTTGCTTTATGATATTATACTCACTAATAAATATTATAGATCATTAAATTAAAAGTTATATTTTAAACAAACATCAATTTTTAGTACTATTACTTGACATCAGCCACTATAATATCCTTTGAATCATTAATTTGAACCCTAGATTTTATATATTTACACAATGAATAATACAATTTAATTTAATTTTCCAATTCCTCCAGAGGGAATATTTAAATTAAAAGTTAGTAGGTAACTAGATTATCAAGAACTAATTAAATTGACTGGTATTATACAATTATACTGGGTAAAGTTTAACTTAGTTTATATTTATTTATTTGTTTGTAATTGAAGGTTTAGTATTACAAAAATAACTTTGGAATAAAATATATACATAAATATTAACTTAATTAGTTATCTACCTACATGTAGTGATGGACAAGTTACACGATTAATTATTGCTTAAACTGGTTACATGGAAATCGTATATCTAGTCACAAAATAAAAGATACTTTTAAAATGTGTAACTGATTACACGTTATGTTACAGTAGCTTATTAGTTTCATTTAAAGTTACAAATAACTTAATAATTTATGTTATTTCTTCAATAAAATTATGACCCAAAAAAAATTATGAGCATATAATAAAAAATGGTTACGTAAGTTATAAGTTATAATTTAAATGTAAAATTAAAAAATATTACATACCTAATGTAATAACTAATAACTAATACATTGTATGGTTAGAGAGCATTTTAATACATAAACAATATATGACAAACTATAATATATTATTATGTTGACGCAAAATACGGATAACACGCACTATGGCCATATATGTACGGACGATGGACAGTACACTATTATACATAAATATTATAAATCCAGTATACTATTAATACACAAAATAAAACAATACATTTATAACACAAATAATTAATTATAATTTTAAACTTGTAATACTACTAATAACTAAGTACCTAGTCTGCAGTAGTGCAGTGTATGAAACCTTAAATATATTTTGTGATATTTATGTATTTAGAAATTGAATGAAAAACAAGTTTTTAATATTACAACTAAAGTTATATTGACATTGTTCAATAATATCTATTATTTTAAGTTACAATAAGAATTTTAACCACTTACATTTTGATGAAACTGATTTTACTTGCAAATTGCTTAACTGATTACAAGTTATAAGTTACAATTGCAACTTGTTAACGGAACTTTGATACGTGTGATACGCTGTTGACTGCCCAACCCTACGTACATGACTTTTGGACATTTTAAGATTATAAATTATGTTATAATACAATAATATAACACCTATATCGCTATATAACGATATTTAATTTTTAAAAATCAACTTTTAGCTGCTGTCGCTTGGTACAAACGATTTCAAACCACGTATATGCATATATATGTCTAAATATCATTTCCTAAAGTCTTGTCAAACCATCACCCGGAAGAATATTTCCGATTTCGACAACTTCCGCTGCATCGGTACGGCATATATTTCGACTTCCTTTTACACGAGAGAAGTTATTGGTGCAAGATGAACGCCGAACTCGAATACCAGGAAAAGGAAATATGAACAGTAGCTAAATGCAAATTATAATGTATTCAGTAAATGAACGAACATTGTTTACATACAAACACTAGTACAAAAGTTGTATTTTCAATGTTGCGATGATATCATCGCGTTCTGTTATAACACACTGACGCTTTGAAAAATCAACACGTTAAACGACGGTAAATCTATCAGTTAAGGCGAGTGATGAAGAAATAAGTGGAATAGTTTGTAGAATGTGCTTCGCCTGATAGTTGCTATACCTACTATATATGCTGCATGAAACATAAGCGTTACTTTGCCTTATTCCACGTACAAAATTCTTTTTTTCTTTCCACCGTCGTCGTCGTCGTCGTTACCATCTCCTCCTCTAAATGGCCGACAATCGAGTTACAAAAGTAATAGTCTATTCAAACACATCTGCGAGCCGAAACGATTTTCCCGAATAAAAAGTTTTGTGACTCTCGTGTAAAAGAACTCCACACCGGCACCGTGTTTGCCGGCGACAACGAGGGCGTTTATGGGTCGTCGGCGGGCGGAGGCGTATAATGGTAGCAGGCGGTCTCCCCCCCCTCCCATCCTTGACAAGTGTACGGTACAGCGCACTGACTTTGTACTTAGAAACTAAAGGTGTGGTATATATAGCAGTGGGATAGAGAGAGAGAGAGAGAGAGAGAGAGAGAATGAGAGAGAGGGTGTATAGAGAGGGAATGAAAGAGAGAGAACGAGTGGCAGAGTGCGAGGGAATGAAAGGAAACGAGGTGGGGTGCCAACACGATACCTACATATAGAGAGTCGGTCGAATATTATTTTATTTTTTTCCTTTCCTCACTCCGAGTTTAAGTACTTTGGGAAATATCACCTAGGAGTTTGCTCTGCGTTCCGGATGCAAAAGATTAAGAGACGAAAAACCAAAACGAAACGACTGCACTGCGACCGGCGTGCTGCAGCAGGCGTTGACTTGTAGGGCAAGTTTTTCTTGACGACGACCTCGTCGTTTACGGTAGCACGAAGGGTAGTGGGGTGGGGTGAGGGGGAGGGGAAGGTGTACGAGAATAGGATCTACTACGCGAAGGTCCTGCCACGGGATGGTGCCGTCGACGCCGGAGGTTTTTTTTTCGGCGTAGGCTTGATGAAATTACCGTTGATGCCCTACCCCCGGTGAGCCGCCTTCTGCTACTGCCGTATATATAGATGTATTCAGTGTATATGTGCACACGCACCAAAACGGTCGGATAAAAAACTAAAAAAAAAATTGTATTTTCTATTTGATTTATGTGCGCCCTGAAAACTTTTGTTTAAAACATTTCGTTCCATCTATTTAACTTTATGCATAATAATATACTGTTTTCCTTCCTTGGATATTTCCAAGAGAAAATTTCATCCGACAAACATTTATATTTAATTATGATTTATGTGTTCGAGAAACGGTTTCATTTTTCGTTTTAGTTCTTATTTTCAATTATTACAGTCTGTTGTACACTTGTTTCCACAGTCGTTTAAATTCATCGCTACTACGACGCTGCGAAAGTAGAAGTTGCTTAATAATATTATTATTTTTAAATATTATTACTATCGTAAAACTTTCATGGCGTGCGACGGGTATATTATTCTTAAACTGATTGGCCGTGTAATGCGGATATACGGACACCACGGAATCGAATCAGACATACAGGATATTAATACGAATTAATTTATAGCTCTCCGCCTTCGATACCTATACGTGTTTATATAATGTTAATAATAATGTCGAATAACACAATATTGCAATATTTATAAAGTGTCATCATAAACGAATTGAAACGGAGTTGGGGTCCCGGTTGAGTGGTGCAGTGAAAGATTCGATAAACATAAAATTGTCTCTATCCTGGAATGTATATTGCATAATGGAGTGTATATTGCATTTTGTGAAAATGTATTTTATATCTATACTGAATCAATACAACAGATAATATATAATAATACTAGCGGGTCCCACACACTTCGTGGCCCGTAAAAAATGACAACTCTTAAAAAAATTGTTTTGTTCAACTCCTTTTGGGTGTAAGTCGTTGCAGTAAGTACAACTCAGCCACCCTTGTGGGCAATGTATGAAAGTTTGATTTTATGTATGCTTGTACCTGATCTGCTCGATTAACCAATGGCAACCAATAATAAATAAATACTATTTCTATTAATTATTTGTCCTATAGCAACCTATAAACAAATATTTCCATCTTAAATCTCAAAAGGAGCACCTCCCCGGGTTCCTATTGGTTGTAGCGTGATGTTCTATAGCCCATAGTCCTCCTCTGTAAATGAACTATCCATCAAATAAATAGTTTTTCAATTCGAACAAGTAGTTCCTGAGATTATCGCGTTCAAACAAACGAACAAATTCTTCAGCTTTATATTATATTGGTATATAGATTAAAGCTAAAATATCGTATACAAAATTAAATTAAAACAAAAAAAGTGGGCAAGTAGTTTAGGTTGGTTGAGTTAAGTAAAATCGTTATTTCCCGTTTAAATATCCAATGTCGTCAAAGTTATGACTACAGACCCTCATAAAAACAGTAGTGAAATCACCCTTCAATTTTTTTTAATTTTTGTAAGAAAAATATTTGAAAAATGTCATATTAAATATTCTAAAATGGGATATGAATATTAAAAATGTTATACATTTTTAACTACAAAATAGTTTGAAAATGTTCGTGATTATGATGAATTTCTTAATTTTAACTTATAAAAAAATGTGGACGTATTCTACCTATTTATGATATTATTCATTTTCCGAAAGAAAAACTTATAAAGAACCTTGTATTAAATTATCAAGATTTTTAACTCGGAAACAAAAATTTAAGAAAATGTTAAGTCCCTACGGTATTTATTTTTAAATAATAAGTAATAACAAAAAACAAATCCGTTTTGGCCAAAAACTAGTTTTGTGAAATTTCCAATTATGACCACACAAAAGTGGGTTTATAAATACTATTTGGTGAAGAGACGTTTTTTGATGGTTGGGCCGGTATAATAGACCCTAGTGTTGGGGACAGTTAATTTTTTTGAACAGACCATTTTTCCACTGTTGTTAAAAGATCTCATTGGATAGAGAATCGTTATTTGTTATTACTTTTTGGCACGCTCTATGCTCTTTGGTATACATATTTTCTGAATAATGAGAGGAGGTACTGTTCTCAAGTTGCAGGGAATTGCGATAATGCGATATGACTTTTTTGTGATAGACTTTACGACTATTTGTAAAACTTATGGGAAAGTGGCACCTCCAGATGTTCCGCCACCCGAATTAAATTTAGTTAAAATATTTACCTGTAATTTCTCAATCGTAGTAGGTAGGCGGTATCTGCTTTGTATTACGATGTATTTGTGTTTGTCGTTTTGCAGGTATTAGGAATATTTTTATTTTTGTTTTCAAATAAAAAAATTCTTCTGCGTTTAATTTATAATAATAAAAATCATACACAGAGCGGTGCAAAACACATATTGTAATTTGTAATGACGGGTGATCGGCCGACATTGCAGAGAACCAATATTTGAAATAAAATTCGCTGAGGGTTGATTTATGTGCCACTCAATCCTCGTTCGTAACGATTTCACGTAATGTAAATAAATTACCTGATATGATTATGGCACAATGGTGAATAGCCATTAAAGGCTAGTATCGAAGCAGTAGACATTAAAACAAATTAAACCAATAATGACATACGAGTTGGTAAAATTATATGGATGGTCAAAACTAAAGAATGATGCGGATGCAACATTATTAAATTTATGACGCCTGATCAGTTACATAATAATATTAGGGCGTAAGAAAAATTCCGAAACTGATACAGTTTGAACATTATCGATTGTGGCATAAAATGTTATTATTTTCTATTGATAATGTCTATTGTATGGATTATAATAGCTGGTTACTGATATTATGACTAATGATAATGTTCATTCTGCGGATATTCAAATTGTTAACTACTATTGTCTATCTCAATCCAGACGGATTATATCAGATTGAATATTATTAGCATACGAATATTTCAATAAACCCCTAATTTAAAACACATAATATATATTATATTATAAATAAAACGCTTAACTAGTTAAATAACATTTTGCATACATTTATAGTAAGCCAACAAGCTAACAATTAATGACATTAATAAGATGGTAAGGTATTTAATGTTATTGCGTTAAACCAATATAGTATTATACTAAATAGTAAATACTGTCATGTACTTACTTACTTAGCGTGAGATAAAGAAGTGTTACATTTTAAACCAAATTTGGGCTATAAGGTGTTTATTCGAAATATTTTATAACATAATATAATCTGAAATAATAAATAATTTACAAAAAAAAGTAACTTTGAATAGTGTAATACCTACATAATGAAAGATATACAATATAGTATTAGGCTAGACTAATATAACTAACTAATATAACTACTAAATAAATTTACATAATATGAAGTTATAAAAAAATGTATTTAATTAGGAAACTAACAGTATTTTCAGCTAATAAACAAACCAGGGACCTAATTCATATGTGCTGAAATTGTGTGTCTCACATGATTTTAGGTTAAATTTTGAATTAATTAACGTGGTGATAGTCATATGGTAATAAGAAAATATTAAAATTTGTATTCCATAATTTTTTTCTTAATCACCCTGTATACCTAATATATATCATTTTTACTCAGATTTATTTCCTTAAATTGTTTTCAATTTTTTGTTTTTTATGAATAAATATACCTATACAATATAATATACACATACATGACGTACCACGTTCATATGAATGTAATATCATTATTCATTATTTTTACCGGCCTCACCTCCCCACCCCCTACAACATGATTCTGGGCCAGAAGTTAATAAAATTTTATTGTGGCAAATACAATTGTATAAAAGATAAATATACTGAAATATTTTACTAATATTGTAAATTTTCTTGAATAATGCATTTATTTTGAAGAAGTAAACATAATTTCGAAGTTTATTCCTGACATAAAAATAACGATTATTGCAGTCATTTGGGCGGTTGCCTTGCACGGTGTATAAGAGGGTAAAACCAGCTCAGGACAATGGGTTTTATATTATATGTATACATAAGATGTAAATGTGTGTTTGTGTATATCATGGAGTGATTTACCGAGGGGCCGTGTTTAAAATGGCACTCTAACTACACTTTTGTGTCTGATGAATGTTATTGTTCACGTCTCATACGAACGCGTATCTTTATTTTTCAAGTGGGTTCTCATTCTCGTACACTCTCATCCACATCTTTTACGCTCGACCAAAGGACTTAAACACCGAGAAAATCGGTAGGTAGGGTAATTTCAATGGGGATAAAAAAAAAAAAATGTTGACCATTATCTTAACGATACCGAAAACGTAAGTCAATATAGTTATTAAAACAAAGGATAATAACGTTATTTTTTTGTTAATAAATTGCAATATACAACAAAAAATTATCGTCAGGATAGTTATTTTATGTAATAAAAATATAATCACATAATTCATATAGTAAAAATAATTACCATTAAAGTTTTACAAATTTAAGTTTGTAATACTCAATTATATTCGATCGTAATTAGTAAATTTACGTTGAAAATAATATTTTTAAGTTTTAAATAACCAAATTACTTGTCAATACAAAATAATTCAATTGTATTTAAAAATAATAATAATAATAATAATAATAAACATTGAACGGTATATTATATTCATTATTCACCATTTTAATTTCTTCTTAAATATTCTATAAAAGTATAAAACGTTAAATAATATTACTTAATGAATTTACCAGGTCTTCGATTAACATAAATTATTAAATTATAAATGAATATTGAATACTATTTCTTTGTTATTATATGCAAACAAAGTCACCTCATAGTCTGCGATTGTTTCATTTTTTATTATAACAATCCACAATCGTTAGACTTTGACAAAGTAGGTAGGTAATCTGAATTATCAGTTAGATTTTAAAATTTAGATTATCCATTGCATATTATAAGTTAGAGATTTTTTCATTCTACTGCATTATTTATTATTTTATAATGAAAATGATTTTGTGATAATTAGGGTAATTTACACACTGTTAGTTTCAATTGCAAAATGCAAATATATAAAAACTGAAGTATTTATTCATTGTAAATCTTGTCTTACGTGTTACTTAGTTAAGGCTGTTGGCACATACTTACATTTTCTCAAAATATCTATAAACCAAATTAAATAATAATTTTCTTAAGTAATTTATAGGCATGATGAATAAGTAAGTTGAATTATAAGATAATTAAATACATTATTCACTAGGCGTCTAAACATTTTTATTTCTTTAATTTGTTTTTTAAATAAGTTATTAAGGTAGATATTACATTTCTAACGAATTTTTGCAACCATCACCAACAGATTATAAACTGTCTATGGCATGGAATCTTAAGTTTCTCCAGAAAAAGTTTATAAGTAAATTTTTTTTTAATTTAACATTTTTAATATTCTATTTACCTTTTTAACACATAAATTATAAAAATTATTTACAACTTAATTACTTTTTAATTTGATGTTAATAAGTTTTATTCCTGAATAAAATTAAGTGTTCTTGATGCATATTTAAAAAAATAACTTTTATACGTTACTAATTAATGGATTTTTAATACAACCACTTAGTTGTATATATTATTACAATAAATATCTATTTTCAACTAAATACCAATTAAACTAAAAAACTATCTAATAATAGATTAGTATAAAAAATACTATGTATAGTACCTATGCAATTTTATTATTTTTTTTTGTATTACTTCATATTACTAAATATTAAAATCAAATTATGTTTTTTAATTGTTTTAACCTTACCGCAATTAATTAGAAAAGTATATTCCATTAACTAATCGTACAATGCTCTACTAAGTCTATAGTTTAGTATAGTATTAAAATGTTCATACTATAGTTATATGTTTGTCTACGACTTACTATCTTGGACTTTCATGGTATAATCAATCTTGTATGCTTGTCAATGTCCTTATATTCGGTATACAGAGTACAAATTGATTAAGGAAAGACAATCTTCATGCACGTTAATCTCAAAATAATTACGAACATTAACAATCTTGTCCACTTTATCAATATTTGGCCGAGATCCAATTTTAACTAAAATGGTTAATTTTTGTCTTTATAACTATTTAACATAAAGGCACGTCAATAATTGTATCATACATTTATAGTAACTCATGATATTTTCACAACATCTTCGCTTGGACAGAAATATAACCAAATTAAAATGAGAACCGTTTCGTAAACAAAGAAATACTCCGAGGTCATAATGGAATGATTTGTTAGCATACTTTTTCATTACAAAACAAGTACTCACGATTTAATAATATTACCATAAAACAAGTAATTTTTAATAATTATCACCTCATTAGAAATCATACACTTGTGATATGTACTGGCGATATTATGCAACCAACAAATATCATACATAACAATATTATGTCAACTAATTAGTTCAAAAAATGATATTATGTTGAAAAAATGTTTTATCAAGCATCAGCTAAGTAAAAAATCAACAGATACGTTTGTTATAGAACTTGTGTGATGTTAGCTAACAATGATTGGTTTGCTGACATGATATATATCTTATTCATGAAAAAAATATAAAATGCACGGGGCAATTGTCTGTATCTTTTATTCTTCAAATAAAATAATACAATGCCAAGAATTATATATATTATTAAAGGCATTTACCAGGTATTTTTACCGAAATCATCCTGGGATTTAGACTTTGGTCCTTCAAATAATAAAAAAATGTTTCTGATATTGTTTAATAAATCATTGGTTTAAACAAAATTTTAAATAATAAAAATTAAAAAACTTCATTAAAAGAGGAAAAATTGAAATTGTCTTATTTATTTATTTATTTATTTTGCTACTGGTTTTATATCGGTAGCATTAAATGAGTCCATTTAAATCAAATTTAATACTTAAACGCATTTATATTAATATTTCTTATTCTTTATTACATGCGTATATAGTTGTTTTGTGACTAGAAATTAATAAATATCCACAGTGAATCATTAAACTTTCTTATTATTTTCTACTGGAGTATTCACGATTGAGTATCTACAATCCATTAAGTCGTAAGCATATATATTACCTACATACATATTTTCTAGCCACAGTGGCGTATCCAGGGGGTATCTAAGAGGGCTATAGCCCCCCCCTCCCATTGAACGGGTTGACCTTAGAATTTAATCAAGATTAATAAAAAAATAAAAAATGTAAATAAAAGACATATCGTATTTGTAAACTTAGCCCATCCCATACAAAATGCTTGGCTATGCCACTGTCTAACCACCTTCATTTAGAAAATCACTACTGCTGAATATAAATACTGAGTAAAATAATATATTCATAAAAAGTAAAAATCGTTGTACAAATTAATAAAAGTAAACTCATTAATAAATATTAAATTAATTTAAATCGTTAAACAAGTACGATAAATTATTAATCTTATAAAAGTAATTTATATAATATTATTATTAGAATACTTTTTTAAAATAGAGTAATATTATATAAACTAATAATTTTGTTAGTTGCTTTCAATTATTCGTAAGATCTAAATGTTAAAAATTAAATATTTGTAGCAGATTCTATCTTAATCAAATCCAATAAATGAAATAAACAAGTTTTTAAAAAAAAAAGATTATGTTTATAAAAAATATCAAATTATGTATCAAGTATCAAGTATCGGTTTAAATAATTTCATTCAATCTCAAAGTAGTGTTTTTGTGTTTTACATTTAAAATTTTAAACTAATAGTATATAATATTATAATATTTTAAACATATAAAAATATTATTTTTAATATGTATCGACGGGATCCAAAAAACCTGAGGATAATACTAAGGTGCGTAGTTATACATTTTTAATAATCAACCTACGAACACGCTAAATCTAAAAAAACATGTGAATAAATTTATAAGAATTCTCTTTACTACCTTCAATTTTATACAATAATTAACGGGTTTAAAAAAAACTGTTCTCTTCAATTTTACTATTTTTGTATAATTAAACAAGATTGATTTTTTGTCGTTGAAAAAAACAACTTTTTCTGCAACCGATCAACGCCGCACATAGAAACTCTTTTATTTTATTAGTATCATTTAAATTTTAAAATTCAACCAACAATTATGAGTTGTTACTTTGACTAATATTCGAATAATTTGTTTTCATAAAATCCTGGGAAAAAATATAATAAGTAGAGCCATTTAGTTGATTATCATTTAAAACCATTGTGTCTGACGTCATTATTTACTGTGTGATGATGTGTGACGTGTTTGACGGATTAACTCTACTTTAGTACAATAGTATCAGCTGAACGGATAACGACGCTAAAGGAAAATATCTGAGCTATATCGCTAGAAATATATCATACTGACAGACAATTTTGCAAACATTTGTTACCTACTTCAACGTAAAAATAAACGTGGGTAAATCAATAATTTGTGTTTTTATACACAAAGTTTTTATTATAATTTGTAAGCAATTATATTATATTAAGTACCACCTACCATTGTTTGAGATTGACAGTCGTAGAACTTAATTGCTTTAAATATGAATATTTTAGTTTTGGAAGTTATTATACAACTTAAATTTAAATTTGTATTCCATATTTTTACATTGTTATTATTATATTATATTTTAACAAAACGCAAAGACTAATTATAAACATGTTGAGTCTCTAGACTTTAGTGAAATATACGCGTATTTGAATTAAAGAAATACTTTTGAAACTATTCTCGTAAAAGCCTAATGAAAAAAGTTTTACCCAAATATGCTAGAAATATTTGTGTACTCTCACAAATCTTTTTGAAATATTTAGTAGTCAGTCTAACTGAATAACTGAAGCAATGGTATAAAATTCTTATGTATAAAATGTTATAGTAAATAAAATACGATTTATTCTATGAATCATTATTGCCATAAAACTTTGTGCAATTTATAAAATTAATATTTATTTCTTTAACAAACTATATAATAGTATCCGCGTGGTATTCAAACCACTCGTTTACACAAGACATATTATATTGCTTTTCCTGATATTACGTAGACACCATATTTTTTCCGGTCACAATAATATAGATACGTCTTATATTGTGTCGTAAAAATGATTACAGTCATCGAATAGAAATGTTGGTAATCGTCGCATATACTACATAATTTCGTATATCCCGGAAAAAATATTAGGTGCTATAATTTATATGGACACAAATCATCTTCGAAACCGAAAAATACTCTTATAGAGCTAACTGTATCGACAAAGACCGAATGACGTATTTGATATATAATATTGTGTACAAGTAAATAAGTAACCGGGAACAAATTCGCGAACGGAGAGATTTTATATTTTAGAGTGTAATGGATTTTCCAATTTAAACGTTCCGTCGTCTCATAGGTCTTGATATCAGGGCTTCTTTAATCACATTTAATCGTAATAATATATGTTCCGCTTGGCATTTAAATAGCAATAATCGTTGTTAATCCGATATAGGCTTTCAAATTCATCGTACTGTCGTTATCAATCGTCTCCTGCTAGCAATCTTCTTTGCGTCCACCCAATTAATTCCCATACGATTATATCTGACAGTAACAGACATTCTGCTGGGTAGTCTTTCGTAGTAATGTGAAAAACGAGCGCGTCGCAAATACTGTGAGTAATAGAAATCAAAACGAATATGTTCGAATTGGAATCAAAAAGTTTTATTATTTATTTCGTTCACGCCTGTTTGTACATTTTTTCGAAGGGATTTTTTTCGTATAAGCTTTCGAAGAGGAATGTATTATAGTTCAACAACAGTCAAAGATTTTAATTCGATATAGAATAGTTTACAATTAACACATCTCATTAGAAACATATTAGGCCGCAATCGCAATATTATATTGTCAGGTGGTTATAAGTGGAAAAATGTGGGTATTAATAAATACTGCAGCAGTGTGAATGGATTTAACAACATATTAAATGTTATAAGATTGATGTCGGGTTGTCAGAGAAGAATTTCGAAGAGGCTAATTCAACGTTTGGATTGTGAGGTAATAGCTATATAATATTAGACTTAAGGCCGGAAATAACAAAAGCGTAGAACTGATTGGCCCGAAAAGGAGTACTTACCTACGGTTGAAGAGGGGCTCGGGAAATTTTTCTTGTGACAGTCGAAACACTCGAAACATCTTTTACATAACTAATTACTAATAAGCGTGTCGACGAGTTTATCAAAAAAACATTCCGTCGTGTTTTAATCATTTTTCCGATGTTTCTTTTTTTCGTTTTATTTATATTTTATCGCAAAAACGTTCTATATTATGTATATTATAATCATATTCCTGCTACTCTTATTCATTTGTCAACGTGAACCATCAAAACCTTTTTAATCTTCTTTTATCTAGCTTTCAGGCGGTATCGTGTTCAGATAACTCACTTCATGCGGTATTCCGGTATAATCATCCGATTCGCTCGATCGAATATTCTCATTTTAATTAATGAATTGAACTGAAACAATTATAATAAGTGCTCACGAGTATACTTACAAAAATACGTTCTGTATTGTATATTTATATAATATGCAAATCGACAAACTTTTTATTTTTAATAAGACAACATGCACAAGCTGATATTGTGTGGGATATTTTAAATATCATAAAAATGTTTTACTGTAATATACAATGATGTACACAATGTTTTATTTTTATTGTATTTTTTTCCACATATTATCGTTTTAAATGATTTCAGAAAAATATTAATCACACAGTAAAAAAGTACAACTGAAAAACACGGTGTTAGCTGATTTTTAAATACATTTTTTTATATATATATAGCTTAACTCTTCACATGTTTCTTATCAAAGAAACTGAGTGAGATTATTTCTGTCACGTAGTATAAATATTTAAAACTTTCGCCTTACTCTTCAGTTTACTACTCATGTAGAGAAAACAAGAGTAAACTCTTTTCACTTTTATATTATTTCTTCCAGATGATATGCTTGATATAGAAATACGCTAACGGAAGCATACATTTATAATTCATAGAGTTGTAAAAACAGCTTTACCCGAGCCCATAAGAAATTAATGTGTATACATATTAATGTTTTTTAAATTTTTTTTTTTATATACATAACATTGAACAGTGGACAATTAAAATTACAACTTTTTTAATTATATCTGAACGTCTAAATTATGAAATAAAACATAATATTATTGTTTTAAAATAAAAAAATCTTATGAGAACCGTCCAGTTTTCTAAAAAGCTAATATAAATTCTAGATCCAATAATCATTATATTATCACGATTATGTTTGTGTTGTTATTAATTTAATTAACAACACCCCAATGTAAAATATGTACTGTTGAAGTGTAATTAAATGAAGCATAAGGGTTAAACATTCCATACTTTATCAAGATTACTCTCTAAAGGAGAATGACAATTATCAATCCGAAGTTAAATGATATCTAATAATCTTTAAAATGATAAAATATGAAAATAGTTTTTTTTTTACCCATTCGATTGAGTCAGTCCACGCTATATTTTATCCATTGGATTTTAAAGAACGAGGTTTTAATACGAGGTGTTTAAAAAAAATATTGGCCGTATAAATCAGACGGATTGAATAATGAATCACAATATTTGTGAAATAACAATATTTTATTTTTATATTATAGTATGTTTATAATGGGAGGATAAAACAAAACTATCTTTATACAAAACTAAAGCTAAAAGTGCTGAATATAAATAATATATATTTTTTTTATCGCAAAAAAATTTTATACGCACGACGGCATGATGCGCATCCGAGTATCTACTTTAAAATGTATTTTGTTAAACATAAAAATATATATATTAATATTGTTATTATTGTGTGAACGGAGGATAGGATTTATTCTGTATTTTCCAGATTTATTCCCATCATAATAAGTAATAACGTACAAAAGTCAATATTATATGGCAAAAATCCTGGGCAGATATATTGTTTCATATTTTATGTTAAAATATAGTTTATATTTACATTTGGGTGCCCATTATTTTAGCGCACCGCTAGTACCTACCTACCTACCTATAGTTTCTATTAAAATAGATTATAATATAAATGCGCGAATAATAACAATAAAACGTGCGAGATACCTTTTTGGAAAATGGAATATTATTATATCTGACTATATACAAATATATATATATACATTATATATTATAGGTATATACGATCTTTAATCACATATAAATGGAAATAAAATGCACCGGCGTGGTGTGCGTCGGTGAAAATTGAAAGAGAGATATTTATTGCTCCTCTTTGTGTACACACAATATGGCTAATATTGAATAGCAGCAGTAGCAGCAGCAGCAGCAAGCACACTGCCATCAGGAGCATCTCATCCATCCGGCTTTTGTTATTGATTTTCTCTTTTCCTGTTTTTTGAGCGCGAAAGAAGCACGGCGGTAGCACCGGCAACGGCCACGGGACGAGTGGGCGTCGGGCACGGGTGGTCGAGGCGAAGGCGGCTGCCTGCGTATCTGCTCGTTGTATGTTTTTACACACACACACACACACACACACACACACACACGTGGTGGTAGGGAAGTGTGTACTACCTTAATGTCGCGAGTTTAATGTGAAAAGGAACGATGCGGGTGGATTTTTAATTAAGACTCGTAATACGTTTTATGCATTATGAAGGGTTAAACTTATTAAATGAGAAACTCCGGTTCCCATGTTCATTGCGGCATAAAAACCGAAAGAAGAAAAAAATAAAAACTGCAGAAAGAGAAGAACAACATGGTATAGACGGCGGCAGAAGAGTGGTTTGGATACACCGCGGCGGCGTGTCGTGCAGGAAGTAATATACCTATATCTACCTACACTGTAGTATGGTTGCAGCAGAGAAGAAGACGTAGAAAACGGAAAAAAATTAACGCACTTCCGCCGTGCATAATATTACACGGTTGTACGTACACCAAACTTCACCTCTGTGTGAGCTAGTCTGAAGTAATAACAATATGTAAGAATATACGTTTTTACATTTTAAGTATTCTACTTTGCACCGTCGTATCTGCGACCATACCATATTATGACGCGCCTGTGTAATTTATAACGACTTCGCGGCTACCGCAGTAGGTAGGTAGGTTGTCGCTGTCGTCGCTGCCACTTTGGATCGTTTTGACTGATCAATAGCTATAGCGAACATAGTGAATATCGAGTTATTAAAATATATTAATCGCTATTTTAAAAATGTTCCGAGTACACACATACTATGTATAGTCGTATAAGACGCATAGTGCCGTGTAGCTATATTGAGTTCAGGGACGTATTTCCTCTTATATGTGTAGCTCACCCCCGTTCACCCCTAAACCTACTTTGACCCAGATTTTACTGGATTGTAAAATTTTACTGTATAGGTACTTAATTTTATATAATATAGTCATTACTTATATAGAAGTATAGGAAAGGTACAATAAGAAATAAAGAACAATTTATTTTGATAAAATAAATAATATAAAGAACTCGTTTTTATATTAATATTGAACCACGAAATTATATGTGATGAGAATTGTTAAAATTGAATACAGGGTTTCTCAAATGTTTATTAATTATGGAGACTTGGAGCTTTTCCTTAATACTTATGCTTCCATGCACAATAATGACATTTTCAAATATTTAGACTAAATATGTCAAGTGTATTGTACCTTGAGCCTCACACGATTCTACGTGTACGCTGGTAGGTACTGACTTTACACGTTTTTATTGGGAAAAAATCGTTCACAACCTAATGAATTAAGAAATTATTAATAAGATAAATGTAAAAATGATGTAAGCCATCTTCAGAAATAAAGACTGTTCAACCAACCACATCGTTTCATATCACTTAAAACAATGAATGCCTCAGAATATCTCACATAAATTATGCGAAAAAATTGGGCTTTTAAATAAATAATAATAACTGTATGCAACAAAATAAAGTAGGTAAGCGCACAAAGTGTAAAACGAAAAATGGCAAAGAAATTAAACTAACAAGGAGTGAGATCAAAATAACATACATTTTTAATTAAAACAATAACGGATCAATAACTGTTTAAAACTTTTTTGGTCTTGTGTTTAGGTGCTCTCGTGATAAATTATACTTTGTTTTGATTCTTTTCATACTTTTTTCCCACCGATTAATTCATCACAACGAAAGTCAATCATATTCCCCCGATGGGCTTGATGGCATCGTGATCCGTGTGAAAGTTTCAAATATTCGATAACTTCTATGGATATACACCTACCTCGTTGAATATCATTATTTGTAAGCGGCATTTTAGTGTGCATAATGGAAAACTACGTTTACCCACAGCCATCGCTTTCTTCGATGACGATGAGGTGGGATGAGTGCGTGGGAGCGCGAAGTAGGCAATAGCAGTGACGGTGAAGGCTGACAAGATTGATGGCGTGGACCCATCATTACCGTAATGCGTTCTTCCGGGTCGATTTGATGTGAACTTTTTATTTACTATTATTACCATGTGGCTGGACGGATGGACGATCGCAATATAAAGGTGATAATAGACAATTATTTCTGTAAACATGTTTCGATCAAAAAGCAAATCAAAAAAAATTCGACCATCAAGTGCCTTGGTATTTCATTCATTTTTTGTTGGTTGTACCCACCGAATTTCTCAAATAAACTCTAGCTTGCTATGTGTTTATATGTATTATGATTGTTCCAAGTATTTCTAGAGATTTCCACCGAATAGTAAACATTGTGCGGTTGACCCATAAAAATAACTAGTCATAGTAAATAGATTATACTATATTATATTTGTCGCCATACAGAGGTCAAAGGTAAACATAAATAGAAATCGAGGGAAAGCAATAAACACTTCTTATTGAGAATGATGTAAGAAATAGTTAAACTTAGAGGTCAAAATTCAGTTTTACCTCCCAAACGAGAAAATGACGTGCACACGTTAAACGGAACTACTGTCGTTACCACAATACGCTTATGTTTACCTATAGTGGATGGAAAAGAAAAAGGTTAAAAAAAATACGCATTCGTATATAACAGAAAGGAGTTGACCAAGTAGGATAGGTATATACAGCGTATAAGAGGAGTAAAGTAGGAAAGGTAAGAAGGGATTGAATTCTGAGAGGATATTTGGACAATCTTAATGCCCTTTTATCCTCTTGATCGCTTCTGTATTGATATATCAATGGTCAACAAAAATAATGAAATAAAAGTCATTTCGTCGTATAAGGACCCTCCCTGTTTTTATTTATATTATATAAAATGCGATATTATTCTTTTTAAGAAATCTCCTAAAATCGATTTATTATTTTTTTTTAAAGTTAAAACAATAAGTAATAGCATTTTACATAAAAGTACCTACCAACCAATTTTCTTCTATGTCAAGTTAAATTCTACTATAATATTTTAAACTTGTCTTTTTTAATATTTAAAATTTAAAAACACCTGGAAAAATACTAAACTATTTTTTAATTCAATAATTCACCGCTGCTTTTAATTGCTTATCAACAATAATTCCAATTACAACACAATGATAAAACCTATGCAACATGCAAAGAAAAACAAATTTTTGGTTTTAACAATTTTTTAAGGAGGTATCAAAATCAAATGATTCAAAATTTAGTAAAAAATAACAGTTGTAATAATAAATTGTTAAGTATGTAATTATTTAAAAGTTATATAAGAATCTCAGTGTTTCATATAAATTATTGATGCAATAAAACCCATATATTATAATTAGTAACTATATGTCATATTATATTGAAAAAAAAACTAAAATAATATTTAAAATAAGTAATCTGAACTCTTATCAATTTGTCAATAAACTAAGTATTTTTTCCTTTTTTATTATAATAAATGTTCTTTTTGTTTGAAATTTTAATCCTAAAAGACAGTTTTTCGAATGACAATCATGGGATTTTGTATCATTTATAACTTTGGAGAACATCCTTTTAAAGCCCTCATTGTAATGAATCAGTTTTTATTCATTTGAATATAAGCATTAGTTATTTTGAACACTTGTTCAACAGATTTTTTATGTAATTTATTTTCTGTTGTATTAGTGAATGACTATAAAACGAATTTCATTAAAATGTTATAAAATCGGTGAAAAATATAAAACAAAATTCCCCAATAAAATCCCTTTAAAGTTAAATATAATGATAAACTATAAAAAGCGCAATAAAAAACAAAGCGAATTTGTTCCTACGCGAAAAGAATCAAAATAATAGTATCTACGTTTTCCAGATGGTAAAATTACATTTAATCAATATGTACAACATTCATATAATAATTAGATTTTGGTTTGTTGAAAAATTAATTTAACAGTCATACACTCGTCATAGTATATTATAAATTAACCAATTTTATTAATTGACATAATATAAATAGTAATTTTTCTGAAATCAATATGATATTTGAAATTATCTACCTCTATAGTATCTATATTTTATGAAATTAAAAAAGTGTCAGAACATATTGAATTATACGCATTAGAAAATTTGAGATATAAATAATAATTCCGAAATTAGATACTATATTATTCACTTATCCATAAGACTTCAGTTCAAAAATGTTTCATCTAAGGCGAATAATCGGCACGGGTCATATTTATTTTATATCGACCGATAAAAAAAAGGTTTCCACACAGCCACCCGAATGTATAATTCAAGTTCCTTCTGTTTTCTTTGGAAAGACACATAAAATGCGAAAGATGAAACAAAATAATAATAACAATACAAAATCCAAATATATAGATATATATCAGACACATTACACATACCTGTGTAGAAATTGACGTCGTAAAATGAAAAACTCTTCCTTTTCCATATTGTATACAAATTTCACTGGGGACAAAATACGCATAGGAAAAGAATACGATTACATTCGCCGGAAAATAAAATCTAACGATTACCGTGACGTCCGTTAGGCGAGGGAAAAAAGCCAATTTTAACAAACCCAATATTGGAAATGAACATTTGTTAGGTATATGTGTGTTTTGGCCAACAGGGAATCCTATTTAAATGGTTATATTTAGTGTGTTGTTGGGGAGTTAAAGTAAAAGGACGAAATTATTCCAGGAGTACCTATGCATTATTTAAATGTGACTAAAATTGGGTTGTATATTTTCAGTATAAATCACGAACAATTCATAAGGTTAAATAATTTATGTAAAACGTTCTACTTTCTAAGTAAATATAAACAGGAGTTTAAATATACATAATATACTGAGTACCCATTGTGTTTAGATTAAAATTAAAATTAAAATATTATAATATTATGAAGTAACCTAAATCTAGGATATTGAAAATAATCTTTTGCTATCATGAATCCTAAATTCATTATTACTATACAATTCACAAATCATAAGTAATATTACGCACGTTTTAATCTCAAAAACTAATTTAACAATAATAAATGAAATATATAACTTCAAAAAAATTTCGTATAATCGATGATAATAATATAATAATGAATTGGATAATTTAAATGAAATATCGACAAGGTACTTTTGATAAAGACATAAATTGTATGCACTCGCATAAAATCCTTATAAAGATAATGCAGCATTATGCATGACGACTCTATCGGAAATAAAAAATGCATAATTTCATAGAGTCAATAAAAAAAAAAAAAATACATTCAAATCAGTAATTAATCATTTTTGAAATAAAATAAAACTATTACAGATACAAAAACTGATACGGTGCGTCTGGGTGGACGCTCCGCGTCGTGAATAAGAAGACTGTTGTATTCAGTAATTAGTTGTTTCTATTGCTATGTATAAAATAATTATATTTACAATTAATAGGGTCGAGAAAAGTGTCGATTTGTGTCGACCAGACTTAATTAAGTGGGTCGACACAATCGGAGGCACTTGGGTGTATGGTCGGGCTAATGCCGGACCCTATCTTTACAATATTAGGAATGTCAATGTGTGGTTAATATAACATGTGTAGGCTAGGGAGTCGGCCGTCGTCGGTGCAAACTTAAATCAAAGCGGCACTCCGACGGCGAACCTGGCTCGGGTCGGACAACTTAATAAGTGCCGAGGTAATCAGGTGATGACCCTGAAAGGGGCCCTTTTGATAATCGCGTTAGCAGAACGGCGACGGATCAACGGTCGGCGATGTTGTCGACGGTGTGGTCTGCCAGGACCGTATCGTCGTTGATCTTGGGCATCCGATGCTTATATCCGTACGGCGGCGTTGTCGTCGGATGGATGTTGATGGTTGACCGGTAACGGCGATATTGTCGACGGCTGATGCTTGAGCGACGCCGTGTAGCAGCGGTTCGTCAGTCTTCGGCGATTGGACGATGTTAGATGCCGTGTGGCGGCGTGGTATTCGATCCGCGGCGGCTGGGCGATGCTAATTGCCGTGGAGCGGCGTAGTGATCGTTCTTCGGTGGCCGATTGTTGATAGTTGCCGTGTGGCGGCGTAGTATTCGATCCGCGGCGGCTGGGTGACGCTAATTTCCGTGGAGCGGCGTAGTTGTTGGTTCTCGGCGGCGGACGATGACAATTACCGTGGAGCGGTCTGGTCGTCGTTCGTCGGCGGTCGGTGGTCTGGTCTCTTGTCTTGGTCCTTCTTCTATCTTGTTGTGTTTGATGAATGTTGATAGTTTGAAGGTTTGGAAAAAGACTGACTAAGTTATCGAAATCGTCCGGTATATATACCCATTTCGATAACTTAGTTCGTCGCTGATTGGCCCGAGCCTCTGTTGTGACAGATGAAAATCACACCGTTGTGCTGCCGTTCGCCTTTACCTGGTGTGGTTTTCATCTGTCAAACCGCGCTTCGTTTTTTGTCAATTAGTGGTCTTGATAAAGACTTTTTATATCTCGGTTTATTCCGTAACAGAACCCCCCCCAGATTTGTGCCGGGGTGGGAACCATCTAGCACAAATTTTAAAACGTTCGGAATAAACGTGTGCGTGTTTGTGCTGCTTTGTACACAGCCGTTCGCAGCTGATTATTGCTCATGTGCCATATCAGTGTTGGTTCGTTTTCTATCTTACGTATTTTCGTTGGACGCTCGAATTGTGCCAGTTGATTCTGTACGTAATTTACCGCCTGGGCGATGTTGTTGGTGTAATGTTGTGGCTGTTACCATTCTCCAATCTATTGGTTGGTTCCAATCAGTATTTTGTTTCTTTCTTGCGGCATTTACTTCCTTAACCCATTGAATGATATGTAAGTGCTTGTCTTTGTTTCTTTGTGTTTCTTCTGGTGTGTTGCATATTGCCAGTTGATACGGTACCTCATGCATTCTTTTTGCTTGGATTGATACTAATCCCAACAAGTTTTCTTCTTCTATAGGTTTCCTCCTTGCTTTTGCTGCCAGCTCTCGTTCTTTCTGTCTAGCTTCCGAGACGAGTGCCATTGTGACTGTTTAATTTCTTTAAAACAAACTCATCTTATATAGTTTTTTCGACCCAATTTCTATTCGATGATTGGTCCGTCGTTCTTGTGACGTGATTGGGTCTTCTCTCTTTTTTTTTTCTTAATTCAGTTCGTCCATACAGTAATATGGACGTACTTCTGCCACGTTAATCAGAAGTTCCTTTTTCGATGTAGGATGTATAATTGCTAACGTGTTTTCACTGATGACTTTGGTGATTGTGTATGGCCCTTCAAAGATGTTGAATAATTTTTTTATTTCATTATTCTCTGCGTTTGATAAGTGATGGTTTTTTATTAATACCATTTGCCCTTGTTTGAACGAGATGTATTTTTTTTTGTTTGCTCTAGTTTCTCTTTTATTTGTTTTGATTAAAACTCTTTCAGCTGCCCAATTACTAATTCTTGGCGCTTCTTGTTTGTATGACTCTCTGTGAATGTGACCAAGTTCTCAATTTCATGTTTTGGTCTCTTTCCCGTCATCAACTGCTCCGGTGTCATTTCTATTACCTCTGATCTTACTCTATTCATCCATTTTTCTATTTGGCCCAGGTATATTGGCCACTTTCTGTGTTGGTCATAACAGTACGTGCGTAGTAATCGTCCTATCTCCCTGTTGTACCTCTCAACTGCATTTGACTGTGGGTGGTACTTTGTTGAATATATTGCTTTTATATTCCATTTTTTCAGTGTTTCCTTCCATAGTTTTGATGTGAACTGCGTACCATTCTCAGATTGGATTGCTTCCGGAGACCCAATCGTGGGTATATAATCTTTTTCTAGTCGATTTATTATGGCTTTTGACGTTGCTTTCTTTACCGCCTCTTTTTTTGCTATAGGTATCGGATATGGTCTTTGGTTAATTGGTTTGCTGTCCCTTATGCGTATTGTGTACCAATATTTTTTATTTTGCCTGGTTTTTACTGAATACTTCTGAAAAATCATGAATTAGTTTGTCTAACCTATTTTGCAAGTGGCCTGGTAGGTTTTTTATTCTATTTTCCTTGTGAGTTTCTGTGGTAGTCTTTGTTGATATTGCTTTTAGGTGTACCGGATTTTCTTGTGTTTTATCCATCAGTCGTATTTCGTGTATTTTGTTATTGATTTTTAATACCAATGTTCTCTTCCTAAAATCGATTGATGCTTCATGGTTCTCCAGGAAATCATTTCCTAATATTCCGTTTTCGTTAAGGTTTTTTATTACCATAAACGGTGATTGCAATACATTTTCTCCAATTTGGATTGGTAGTAATATTTGAGTCGATATCTTTGTCATTTTGTCCCCTATTGCATTGTATATGTGTAATCCGTTTACCGGAATTGTTGGTGTTTTAGGGTTTTCGTTTATTATTAATTGTTGATAGTGCTCCGAAATTGCACTTATTTCTGCCCCGGAGTCTATTAACATTTCGTACGTTGTGCCCTTAATCTTGATTTTAACGTATGGGCATCCTTTCATTGTTGTCTTCTTTATTTCTTCGTCGTATTCATCGTCCTGTAACAGGTCCGATGCTTTTAGTATTGCTATTTTGTTTGTGGTTTGTATTTGGTCAGGGGTGTTTATGACAGTGGCTGATCCAGGTCCATCGTCCCCCATTCCTGGTTTTTTGACTCATCATTTTCCTCTGTTTCCACACCATTTTCTATGTACGTTTCGTCCTCCTCGTTGTATATTGCCAGGTGATTTACTGCTTTCAGGCTGTATTGATTTTGTTGTGTTTTTTCTCCAACTGATTGTCGTGTATTTGGTTGGTTTTGATTATTCCCAATCGGCTGTCGTGTTTGATATGTTGCATTATTTTGCCCTTGTCGATAGCTATTGTTTCGTGGTTGTTGCTGTATATTGTCTCGGTTAGCGAATTGCTGTGTCTGATTATTTTGCGGATTGTCGTTTATCTGTTTATTATGGCTATTCTCTAGTTCGCCTAGCTTCTCCCATATATTTAAAAATTTTCTCTCTCTAGTAGTTTGTATATACGCCTGGATTGCGACTGGAAAATGTTTCGTGATTAAATTTATTGCCTGTTCTTCAGTCATTTTCGGAGAATCTAAATATTTTAGTTCTGCCATCCACATATGAAAGTGTTCCTGGAAGTTGTTTGTTATCGGTTTCTTCCCTGCTTCTGTGCATTTTATGAATATACTCCATTGTTTATCTTCAGAGAAAAATGTTTTAGGAATAGCTGTTTGAATGTGTCTTCTGTCGGAGTTGTATCTTTTATCATGCTAAACCATTTGGCCGCTTTTCCCTTTAGACAGTTTTCTATAACGATTATTCTATCCGCCGTTGTTACTTTTTTGTGTGTTATATAAGTATCGAGATTTTTTAAAAACATTTTCGGATGTTCGTTGTCTTCCCCACTAAAGTTCGGCATTGTTATGTCAATATTGTTTGTTCTTTGTGTTGTCTCTTCTGATCTCATGTTGTTCATGGCCCTCATATCTTTTTCATCTTTTGCTGTTTCAATTGTTAATTTGGAGTCTGTGTCATTTATTAGTTGTCTTAGTGCTGAAATTTGTTGATCTTGCTGTTCTTGCTTTTTGTTCTGATCTGCAATATGATTTCTTCCCTCTGTCAATCCTGTTTCTTGTTGTTCTATTGTTATTCGCAATTGCTGTACTATATCCTCCAGCTGTTGGATTCGCTCGGTGTTATTCCTCACCATTTTTGTCTGCGTTCAATAACTGTTCTTGTTTGATCTCGGTGTTGTGGTCTTTGAGTCACTAGTTGGGCGCCAATTGATACGGTGCGTCTGGGTGGACGCTCCGCGTCGTGAATAAGAAGACTGTTGTATTCAGTAATTAGTTGTTTCTATTGCTATGTATAAAATAATTATATTTACAATTAATAGGGTCGAGAAAAGTGTCGATTTGTGTCGACCAGACTTAATTAAGTGGGTCGACACAATCGGAGGCACTTGGGTGTATGGTCGGGCTAATGCCGGACCCTATCTTTACAATATTAGGAATGTCAATGTGTGGTTAATATAACATGTGTAGGCTAGGGAGTCGGCCGTCGTCGGTGCAAACTTAAATCAAAGCGGCACTCCGACGGCGAACCTGGCTCGGGTCGGACAACTTAATTAAGTGCCGAGGTAATCAGGTGATGACCCTGAAAGGGGCCCTTTTGATAATCGCGTTAGCAGAACGGCGACGGATCAACGGTCGGCGATGTTGTCGACGGTGTGGTCTGCCAGGACCGTATCGTCGTTGATCTTGGGCATCCGATGCTTATATCCGTACGGCGGCGTTGTCGTCGGATGGATGTTGATGGTTGACCGGTAACGGCGATATTGTCGACGGCTGATGCTTGAGCGACGCCGTGTAGCAGCGGTTCGTCAGTCTTCGGCGATTGGACGATGTTAGATGCCGTGTGGCGGCGTGGTATTCGATCCGCGGCGGCTGGGCGATGCTAATTGCCGTGGAGCGGCGTAGTGATCGTTCTTCGGTGGCCGATTGTTGATAGTTGCCGTGTGGCGGCGTAGTATTCGATCCGCGGCGGCTGGGTGACGCTAATTTCCGTGGAGCGGCGTAGTTGTTGGTTCTCGGCGGCGGACGATGACAATTACCGTGGAGCGGTCTGGTCGTCGTTCGTCGGCGGTCGGTGGTCTGGTCTCTGGTCTTGGTCCTTCTTCTATCTTGTTGTGTTTGATGAATGTTGATAGTTTGAAGGTTTGGAAAAAGACTGACTAAGTTATCGAAATCGTCCGGTATATATACCCATTTCGATAACTTAGTTCGTCGCTGATTGGCCCGAGCCTCTGTTGTGACAGATGAAAATCACACCGTTGTGCTGCCGTTCGCCTTTACCTGGTGTGGTTTTCATCTGTCAAACCGCTTCGTTTTTGGTCAATTAGTGGTCTTGATAAAGACCTTTTTATATCTCGGTTTATTCCGTAACAAAACTATTAATTTAATTTGAATTAACACTACAATGAGTAAGTAAGTTACTATAGTTCACTTGTGTCGATAGCGAAAATTGTCTTGATGATGAAGTAGATACTTCATTAAATTAACTAATAGCTGTATAATAATGATTAATATACATTATACTCCAAATATGAAATCGATAATATATATATAGTAATAATGATAAAAATGATGGATAAACTTCAAACTATTAGTTGGAGAAACTTTTACAAATTAGCAGTTCACAACTTAATCTCCCCTAGAAGAAAAAAAATGGTTTCATTTTAAATACCTTTAAACTTATTATAGTTTTTTGTTTTGTTACATCTGCTTTGCATTTTAATTAATAAAGTTTCAAACTTGGTTCGACAGTTTTTTTTTTGTTTTTACTTAAAAATATTATCAGACCTGCTTTTTAATATTTATTACACATTTAAAAAATAATATTTTACAGATAAACATATCAGAGTCAACTTGATTGTCTACGCTATTGTTTCAATAATTTGGTTCAAAATAATAATAAAGTGATAATATAGATTTTCAATACAATCAAAAACAGTACAAATATCTCAACTAAAACGCTTATTGTTATAAATTATTTTATTTTGCCTCAGGAACGATTTATATATTCATGTTATTTAGAATAATATATTTGTATAAAAATTCCGTAGTTTTATAAAATAAAATATAAATAATAAAACGTTTTTAAAGTCATTATGAATAATGTAATTATAATCGTTTATTAAAAATAAGGTAATAAAAATTTCAATAAGAATCTAACGATCATAAAAATAAAATTATTGATATTAAATAAAATACTTTAATTAAAATGGGTATATGAGAAAATTATATGCACATTTTTATTACGAGAAATAATCAAAAATATGATGTATGGAAATAAAAAAAAAATTATAAATGGTTTCAATTAAATATCATATTATTAACTATAATAACTATTAATAGATTCTACTGCAATAAAATATTTAAATAATTAAATAAATCCCTTTAATTTTAAATCTATTATTTTAATTTACATTTTGTAACGTTTATAGAAACACAATATTTTCTTGGAAGTTTAAACTAAGTACTTTCAACTATTATTTTTTTCCATAACGTTCTATTTTTCTATACCATACAAATCACGAAATCGTTTTGTGTGCTAAACTGTTCTGTAACACAACAAACACCTGTATGATTTAAGTTTTGAGACAAGAGCACTTGAACTAACAATAAAGAATTGTTGCTTCCATAGTTATTGCGTTTACAGAAGAAGAATATGTTATATTTATTGTACGAATGACTTGGAATATCATAATCTCTGAAAAATGTGAAATCAAAAATGATAGGTGGTGATATTTGGGCTTCTATGAAAAATACTTTTTATTTTACTTATGTTTTTGAACCATTTTATACAATGCGGACAGAGCATACCCATTATTATATTCATCTTTGAACATAATATAACTCGTGATAATATTTATGTTGGACAAAAATTTGATAAATGTCAAAATTCATGTGAAGGTCCACTCATTGTTGTGTTTTAATTATCATTGAATATCATCTCGTGAAATTGGTAAATAAACCCAAAACAGAACTTTCCTTTATGCGCTAATGTTTGCTTCAGCGAAATACTACGATAACAGTGAAATAGATTATGCCAAGGAAAGCAAAGTTTACTTGCAAGAACATCAAATATGAAGTACAATGTGTCTCCAATAAAAAAAAAGGTTCACTTTTGAAACACGGACTGAAATAATTGATCGGTTTCGTCCACCACTTTACGTCATCGTTTCTCTTGTACCGCAAAATATGATAAATTATATTATCTGAAGCCCAGCAAATAATCTAATAGAACTTCAGCGGTCCCTCAAAATAATACAATATTTTGTATTCAATACATTATTATTTATTTCACGTGAACTATGTTTTATTTTTTACTTTTTTTTAATAAACATAAATTAATTAATTTTATAAACATAAGATAAAAATAATAAAATAACATTTAAAACAATTAAAATACTAAGTAACTCTAATTATTGTATACAACGTTAATATAATGCACATTTAGTATAAATATATACCATTATGCGCGAATACACGTTTAACAGGGAAAATGAATTTCATTCGGAAAACGAAATGCAGTTGTCGTTTGTTTTAGATTAGCGAACAATTCATAATATAGGAAGGAATGAGCCCTGCTATTCCAAATAGCATGTTTCCCCCCATCGTTTTCAAGCGTAAGTAATATATGATTGAGATGGTTCATGTTGTAACTTGTATAGTTACGTATGAGATACAAAAACAAATTATACAACAAAATCCATATGTAAAATAACATTTCACCGGCCGATTACGACGCACGCGCTCGGCAGTCGTTATTCAGTAAAAAAAACTACGTTATAAGCGCGAAAAAACGCAAAATTTCGGCGATACTCATCTTTTGACAAAACATATTCTGATGGGAACTTGGCTTTGAAAAGCTTTTAAGATTAGGGCAATATTCGTTTTAAAAAGCCTTTTTTTATGAGCATCGTTTAATATGGTAAATTATTCACGAGAAAACGGGTTTTAAATCATTTTTATTTTTTTATTCATTTAATTTTTTTTTTAACTTTAACGAGACCCGTTAAAAATATGTATGGCATAATATTATACGGTCATGTCGTGACTAGGTATATAATAACCAAATTCAAAAACCATAGCTTTCAATCGTTATTATAAACCAGCAACAGAAATATTTATGGTGATAATTAGGCCTCGGATGTTGATGCATTTTGAGTTTTTTTCAACACCTCAGGCGACGCTTTCCTAGCTGTGAGAAAGAATAAAACATAATATCACCATCGCAAGGTTATCAGATAAGTCCCTACAATCTACATCTTTAATGGCCCCGAGGAATAAAGTATGACAATAAGTTATTGTTTTTAAGCCATGCTTATCCCTATATGATGAAAACTAAAAGAGGTATAAAAGTAATGTACTCAAAAATGAAACGCGTAAGTTGTTTGACCCACCGGTAACACAGGGTTGAGGAATATATTCAAAAACACTACCCCAACAGTTGTAGATCAATTATTAATATTGAACGTCAAGACAATATTTTTTAAATGATCGTGGACGATATACGTGATGTGTTCGGTGTTTCAAGGAAATGATGCCCTGAAACATTATTTTACCACTACAACCTGTATTGACCAGATGGGCTATTAGATATTAAATCTTTTTGTGAACATTTTTAAACTTTGAAAATATTCTTATGGATCTAAACATTCTAAACAAAGATAATCAATACATCAATTGAAATTAGCACTGTAGGATCTTATGTACAATTATGATGTAAAACATAATTAAATTTATATTAACTTTAACTTTGAAACTCTGGCTGATTCTGTTACCAAGTTAGTAACTTCCAGTCGCAGTATTTACGGCTCGATACAAATTATAAAAGATATTGAGATTAAAACTAAATCAGTTGCTAATTAGAGCATTGGATATAAAATTAAAAATAAAGTAGGTGACTGTACTATAGGATTTCAAACAATTGACATAACAATTTTAAAAATTCTAAATGGCAAAGAAGCTTCAAGTATTGGCCCATTTCAAATGTGCTCCCAATCACCTCTGTGAAAGTTGATAGAAAGTCATCTACACATATATAGCTACATAAATATTTACTATTCGATAATCGCCGTTCATTTAATTTCGACAACATCAAACATGCTCTAAATTAGTGCAATGCAATAATTTTGAGTAATTTTAAAGCTTTTTTAAAAATTGTATTTTATATTATATTCAAAAAAATGTATAATATATTACCTATTTATTAATTTAAACCATTATTTGTATTTTTCAAGGACATTTTTACGGTCATTTTTTACGATCATATTTGCATATTTTTTCAATGTTTTTAAGGTAATTTCAACTCCCGAGCCATGGTGATAATGGTTTGCGAGGTTTTCATTTCGTTCCCGTCGCAGTCCGGGATTACGCGTAAAAATCTCGCAACCGGACTAACCTTTTCTCGCACACGCGTTACCCGTCAGCCACTGTACCGTATTATGGCAATAATAATATAGAACGACAACTGGAATTTTGTTCATACCTACCAGACCCAAACCGAACAACGTGGAATATTGCACGACATCGATTTCCGACTACGAGCGAGTGACAACGACTAGAATTATTTATGCATTCACTCACTCACTCTCTCTCTCTCTATCTATCTATCTATCTATTTATCTATCTCGCTCTCACTCACTCACTATTTTCTGCACGCACACTCATATATTATAAAAACAAAAATAAAAAGCCCCAGAGTGAAAGGAAATGAACAAAACGTTACACACTTAATACACGAGACGAACATTGCACAGATATTGTCGTCTATATATGGCTCGGCTCGAAGCACGACGAGAACATACATACTCGTTCGATTTTATACTTCAATTAAAAACCCGACGATGTTCACCACCACCACAGTAGAGTGATAACGAAAACAATGAACAATCGGTGCTCGTATATGATTTTTTTTTTCGAAACCTCCTATTCTGAGTATGTAGAAAACACCCCACCCTCACCCCCATCCACGCCCGACTACGTGAATAGCGAACAACAAAACGCTCATGTGGTTATCTTAACATTTCAACATTATATATTATTATAAAACAAGCAAACAGATTTTCACGTATTGTTATTTATTATTATTTTACAAATCGTTCATACAATCGGGTCCACATTTTTGTATGATTTTTTTATAATATAGTATAAAGGTACCTGGTGGCACATATATAAAAAACAACGGTACAAAGTAACAAATCAAATTATTGTATATAACAAATGTAAAGGGCTTGATAACATTACACAAAAATTCTTTTTAAACTCAATATTTCGGTATTATTTATGTACATATTTATTATTTATACAAAAACACTAGATATACATTTATTCATTAAAGTAGCTTAATTTTGATTTCCCCGGTGGTTAAGGCAAACTTTTGTGTCTATATAAGGTCTCCTAAATTACCAACTCAAACGTGGCCTATGCTGCTTTAAAATTAACTGCACATTTTCGGCGCATTAAACATTTTCCATATGAGCCTTAAATTAATTTAAAGAAATTTTACATTCAACAATGATTTAATAATACCGTCCGATCTGGACTGCTGATATTGTCTTCATTAAAGGTTTTAATTTTTTTTTTTTTTTAGACATTATCGTGCGTTTTTGCGAGTAGTCATTATTTATAACATATGCTTATAGTTACAAAAATCTATATACCTATGACCTATATACTAGCAAGTCTTCAACTGCGAAAAAAATGAACACAATAAATTACAAATGAAGTTTAGGATCAAAATCTGTGTTTGATAATATAATGGTTGATATCGCCATCTTAATATTACGTAGGTATTACCTTATAGAATTATTCCATCTTGTATTTCTTGCGTTAGCATACATTTTAACCAGCACTGATGATACAAGAAAGTTTATCAAACATGGGATTATAATAAAAATTATTTTCCCGTCGTTAAATTATACGGTTCTAAAACTTAAAGCCATGAAAACACATTTACAATTATAATTCATTATTGCATATGTAAATAATACTTTTATAGATGAAATATATATACAGTAGGTACGAATAATTTAATACATTTATGTATCATATATATTATCATCATATATATTACTAAAAAGTTATATTATCTTAAAGGAATTAAAATATCTTTCATTATCGAAAAACTATCATCAGTTTTAGACTCTCAGCTTTATATAACTACTCATAGGCCATAATTTATATGATACGGCAACTTCACATTAGTTTTATTTGTTTGTTTAATTCGTTATGACATTATTTACAAATAATATCTATATACAATTTAAATCATAACATCTGATATATTTTTTTTTATTATTATTATTAAGGCTTCAATAAATTACACAGATTATTAGTCTAATCTAATATTTTATATTTCAGAAACTGATAAACATGACCTATTTTAATTGTTTCGTAGACACTGTTATAATGAAAATTATTGTCGTATTTAATAGAATTTACCACTGGCAAATAAGTAAAAATTATATATTTAATATACCTATCAATTATATCATGGTCATCAAATCTTATCTTGTAGATAACCGTGATAATAAGTACATTGTACTTAAAATATATAATGATGTATGTCTGTATGGATGTAAGGTGAACGCATACAACTTAGCGCACATGAGCAGAAAAATAATATCCATACCGAATTCGCTAGTGTTTTTCCAAATTACCGTTACTAGCAGATGGAAAAGTCTATTAGGTTAAATAATATAATCCACGGTCAAGTGATTTTAGCAATAACTCGCACATATAGTTCTAGTTTTACAACGACAGTAAACAATTCCAGTGCAGTGCACTCGGAGGCCACAGTGTTTTTTTTCCGTCACAGTAATTTGGAAAAGTTCAACCCTTCCTTGAGGTATTACAAACGTGGAGAGGAGGAGTACTAAGAGAAAAACCTTATTTTAAATTCGGTTCGGGTAGTAACTAGAAATTGTATAATAATATCGTCAACATTGTAGGCATCGTAATTGTATAATTATTATTAAATCGCAACCAAACTGATGGGCATTGTGTACAAATCTTTGTCGTGACCCAACTTCTTATAAAGCATTAATTTTTAACATTATTACTTATTCGAGCATTCATGATATTATGCAAAACCACAAAGCGGTATCCAGTTCTAAGAAAAACACCATTTATCAAAAAATAACAGCAGAACTTAAACGATTTATTTTAACAATTAACTGTAATTATATAACTAATAAAGATTTTAATTCATCCACTCAATACGACATATATAAAATAATATTTAAATTGAATTAACGAAAATGAATAGGTATATAGTATAATTCTAATCAATATTAATAAAACTTAATATCAAATTATACCTATTGTTATGCATTATTCCTTATTATATTATACATAATACTTTAACTTATAAACCATGATGTCGAAAATAACTATCAAAAATACCGATCATCATCAATAATTATCCTAAATAATATGATCTTTTGTTAAAATTTCCAAAAAAAAATCATTCTTTTTTAATTAATATGATTAAAGAGACTCTTATGATGAAATATAATATTATCATATTAACGCAAAGTAGTTAGTTTTAATCATATAAAAAAAAAACATTTCGCAGTTTTTTAATTTTGAAGTAAAACTTTAAATATCTTTTATTTTGTATCTAAATCTATAATTCTTGTATCTAAATGACAAATTACAGTACAAATGTATATATATAGGTTGAAATATTAATATATGTTGTATACTCGTTGAAAATGATTTAAAAAATGTCATAATGTTTATTGAAACTGAGGATGAAAATATTAGTAACAAAATGAAAAAGGGAATATTGCTATCTTTGTAAGATGTGGTTTAGCGCAATCAATGGATAGTGTTCACTGTTCAACGTGTTTGTTGGTATCGGTTTCATTTGCACGGTAGTCACGTAAGTAGGAACGAGCCCTCCGTCTGTTTCCATCTCACTCACTATCTTCACTAGACGACCAAATATATAACATGTGTATATATATACATTTATGTAATACCTACATATAAATATAACAATAATGTATAGAAATGTGGATGAAAAATAACAGGTTTGTCATGTGTAAAAATACAATTGGAATACTTCATACAGGGTGGCTTGAAAAATCGCATGCGTACATTTTTCTTTGCATTTACAATTTTTTTTTATATTTCAAACACAAAGTCGTAATATATTATTATTTATTATTATTATTATTATTAAATTGCTCTTCTGAACACGAATTTGAAAATTCTTTTGAAAATCATTTAACTAACACATTAGAAAAGATAAAAAATAAAATTAAAATAAACACTACTGCGGTAGGTACCTAGGCACTTGTGAAAAGCAAATAATTAACAGAGGCAAAGATAATATTATTTAATGTACACTGTGCTGTGTATTAATTTTAATAAAATAAAGAACTGAAAATACGTGGAACGAGAATAATTATAATTTATACAATGAGCGCCGCTCCCTCAAAGCATATACCCTGTACGTGCACGCATACGTGTGGTAGCAGGGGACCGACATATTTCCTGCGTTTGACTACTTCCTCGCCGCCACGAAAAGATAAATGACACCGGGAAAATGAAAAGGATAGAAGAAAATATTCTTTTTCCTCTGCGATACCCTTTCACTGACGTTTTTCCACATCACAAACATCGGTTCACATTATCGATGTCTGAGTACATGACTTATTTGGATTATGCATGATTTTTTTTTTTTCTTTAATAACTTTGAACCTCTGGTTTTTTACATCTATATGAAACGTTTGATCTTTAAGACGATTCGTGCATTTGCAATATTATTAACTGATATATATGTAATGTATACATCATTTGCATATTTAATTATATTTTCTGACATATATTGTTATTATACCTACCTAACTATTAAAATTTGTAATGGTTCTGAGTTTAAATATAAATAAGTATTATTATGTACAATATATTGTTATAGATTCACAAATAACCAAACCGAAATGCCTATATTGCCTTTAATCGAATATTAAATTGTATCAGGATATTTAAAGTCATCATGTTGGACGAAAAATAGTTAAACCGTAAAATGTAATCAAGACTATGGTGAATAGTGATGATTCACACCAAATAAAAACTGTTAGATAGATTCAAAAAAAAGTTCAAAATCAGTTAAAGATAAAAAATAATAAATATAGTAAATAATAATTTTTATAATTGTATTAGTCAATTAATAATAACTAGCTTTTTGAACAATGAAATGTTTATTTTGAAGTTGATTTTAGCCCTTTAAAATGTTGTACATTCTGTCCAAGTTAGATTAAAAATGTGAATAATTCGGTTTGGGTCGAGTTCAAACAAAAAAAATAGATTCAGTTTAATCTCAATCATTTAACGTGTAAGTAGGTTGATATTATAATATATTATGTATATTAATTATTAACCGTAAAATATATTTGTTTATATAATTCTATATATTTTCTTATATTTTATCCACTATTATTATTGAATTAATTCTCAAAGATTTTTTTTTTATCAATGAGAAATATTATAATTCAAATTATATGTATAATAATAATAAACATTTTATAGTTATATCAGTTATTTTTTTCCTAGGTATCTAAGTGATAATAATAATATAATATTTCAATATCATCGAAACTTTAGGTCGCTACAGAACAATAATCATTATTATAATTTTTAGTACATGCTTTATACATAAATATTTTTTTTGGAATTCAAAGCTTTATCTCTCCCATAGTATTATACAGAATCGCTATACATAGCTTTTCCATAAATAGCAGGTATATTGGCACAAGAAGGCGTCTCGTCCGCCGCACTGCACCAATATAAATCAAATATTATGATGTATAAAAAAATATTTCATTCGTATGTATAAGTCATATTTTTCAAATACAATATCAAACAAAAACCCGAGAACAATAACATCATTCAATCAATAAAAGATACAAATCACATTTCAACGGACGAATGCAGTATAATATATTCGGGCTTTAAAATTAAAATCAACTCTGTATAAATATTTGCCATTAATTGTATGCCCAGTTAAAACAATTATTATTATACCAATATTATTGTTGACTAATGACTAATTTAGGTAATAGGTGGTACACGAATGACGTACAATTTAGCGTTCGATATTCATATATAAATTATTATAATCCTATTACGGTTTCTGAATTATACCTGTACGTTTTGTAAAATTATAATAGTGTGAAAAAGTACTGGAAAATTATATATTTAAGTTTGAGTTAATGAACTTTACGTCAACGTAGAATTAATGTCACCCACGACTAAGCTCCGAGTAGGTAGTATTAGTTACCCCATAAAGTGATTAAATTTGAATTACGCTATTCCAAAAGATTTACGTCGATATATTTTCAATCGTATTCATTACTGCTCGGCGCGTGTACGAGATTAATGGAACATGTAATGAGCGTTCGAGTAGACAAATTAAAGGCAAATGCTTTAAGAATGTTTTTAATAAAACAATTTACCAACACCTGCGTGGGGCCGATCCATTTAAATTAGTTGAAGTTATGGCGAAATTAACAGGCTAGCTGTTATAAGTTTGTACAATAGTTTCATGTTCTGCAGCGGCGATCGATCGTCGCGCGCAAGTTTGATTGCAACTTTTCACATTCCATGGAGACCGGAGATTATCGTTGACATGAAATTTAGTAGTGTCGCCTGAGGCTCTGGGTCATCCAAAATAAAAATAAAAAAAACCTAAATTGAAAACCGCCTAGTCTAGGGAATTTTGTTGATGGTGTTAGTGTAAGAAAACCCATCCGCTGGATAAAAATATTTATGGTCCGACATACAATTTGTCGTCCAACGTCCCCGCTGGTTACAAATGTTTTTCTTTACGGGCCAACGGCTTTTAATTGGTAGATTGAAATTTATTATATCTTTGCGTCGGAATCCACTCTGTAGCCCTTTGGCCTTTTGGTATATATAATATAATTACCATTATATAGTATACTAGCTGTCCCGCCCGGCGTTCCCCGTGCCAGAGATTTTTTTTTTACAAATTTATAGGTAAAAAAGTGTATATACCCTATTCCTAATCATTATAATAGTACCTAATACAATATGTAATCAATGGCAACCCTATAAATAAACAAAAAATAAATACTCATTTTTGTGAGCTGAAAAAAACTCATGAGTAAGCTACCATTGAGCTACTTAGATATAGGAAGAATCTATTGGTATAATTTTTTACTTAAAACTGTCCAATAGTTTTTGAGTAATTTTGAGTAATTAAAACAACTTTAGATAAGCCAACGCAGGTCAAATTTATAGTGACAAATATCAAAATTATAAGTTCAAATTATTACATCCGATCAATTGTATTATATATAACCTGTGACAACCATTTATATTAAAAAATAAATACTTATTTCTACTTATTTGCTACTGTTAATACATTATATAATATGTAACCAATGGCAACCATTTATAAATAAAATCAATTTGTAGACAAATTCCATTGAATAAAGGTCTTTCAGTTTTTCCCAAACTTTCCAATTTTTTTTCACTAAAAACCTCATTAGGAGTATTACGAACATTTAAAAAAAATTAGCCAAATCGGTCCAGCCGTTCTTGACTTATGCGTTTAGTAACCAACAGCTTCTCATTGTTATTATATAGATAATAATATAATATATTAATATGTGTATTATTATTATTTTCACTGATTCATTGTGGCCACAGAACCACTTTGTGTTCGTTATGATACATTTATTTTAGATTCTGAGCGGAGCGATGAATGAATTGATTTTATAATGATGTGTGTTCTTTGCATATAATATAATATTATTATAAAGCTTTACATTTAATACCATTACACCAGTCAAAAAGCTACAGCAATGACACTGAAAATATTTTTGCTAGGTAGTAAAATAAAAAACTCATTAGCCTATAGTTAAAAAATTAATAATAGTATAGAAAAAGCGTCTCTGTTATTACGATACCATAATACCATAAAACAGTAAATAACCCATTTAGTAATTTAGACTGAAAGTGTTGTTTTAAGCCTTACCTGCCAATCTAAAAATTTGGACAGTGTAATATTGGAATTTCACAATACATTGGTGCAATAAATAATATATATTATAGCACGAGTGCCCTTATCGAGTATCAAATGATGTAAATTATTGTAGTACATACATTTTATGTAAACAATAATGCTTATAGTTGTATACTCTTTAGTTGTGTTATAAGTTATAACAATAATCAAACTATCAATTTAATAAGTATACACATATATGGTTCACTTAGAATAAAACATTAAATTAAAAGAATATCTTAGTTATTAATTGATACTTCAAGTAGGTGAACTGATGAAAATTTTGATCTTATATTTAATATATCTTAGTAAGCTCCTAGGTATAATTTAACCTGATTAATATCGTTTTATGAGGGAAAAATTTAATTTTTTTCTATAACCAGAAACTAAAACTTAATTATCTAAAAAACATAATATTATGTTACAATTGATTTTTGTTGAATAAAACTTGTAATATTAAACAAAATGAACCAAGGAAGTAACTTACTTTTAACTCAGTTTTTACTGGATACAATACATTTATCTATTTTATTTTATATTGTTAGACAGGGATGATTTAAGTAACTGTTGATTAAAATTAAAATTATAAGAATAATAACACAAATCTATTTAAATAGTAAAATTAGATACCAATATCGACTAGGCCATTACTTACAAAATTAACATTAATATGTTTACGATACTATTTATAGTGAATATTTACATTTTTAAACTACCTATATATATTTTAAGTTCAAAACATCATATCATTTATAACTATAAAGCAATATCACTTTTTTATTCTTGATCCGCCATCAACAACTAAGATTTGGCTTAAAACAAATACTAAAATTATAAAATATTTTTGTTACAAAATTGAATTTTTAGAGATTAGATAATCTGACTAGCTGTCATGGATTAATGGATAGTTGAAATTTTTTCAATTATAATTTTTTGGATTTTTTGATAGACACTCATTAGTCATTACATATATTTTCCAGATCAGTGCATCGTTGAGTATTTTCAAAAAAGTTTTGGATTAATTAAAAGATAATAAATAGATCCCGGGAATATTAATGAGCAATGCGTGAGCTGATAGTTCTAAATATTTATCGATTTCCAAATAGAAGCCCATCATTAAAGCTAGTACGAATCTTCAGTTTTTTGTAAGTAATGGTAGTTTTGGTAGGATGGTTGAGTTTTGTGGTTTTTGTAAAAGATTGGATTTGTTACATGAATTATATGTTACAGTCAGAGATAAATAGGCGATATTTGATTTTATTGGGCTTAATTTATATTGAACTAGGTACCTAGTTCATTACTACCTGTGTATATACATATGATGTTGGGAGTTTCCTATAATACGGTCTTTAACTCGACTTTAACCCATCTTGCTTTCATAAATGGTATTAGCGTCAATGGCACCTGCTGTGGTGGGGGGGAGGGTCAAAGGGGCCGTTGCCTCCCTGAGAATTTTTAACCGCATATACTTTAATAGAAATATCACCATAACTATTATTAGATTGTAAGTAATTCTTATATATTGGCCCGGGTGTTATCCTGCGTGTGCGCTTGAATTGGCGTGAATAACTCAAGTTTTATGATAGCTTTTAAGATTAGATTATATTATATTATGTGTAGTTATCAGATGAATATTGGATATATTATTATAATTATTGCCCAGTTGATAAAGTGACGAAAAGGTTTATTTTCTATGCCAGTAATAACAATGTGAGATTGATACTTGATAATTTGTGAAACAATAGTTTTGTTGGCAAAATAGATGCAGAATACATTATTTGAAATGCAAATTCAACATTGTCATTTGTAAATCGCAGTTGATTGACTTTAGTGAGTTTAGTGCTTTGATATATTTGATTTGCGGGATGCCTTTAATAGTTTTGAATATAATTCTCTGGTTGCTCGATTTTATTAAAACAATGAAAACTGTAGAGGCTTAAAATTTTCACAAAATATTTATATTAGCATATGATTCATATAATTTTAAGAATATTTTCTATCTTTTTGTGATATTTATTTACAGTTTTTAACTTATAAGACATTTTTTTACTTTTCTGGTTTTTTTTTTATTTAATTATTTATGATACAATGTTTGATTGTATGTAAAAAAGCATGAAAATATTCAACATTTTTCATAATTTTTTCCTGCTGTAATATTTAAAAGTAGGATAATTCATAGTCCTTGTTCTTTTATGAGCGTTTTAAATCATGAACATTTGTAAATTATTTTGTGGTTAAAAATGCATAGCATTTTTAATTTTAATACCCAAGGTCTGCACATTTGATACAAGATTCCTCATAAGTTTTTATTACTGGAATTAAATAATAACGTTGAGCGTAGAGTCACATTTATTTTTATGAGCGTTTGAAGTTCAAATGTTGTTGAAATTGGATATTATTCAAATCTCAAACGTAAAATAACGATTTATCTCCTCAAAAGATTTTTGTTATTTCAGCCATTTAAATTTAATTTTATTTAAATATGATTTTTGAAAACTAATTTCATGTTTAAGAACCAAAAGCCACGATAACTATGGTGAACAGTATTTTTTGATTGAGGTAAACTTAAAATTAAGAAAAATTAAAAAGTTGTTTTAGATTATTAAAGTTCTCTCAGAGATTGCCAATTAATAAAACATAAATTTTGGAAACGTTTTGAAAGTTGAATTATTATTTTTCATTAAGTTTTAAAATAGTTATGGAAGTCTCAAAGTTTAAATAGGAGTTCGATGTGTAGATGAGTTGTTTTTTATATTAGTAAGACGACGAAGAAACCGGAGTAGGATATGCACGATGACACCACACCCGGTGAGATGCTTCGTATTTTATAGGTATAATGATATTACGTCCTAAATAAAATATTTATTTTAGTTATTATTTAATATTTTTAGACGATTCCTTCTCTATAATAGTATACAATATACATAAAAATACCATAATATAGTCATATCACCATCGCCATGTTTATATTTTATTACATTATATTATTTTGTCTTGTAGTATGCTTTAATATAACACTCTTGTAGTTTTGTACAGTGCGCGTGGTTCGTGCCACATCGGCAAGCTGCTCCTCTCGCCGTACCGCGATATTCGAATCCCGAAAAAGCAAAAACTAATAAAGTCCCAAAAGTAGGAGCAATAACAAACACGACGCGTTTTTGTTATCATTTCGATCACGTTCGAATCGAACCCCGTCACGGACGGGCTAGTGGCACGAGGGGGAGGTGGTCGCTCCAGTAACTCCAGGCCCGTTCCCGCGGCTCATATCTTTATAGGTACTTATAGCGGTTTGTCAAGAGCTGAATTCGGCTAGATACTGCGCCGCCAATCGACCTGGTGTGTTCAGGAAATCCATCTCCCTCCCCCCCCCCCACCGGTGGTGTAGTCTGTAATAGTTGTCCTTTGCTGTTTTCATTTCAAACATCGTCCGCAGGTCATCTATCGTACTTAAATCATCGAGGGCTTTTAAACGTGGTGTACACTGCACAGCACAGTGATGCGGCATGTCTGAGAGAAAAAATTACCTCATACATCTACTCATCATACAGGCTCATTTACCATACATGCTCAACCCCCACCATTTTCCTCTAATAATGAATTAGTTCATATTCTGATTTTCGGAACTTATAAATATTATACCTACTTCATAAAAATTATTGAAAAATTATTAAATAAAAAAATTTCCCACCCCAATTTTTTCTTGGGGTGTGCATTCTATGAGCATTCTACCCTGTATAATGGGGTCATCGATTCATCCTCAGACAGTTTATAATAATATTATGTGCCAAATATCCCTTTCTAAAGAGGAAAAAAAAGGTTTCACTTTTGTTTCATCATATTACGGCCTTGTACAGCTCGGTTATTATCGTCACTGGAGATTTTCATTGTTGCTAGTTTGGTATTTTTTTCACACATTATTATTACTACTTATTTTTTCTCTCTGATGGTAAAATAGTTTTCGTTTGTTTTTTTTTTTTTTTGTCTCACGTCCTTTAGTAATTTATCGACAACATAATACTTTATTAATAAGTTTTGACTTTCTGAGCGAAAGAACTACACACCAACATAACTACGTACTAGGACATACATGAGCGACCTTTCAAATTTTATCTGAAACAAACCATTCTTTTTTCTTCCAACAGAGGTTTTTTTTTTATTTCTCTGCGAAGATAGTTTTGATAGAAAACTAGATTTAATACCAAACTTGAAAAAACTTTGTAGAAAACTTTTCAAATCGATTTATATGGTAGGTACTATATACTCATACCATATTATATAATTACTAAGTATGTGACTAGGTACTGAATTAATGTAAAACAAAAACAAAAATAATAATAATTTTTTATTAGGATTGAATTTAAAGTTGACTTTTTTTCGTTTGTTTTTTAGAACTCAATCAGTATATTAATATTATACTATTTGGTCGAAATGTACCTAATTTCTTACATTTCATAAATCGATAAATGTACACTGTACCTATATCCCATACATATTAAAAACTGTCTGAAATGTTCATATATTTAAAAATATTTTATTAATAATTATTTCAATAATTATCACATCACCTTAAAAAGTATTGATATAATTAATAAATACTGACAAAGTTTTTACTATTCATCAACAAAATCTATCAATCATATATTAGCTAACATAGTTTTAAACTAATATTTTTTTTATTATTATTATTATTATTAATTAACCCGTGGCTACTTAGGCCATTGAGTGGTTCTTACTGTGTGGGAGAGTACTGTAGGTTTTAAACACTTTTACACAGTTTGGCAGATTTTTTAGTGGGCACCCGTAATATCTGCCATGCCCGGATGAAGGATGGCGGCACTTCTCTCCGGACACCGTGACTTGCCCAAAGAAAAATGCCGCCCGCGGCCGAGGTTTTGAACCAGCATCGGTGCGCGTCGCTACCGACGCCTTAGTTCGCTCGGTCACTCCATCCCCCGGTTAAACTAATATTATGTATTTATATTACAAATATATTAAATTGTTTATGTTAATTAGCAAAATAGAATTGAAATCAATCCAGTTTAAAATAAAATAAATATTGATTTTAAAAGTTTTTTTTTTGGCAGTAATCCCTACTCTTAAAATAAATTTTATTAGGGCTTGTGAGGTAATGAAATAATGCGATCGTCAGATATTTTAGTAACATTAACTTTTTGTTAGGTTGAATCGTATACAATTTAATTGGGCTTTCTATGTAAAGTTTGTGGTTTATTTTTATTTTTTATGACGGTCGATTTACAATAATTTTTAATGATATCAAAACAATAAATACTTACTATATTTATTTTGAAACGACATCAATAATCATCATCATCATTTTTTTTTTTTTTTTTTTTTAATACGACCAAACGAGATTGCAATGATAATAATCACAATATTTTGATGATTGTTCCTATAACGTTCGTTCGTGTATTATAATCAATAATAATACACTCGAGATCGTAACATATATTATGTATAAGAGAACAATAATATTTCCCAGGACAACAGTATAACAATAATAATATTAATACAGAACACTAATGGTTATGATCGACACCAAATAATATAAATTATAGCTTGCATAATACATGTTGCAGTATACATAACATTGTATCCATGATGCTATTTACTATTACTATCGGATTCTGTATATTATGAGAAAACGCAGAAATATTTCTGCCCAACGCGGCAGCAGTAACGGGATACTCGTTTATCAACCGTATTTGGTTTGGTATAATATAATCATGTTGTGCGTAAACAAAGTCTTGTGAATCAATTATAATTCTATATAACAGCCGAAATTAGATAGGGTCGAATGTCATAATATTATACGTTTAATGACGTCGTCGATGGCGTGAATTTATAGCCCGGCTGGCGATTTGGATGCTGTGGGCAAATTAGGAATGTTCGAAGAGTATTGTCATAGCACCATAACAATCGTAAGCAAATATTATTAATTATTATTTATATAAATGGAATTTAATTCCACCACAACGCTGCCACCATTACTATTTCAAACACACGATGACCTCCAGTGAAATGCACCCTCCAGACGTTCCGGAGCATATTATAATAATATTTCCCCGTGGCAAAACTATTTCGGACGGATGAGCACTCGAGCCATCTCGTCATGGTGCGCAATTGAAGACCTGGAAGCAACAACATGACATATTTTTCAATTAATACAATTTTTTTGGAAGCACTTAAAAATGTTTTGAGATATGACAAAAAAATATATTTAGATCCGACTTCAATTCGTATAAGTAATACTGTAGTAGTCAGTCACAAATTATCGAAATCAAATTGTTATGATCTACAAACCAAAAAGTAAAACTTGGAGATGTCTGATTGTTGTATTAGGAAATAATTATTGTCTTAATAATGTGCATTCTAAAACTTATTTTGACCAAAATATGGAGATGCCTTGTTGTTGGTCTTCAATTAGTGTTGAAATAATGAGAAAAAAAATATAATATGTCGAATCTGTATTGTTTATTTTTATTATTAAAAAATGTGTATATTATTTACTATAATATATATTTTATCCATATTATACAACCGTCGTTCGATGGCCACTATAATACAACTAGATTCAGTGAGTGTGTGTGTGTGTGTGTGTTGTTTATTTCAATAGGTATTATATTACATGATTATTATATATTATTTTTTCCACGATTCTACTGTATGAAACGTTGAGCGAGCTTACGATGATCCACAGTGGAAAGTGTTTAACCGCTTATGTAGCTAACGCGCAAAAAAAATAATCTACCCTGTACTTATACATAATAATATTTATATCATTTACCCACGCATATTGCGTACACATACAGATGCGTTAATATCGTTTCGTATTTTTTATTTTACAGAAACGCTATGCGGACCTCACGAGAAGCGATTGCTCAACGATTTATTAGACCCTTACAACACACTAGAGAGGCCAGTAGCTAATGAATCGGAGCCACTTCAACTTAGTTTCGGCCTTATGCTCATGCAAATCATAGATGTGGTGAGTTACATTGTTTAATATAAGTTTTAATATTTTATACATAGCGCAATAAATAAATAGTTTATAAATAATATTTTAATTTAATTTAATTTAGTACATAATATGTTATGATATGTATATTATTAATGTATTTATTGTGCGGCATATAAATATTAGATAATAGTACGAATTAAAAAATATTTTCTAAATGTTGATTAAAATTTAATCTCGTGGTATAATGAATGATGGTTTAAAAATTGTATAAAAAATAAAAAATCAACATTTGTTTACAGCATGGAATTTTAATTATAATATAAGTATTAAATCAACTCATTTTCCGAAGAACGACCAGCCAAAAAACCAAAGCGAGCAAATAAGTACATATAGGTTAGGTTATACACGTCGAACAAAATTATTAAAATAGTTAAATAATTTACGATACAACAACTAAATGCCATAAAATAATTAATATTATTTCTCAATGTCATGGTATAGGTACCTCGTTAAAAATATATTATTTAGTTATCGTTGGATAACATAATATTCAAATGCCTATTATCGTTTAATTATGGTTGCTGTAGTTATTTATATAATATGAATATCGACATAATATTATGCATTTTTTGATTCTAAAAACGATAACCTAAATAATATTAAAAAATGTGCATATCCCATTTGGCCTACATTCAAAGACATGATTAATTTTGTTTTCTTGCAGCTAGTTTTGAATTCTTTTTTTCACTTTTGTACGTGAAATCATCTAACTTTATAATAATGTGCTTTTTTGTCGTCACCGCTGTTTTTTGTTGTTTAGTTCGGTAAAAACCCGTTAAAAATGTTTCACCCAGTCTACATTGTCCTCAAGAAAATTCTAGCTCAAAGGCGTGGACAAAGCGTACAGTTTGTGCAGGGTTGGCCGAGTGAAGTTTAATGTTCGAAAAGTACCCGAGCAAGTTTTTTTTCTAACTTTTTATTTTTGTGATCCAAATACTTCATACAGCTGTAAAATAATAGTTTGACGTCTCGAAGGTGCAGAAAATACTTTTATATTTTTATTGAATTTAGTACAATAGCATATCTTAAATGCATATTTATTGTCAAGTGCCTAAGTAGATTTAGATAAGATTCTTTTTTCTATTCAAAATGTATTTGGGTGAAATGCATATAACCTGTTATGAATTGCACAAATAATTCCATATATATGATTTTTATGTCAAGTCAAAGATTGTTTAGTTGATTTGATATAATTTTAAAATATTAATATACTTTACTTTTATGAAATAAAAGTACATTTTAAGTTGTAGGTTTAGTATGTAAATAATAATTATATTATAGTATATTTATTATTAAATAAATTATGTTCAAAATGTATTATTTTACATTTCAAAATATTATATTATATTTATGTGTTTTTTAAATATATAAAATATAGAGTATATTGGATAGATGACAAACAATATTTGTAAAAACGTAAAAGCTAAAAAACATTATATTTAAACAACATTTCTGTAATTTTACAAAGTTTATTTTAAACTATTAGTAACAATAAATTAAAGTTAACAACCAAAACTACGAAAATAAATTTGACAAATAACAGAAGATTTAATATAATCATTTATCACAATATTTTAATATTAGAATTTAATTTGAACTCTATTTCTCAAACACAAATACATTATGAAGTTTAGTTTGACTTACAAATGGATTTCTCGTTTGCATGATATAACCAATATAATTTTTTTTTATTAAAGTTAAACTATTAAAATGTAGGTAATACTCAAACTAACTTCACTTTTTATTTTTTAGGCTTTAATTAATAATATGTGATTTATTTGTATCGGGAAGGTTCCTTTATAATTTATTTATTTATGTTTGTTGTCAATAAATCTTGTTTTATAGTTTATTCTGGCGAATTCAGCATAGATATTTCGTAAAAATAGTTTCTGACAAGTATTAAAAGTAAATTTGCTGTGGCGTAGAGTTACCACAATGAATTGTGAATTCATTTGATCTTTTGTAAAACTGAACGTCACAGAGATTATTAAAGAAGTCTCAAATTCATTTGACTAATATCAAACATTTTATATTTTGGTCACGAATATTTTATCCTAGCTCAAGTATAGAAAATAATTCAAGATTTTTACCCAACTGGCTTTGCAATATATTACCTATGGTAAATTTTAAATAAGGGGAAATACTTGTATTTTAAGAATGAGTTAGATGGATACTTATTTCACTGAGTATATCCAAAAGAGCAAAGAGGACACGAGGACAGTTTAATAAAACATTCCTAAGGTAGGTATATTTATATTTTTTTTTTCAGTCCGTCACCACCCTGTTTTTACCAGAAAAAGGAAGAGCTGTTTAAAATTTATGTATTCGTCCTCAGAGTGTAAACGCCAGTTACCCCGGTTACCTAGCATTCTGAATGTAAATTTATCGACCTCTTTTAAAAGGGGTTGGAAAACATAATATTTATATCTATATGTAGGTAGATAAATGTTCGCACAGTTGAATTATTTGGTATCGACAGAGAGTTTGTGTAGCGCATAAATGAATCGACATTTCTTTATTTAAATGTATACTACAAATTGACATGCTTAAAACTAATCATAACATAATACTTTGAACAATATTTTGTATACTAACACGCACGTTACTCTTTGTTTCAGGATGAAAAAAATCAGCTGTTGATTACCAACATGTGGTTAAAATTGGTAAGCATATTTTAAGTTTAATCAACTACAATATTTATTTCTAACAAACAGTGGTCTTATAAAGTAATCTAAGAGTTCATATTATGTTAAAAATATAGGTAGTTAGAATGATGAGGGTTATTATCGAATCTTATTGAGGTATTTATTATACCTAAAACATGTTTATATAATATAGGTTAGGTTAGGTTAGGTACCTATTGTAGGTAACTTCAATTGTATACAAATATCTTGGATTATATATCATGTGTATAAAATAAACTTTATTAGAATTTTTGGACAAAAACTAATTAGTACCTAATTTTATATTAAAATAAGTCACTCACATAATATACGTAGTCGTTAGTACTAGCGTAGTTTATCAATACTATAGATAAGTCATAAGAATCTCGTTGTACTTTGAACGCGAGGACTTCTCCTAAGTCTGCAAAAATTTAAGGGATTCCGCTATCTTATTTCAACCAAAAATGCATGTTGTCAACAAACAATATGCAATCGCAGTGTTGTCAAAGTATAATTTTCATTGATCACCTATTTCAACTATATAAACCAATATTTCAGCATAAATACTAAGATGATTTAAGACCAAACTCCGTTTACTGAACACGGACATGGGATGTGTTAGTATTGTGATTGGTTAGGGTGCTATCAGTGACGTGTATAGAAAATTGAAATGTTTATTTAAGTTTTGAACCATGGTTTACTGTACATTATTTTTTTTAAATCATTAATAGCTATGAATTTAATATTTTAATTAAATTAATTAATAAAAATACTAAAACGATGTGTTCAAATGTACACAGAATAAATACCGTATTCGAAATTTTTGAATAAATGTGTACAATATTATATAAATTATAAAACTCCAATTTTTGTTTTATTGTTCTCAAAAAAAAAAAAAAAATTCATAAACAAAAATAAATAATAATAAATGATGCACTATGATTACGAATATTATATAAATAATCATAAGTAAAATAAATATTCTGTCATTATTATACTAAATGCAATTTAGTTGAAGTCCGTCATAATTTTTTGCCGGGACTTATTCAAAATTACAAGATTTTATGCCTCGGCATAAAACTTTAGTAAATCTCAGTTGTTTTAATTTATATGAAATGGAACGTATCATTGTTTGTCTTCTAATCTTAACTTTGTGCAAAACAGTTCTATATACTACCATATTGCGCCGACGGATTGGGTACACAATATAAACGGGAAAGGAAATTAAAAATTTTTGTGTATTGTACATTTGTGCGGCCGAAAAAGAATGATTTATAATAAAAAGGAATAGTTTTCTCAAATAAAAATATTCTACCACAATATTATTCGTTAATAAAATATGATGATATTACTAACCATAATTAATATTTATAAATTGTAAATTATTATTATTTTATTTTTAATAAGAACATTACTGAACTAAAATCATAGTTTTTATTAAATAAAATATTAAATAGTATGACATCAATAAATTACAATACATACCTAATACTGCATTGTTATGAATTTGTAGTTCCCAGTTCATAAATCATAATTCATAATTAAATGATGAATTCCAATAAAATATATTTCTTAAACCTATATTATATAAATATATTTATTCACATAATATGTTGTTATTTTCAAAGATATTGTAAAATATTTATTTTGTTTTATAAAATGTACCAAATTCTATTTTAAATTGAATAGCGCATAATGCTGTTGTTATATTATTATTTTATTTTTGAGCTGATGAGTATATCTTTGGGAGAAATAAATTCCGTCAGTGTACACAAGTCACAAATATACCTTGATATATACTATATGGTATAATATTGTAACAAGGCCAAATGTGGAATGCAGTTCCTAACAGCCTCTTACACGTAGGTACCCATAAAAGAAAAAACCCACAGATTCTTTAATATAGCACTAATGTACCTGAAAATGGTGGTTTCAAGTTAAACACTTCGATTCTTAGAGCTTAGGGAAAATCTATAGTTGGAGTATGTGTACTTTACATGTTTGTACTTATACACACGCGTGCATATGCGCGTTTACTCCGAGCAGTTTTCAAATAAATACAAAATGTTTTGTCCTCTTGATTAATGTAATGTACAATCATATATATCCATATAGGTTTAGGTGAACCATTTGTCATGATTTTTATTTTTTTCGTCTTTTCACCTAAAGTCATAAAAACGGATAGTAACATAAACGATTAATCACACACGTGGTGCGACTGAGTGACAAATAAAGAACGAAAAAAGTGGTAGGTAGATATCCTGTACAAGCATTCACGGTGGCTGCAATGTATACCAATTTAATGAAATAAAAAAAACACTAAACAAAATACACTATCTCAAAGTGCATGACGCATGCTATATACCCGTTTTTGTTTTTTATTCATAATTAAAAATAAACGAACAAAAACTTTCAATTTACATTTGTTTGTTTTTTACAAAGTATTAAAATGCAATTTGTCACATGACAAAACATAATTTAAAATATACATCAACACCTGTATTATCATGAATCACTTAACCCTTTTTAATGTATAAAGTTTACCTTTATATTATATTTATATATTGTATAAAAGTGGTCCAAAAAAAACTTATTTAAGAAATTTAAAATGAAAACCTTCTCGTTTTTTCAAGTGATATTAAAAAATAATTTTGTGAAAATGTAAGTCCAATTACTCATCCTCTTCACGTTCTACAAAGGTGTTAAATTATAGCCCAAAGCGGTTTTTCTTATTGTTTTTCAATTACTTATTTCAAATATTTGATATATTTTCCACTAAAACCATTCTTACCTAGTACCTACCTACCTACCAAAATAATAATTGTAATATCTATTATTTTATACAAAAAAAAAAAATACAAAATATGTGAATAATCCAACAAAATTTGGTTTCTATAGTTACCTATTTCAAAATATTTGGCTGAACAGTTAAAAACACTGCATTCTGTTTTTTTTTAAATAAATTTAAAATTTAACGATGGATTTGAAAAATAATTAACTTAAGACAGAAAAATTCCATTAGATTACCTGTTTTTTTTATATAATTTGTATTTCTTATTATGATATTAGTTTTCTTTATAAAGATAATGTCATTCCATGATAACATGCATCCAAGCCAGTGCTGAGCACAACATTTAATTTCAATCAACATTTTTTTGAAGATAATTTCCCTCTATATTTTAATTTATAAAATACTGTTATTTTAATACATTTTTTTGTGGCATCAACGACGCTGCCGGAGCATGCTTAAGCATCATATCAACAATTATTTTAATACCTATAAATATTTGTTTTTCAAACATCTATTCACCTAGCCAAATGATAGTTGGAGAGTTATCAACATTGCCGTCCACGCCCCCGACCATTTATATAATATCTAATATTTCTACTTGTCAAAAGTAGATATCTACAATTTGAATGATTTGAATCATCCTAGAAATATTATGATTAATTCCAAAACTCCCCATAATCACTACTATAGTTATTATTAGTTTCATTAATTCTGTTTTCTGCCAAAGACATAACCTCAAAGAGCTACATATTTTATTTTTTTATATTCTTTATGGTAAAAAAGTTAAACTATATATGACATAAATATAAACTAACCGCTATATGTAACAATATAAACTTACAATTCCTATAATATTATCGATTATTACCCATACTATTTTATATGGACTATACAATTATTAATTCTAATTTAATATTATTGAAAAGTACAAAGGTTTGGTGTTATAAGAATTATACGTAGAATTACACTATATGTATACATACTTTAATTAATATTTAAATGTATCATTAAAACGTTTTTAATTTTAATTTAGGAATGGAACGATGTCAACCTCAGGTGGAACCACAGTGACTATGGTGGTGTGAAGGATTTGAGAATACCGCCGCATAAGATATGGAAACCAGATATGCTCATGTATAATAGGTTAGTACACATATCGCATTAATATCTACGCCTTAGCAGATAACCCGTACCACTATTATATACATGCATTTTTACATTACAGTATTATAAGCACATTAATAGTATATTATAAAATTTAATAACAGGTGTGTGTGTGTGTGTAATATCGTAGTTAATAAACTTCACACATTTATCGTTAACAGTTTTATACGCTCAGGTAACGATGTAAAGGATTACGCTGTGTGGAATGAGTCGAATCGATCACGGACAACTAGACCTTGATGGTTTCTGGGTGACCTAATGGGGAGTAGCTAAAATGAGTGTGGAATGTGTTGGTCGTCGGAGAATGATGCATACAAAATTTGAATTGCATCCAAAATAGTTTAATAATATTTAGGGATTGTGAATACTGAACACAAGAATTCCAACAATATTTTGCACTGTTCAGTGTATGCCCAAAGTAAAAGTCAAAGAATTCGGAATATTTTGTTTTCCGCTTTTTGCGATTATTTGAGTTTAGATTTAAACCAATTACGTATAAAAATAAATAATTTTCTGTGAATAGTAAAAAAAAAAGGAGAAGCCGAAGAAGGGTTGTTATTTTTTTTATTTTGATGGCCGTGTAATAGAGTCATAAAACACACTCAAGACAGTTGAACAGGATCTTGATTGTCGATTTATAGGGTGATTCTTGAGAGAATAACCCGTATTTATAATAAGAATACGGCATTGAAAAAGTTGCAAACAAAATTGTCTGTTTACTATTATGTCAAAACGTAAGGGACATAAAAGATAAGAGACAAAATTAATGTGATAAAGTTGGAAAACCAACCGAGTGTAGATAGTTAAGGATGTTATAGTGGATATAGTGGCATATAGATGTATATAACATGTATAAGTTTGACCGAACAGAATGGAACAACAAACCACTGCAATAATATGAGTTAGAATAAATCATTCCAAAAGCATAGGGAAGTTTTCTGATAGGGGTGAGATCAGAATAACTATATAGTCTAAGGAAGTTTGAGTGAAATTTGCGTATGAAAAAACGGTCAAAAATACCATGATAGTGAAGTGCCTCAAAAATGTGTTAAAAACTCACTCTTCCATTTTTCTTACTAGGTTTTTCAGAATTGCATAATAAAAGACAAAATAAGGAATATCCAATGACATCCATCCATTATAATTTGCAATATAATTTAAGATTGCATATTTCAGACTACAACATGACTAGAACAAAATAAAAGTAGTAATTTGCAATTAAAACCAATCAACTGAGTAAATATTTAATCATTGGCGGATCGATAGGGTTTAGTAGCCGATAGGGTAACTGCCCCCCACCACCACACATATAACGATATCATAGACATATAGTCAACATCAAAGGCATATAGGTACAATTATTAGTAGCCTTTAGACATGCCTACAAAATATAAATTCAACTATGCCATATTATAAATAGTAAATAATTGGAAATTAAATTAAGAAAACAGTTTATATTGGATGACTCGAAAAAGCGTTTTAAACAAACGTATAGGACCTCATTAAATGTAATACCTACTGAAACGGGATTAAAATTATGGTTGAGAAATAGACTGGGAGAAGAGATACTATAGTAGTACCTATAGTTGGTTCACCTCTACTAAACGTTCATTATTGTGATTTCAACAGTAAAATATAGTGTATTTACTAGTTTTTGATATTTTATAAAACATCGACGAAAAATAAAATTTAAAATTACATAATATGAAAAATGTTTGGTTAAATCGATTTATAGGGACTACGATGGATATTAATATACAGATTATTTTAGTAAATTTAAAATTCTCGATCACACTTCGTGTGTGTTTGATGTACCTGTAATACTTAAACGTTTTATGAGTAAAAGTCCGTCAAACGATGTTAAGAATATATAGCTGGATAATCAATACTGAAATCACTATAATTGGACAAAACATATATTTTCAAACTGATCGAGCCACAATAAATAATTCTTGTACACCTCTACATGCCTCTTAAATCGAGACATAATATTATACATATTTTTGTACGTTTAAAAAATAAAACTTAATATGAAAACATGGCAGTTATTATTATTTCTACGTGATAAACAATGATACGCATTTTTCCAGCGAAACTCAAAACTATAAATTATGTTCGACAAACCAATAATTACCTATACCTACGTAATATTATTATTATGATCACACCGATGTGTAAACCGTCTCTGAATTGTGTGTGTTTAGCGCTGACGAAGGTTTCGACGGCACGTACGCAACCAACGTGGTGGTCAACAGCAATGGTAGCTGTGTGTTCATACCACCGGGTATATTCAAGAGCACGTGCAAGATCGATATCACGTGGTTCCCCTTCGACGATCAAAAATGTGATATGAAATTTGGCAGCTGGACATACGATGGATTTCAGGTAAAATTTACCGGACAACTACACGGGCGAAAGCGTGAAAAATGTTTACTCTAATAATATGATATTATTAGATGCCCATCGATGTCGTTTTTCCCCAAAACAATTTCACAACGTTTTATTTATTCTGTCCATCAAATAATATTATTATTTTCATCGAATCTCGCGTCATCGTCGAATTAACCGGCTTGTTGCCGTGTGGTCGCAAGTCGCAACTATAATACAATATACTAACGTAATTAAACGCTCATTATAATTGCGTTGCGTGCATCGTGTGTTCATATGAACATGTTATAATATATAAACTAATGACTGCATAATATTGTATGTAAATACAATATGGAAAACATGAAACAATAACTTTTCACGTCACTATACTCTGACGGCGAAAAGAAGGTTATTTTATTCGTATCCCCATGCCTATATGGAAAACAAGATTATTGATGTATTTATTAATTTGGTTAAATTCATAGTTTTTTATTATTTTAGAGAATTTTCAGAATTATAATATTATGTACCTATCGTGCGGGTTAGGTATTTTGCCAGTAAAATAGTTTATATTGTATATTTCAGTTGGACCTTCAGCTCCAAGATGATCATGGAGGAGATATCAGTGGTTTTATTACTAATGGTGAATGGGACCTGCTTGGTGAGCAAACAAAAAACCATTCGTTTTAGAAAATGATTTTTTTTTTATCTTTAACAGCTTTGAATTGTTTTTATTTTCATCATTTCTGATTATTTACTAATTTATCAGTTTTAGGTCTACTTGTGGTTTTTTGAGAGAAATATACTGATAATTATTTAGTAAATAAATAATTTGATTTATTATGGTAATTATCTTTTCGCATTAAAATATCGTTGTATTTAAATTTCTCTCAAAAAACCATAATATAATAATATTATTATACATGTACATACATACAAACCATAATTAATTAGTTTTGTTTTCATAGTTTTCAAATATGTAGGTACATTTCATTCTAGGTAGAACATTAATAATTAGCCTATAAAATTCGTTTATCATAGCATCACTTAGATACATATTACATAATATATATTATCAATGTAGTCATTAAAATACAAAATTTTTAGACAAATCGTATTCATTCATACTTATACGTATGAATAATTATTATTATTTGGGTATACTGAAACTCTTTAATAAAACATATTAATTTGAATTTCAAAATATTTTTATCTGTGTTGATATTATTAACAGATTTTAAACGAATCAATATTATATTTTTGTTAGTGTGAAACACGATGCTTATAATATTGTGTATTGAAATATACTTGAATACCTATAAATACTTAATCTAAAATGTAAATTAGTAACATATGATCACTATATCTATATGTGAGATGAAATATTTATACAAAAGCTATAACTTTGCCATAAAGTAGTAAGCATGCTAATTATTATAATCGTATTTAATCTCTTATACGTGAAGACAATATTCAACACTCATATGTTTCTTGAGTTTCAGTTACCTACCTTTACACATTTTATTATAAATGTTTAGATCCGATACTTTGACATAAATAATTTTCCATTGAATATATAGGTAGTGGTAGAAATCTATCTAATAAAATAGACCACACGACACAAATCAAAGCACATATTATACACGATATAGTTTTAGGCATTATGGTAAAGAACGAATGGGATTTCGACTACAAACGTAGGTCCTACCAATAATTGTACTTATACAACGGTTCTATTGAAAATACTTTATATATTAATTATATAACTTACTTGTGTACAATTTACTTGACGTACGTAAAAATATTATTCCAGATACTTTGTAATATCGTTTATTTTATTTTCAATACACGAATGTACATTCAAAAAATGCGACCTGTTCTCGATCATTTTCAAACAAAATCAAATTTTTATGTTTTTCAATTATTATACATAAATTAATATAACTATTTTACTATCACTTTGTAGTATTATAAACTGTAATAATAAATAACACGGATAAAACATATTCATTTGAATTTCAGCCTACAATGAAGCATCGTTTCATTTTATTTATACTCTCCAAGTGAAGATAAGGTAGTAATAAAATAAAAATAATTCAAACATAAAATATTATTCATTAAAAAATGTACTGACCAATCATTATTTGATGGGAATACTTGCTGAATATATCCTTTAGTACATAGAATATATTTTCCTATGATTCCAAATATCCTGAACAAAATATATACGGTAATATAATAGTGATTAATATATTTTTAAATATATCTAATCCAAAACTCAAAATTATATTTATAAAAAAAAATTGCATAAAATACTATTTCAAACTTGCACTAAATCACATCGATTTAAAAAGCATGGTGTAGATAATAATTAATAGGTATACACACGAGAATTAAACACGATGCAAGTGACGAATTCAATATTGGGATATTTATAAATTCGTATTTCCTGAAGCCCCTAAAAATGCTGATTACTTTTTTCTGATTTTTAATAATATAGTTATTTTTTTTGATCAGATGTATCAAATAATTCAATTAAGTTCAACATACGATCATATTAAATACAATAAATTTGAAATCAAATATTTTTTTTTATTATTATTATTATTATTAATTAACCCGCGGCAACTTAGGCCATTGGGTAGTTTTTACTGTGTGGGAGGGTACTATAGGTTTTAAACACGTTTACACAGTTTGGCAGATTTTTTAGTGGGCACCCGTAGGTATATGCCATGCCCGGGTGGAGGATGGCGGCACTTCTCGCCGGACACCGTGACTTGCCCAAAGAAAAATGCCACCTGCGGCCGGCATCGAACCGGCGACGGTGTGCGTCGAAACCGACGCCTTATTCCGCTCGGCCACTCCGTCCTCCTCGAATATTTTCTAAACTTACAAAAATCTATCTGTTATATTATTCATTGTTCTATGAACGATACTTTTATTCATTATTTTTATTACATACCTAATATAGTATTATTATTTATTAACGTAACATCATAGCTATCGATATAGTTAATTAATTTTATTAATGAATAACTATAATATGCAATATTTTTTTTTTAATATTAGGATATATTATTTGAATTCGTCGCTTAAAATCAATACTAGCCCTCGTTAAACTTGAATTGATGAATAACAATACATTATTTGTATGGCAGTCACTTAAACACGTAAACAGTTTAGGTACCTAATTAGTTTATTCTTTTGAACGTAATTTTACATTTTTGAAAAATGGGTCACGAAATATAGTATTGACATAAGATTAAAACAACACATTAGATAAATACATCTGAACATAACGTTTGATTTAATGTTCATTATTTTGTTTCTTAGTTTGTTTGCACGTTAATTTAATTTTGATGATCATTGCATCTAATAATTAGTTCAACAGCTTGTTATTTTAATTTTTGTGCTACTAGTATGTATGTAGTTATATATTGAAATATAATACGGTGGTCCATTTTATTATAAACTTAGTATTATACTAATATTTACAATAATTATTGAAATAACTAGTTCAGTTCATATAATAGCCTATGCGTTCATGGTTTTATTAAAACTTTACCTGTTTTTATTTTTCATGTATTATTTATTTTAAAATTCCAAACAAACAAAAATCATATTATTTAATTTAAAATTTAACTAGATAATAAATATATTTGAAAGTCGATACGTTCGATATTCAGACAGTAAGAGTCATTTTTATTTCAATATGTAATAGATATATTTTCACGGAGACTTTTTTGTGAAACATTGTTTAAAGTAATACTTGAATTTGTATTTTGGAACGGTTTAACAATTTAAATTGTAATCGTCTAATGCTAAATATCTCGTTTAAAATAAAGTTAATGGATCACCTCATTTATATTTTCCACCTCTAAACCCATATTATGATATTATAATATGTTTATTACAATGACGTTTTACCACACAATTGTTGTTTTTATTGTGTTTTTTGCCACAAAAGTATTGATTCACTTGAAAAACATTTAAATCATAAAAAATTAATATTACTGTTGTAAATAAAATATAACGTCTGGACCGTCTGATCTGTATGTTATTAGCATATATGGTATCGTGGAATATTAACAAGAGCTTACTTAGTAAGTCTTTAATTTCACATAAGGCACCCAGATATTTATTTAATGGTACGATTTTCATTGTTTGTCTTTTATATTCTTCTACGCTTGTAACGTTACAAAGTAACTAACCAAATACCATTCCCACGAGTAATTAAGTTCACCAAAATTGTCTTCACTTTAACTGTGTTTAATATTTAATGAGATTTTTATTTTATTGATCATAATCAAGATGAATATAAAAAAGTTTATACATTATAAACATAGTCATAAACTTATCTAGATAAATGTCATTTTTTAATTTGATTACTTGTGGTCAAAATATCTCATATTTACCTTAAATATTATTTACTATTTATACTGTAAAGAAATACATTTGATTATACTACAATACTCAACATACAAGACAGCTGATGATAAAATTATAAATTGTATTTTAACACTGTGGTTAATGTTACTTAATATAAATAATTTTGACTAATATTCTGTAATATTTTTTCAATCGCGTCTCATATATTTTATGCTTTCAAGTTTAAAATACTGTGTTTAGATAAAAACAAAAATTCTAATGTACCAACTATCAAAGTGATTAATAACAATTCATTATGTTTTTTATGGGAATGCAAAAATAATTTTTTTTTCAATATATCGTAACATTTTCAACATTTAGAGTTCCCTCGAAACTATTTCTCTAACATAAGGCCTTATTACGTTTTTCAATAATATTGTATTTATCAAACATGAAAACACACGATGAGCAGAGTGGATGTAGAGTCGACAAAAACCCGTTGAAATCCCTATTTAAAATATACCGGCCTGATTGTATGATTGGTTAAGTATTGGCAAAACATTTGAGAAACGACACTTTATTTAATATGAGAAAAATGAAAATAAAAAATGTAATATCATTTCGCACGAAGAAGAAATATACAATATTTCCTCCTCTCGATGTTTCGCCGATACATATAATATCGCAAACTTAAGTTTCCAAAAAACGGTGACGGTCCAGTGCGTTTAATAACACAATGTCGTGAATACAACGATATTCTGACAATAATTAATATGTTTGTTTAATTTTTTTTTTTAATAATTGTTTTCCTTCACACATGACTTATCCTTTTGGCAGGCGTTCCCGGAAAGCGCAATGTGATCTACTACAGTTGCTGCCCCGAACCGTACATAGACATAACGTTTTCCATCCTAATTAGAAGGCGCACCTTGTATTACTTTTTCAACCTGATAGTCCCGTGCGTGTTGATTGCGTCTATGGCCGTACTAGGATTTACTCTACCGCCGGACTGTGGCGAAAAGCTATCTCTAGGTAAACGAAATCAAATTAATAAGCGTATAGTAAAATGATAATAAATAACTATTTGTGTTTTTTACAACATGTCAGAGTGTCTCCCGTCGTGCAATATCATTTGTTGTTTGTGACATAATAATATAGGGGTTTTTATTTTTAGTCTTAAGTGTAACACAATAATAATATGACTATACTATATACTATATAATAATTACATCTAGTGACTAGTGGTAACATTATAAGTCACCGATACATTATCTACGGTTCAGAACCGTATATGACTATACTGTTCATAATGAAATTAAACTAATTAAATGTGTGTTAACATAATAATAATATGATATTATTACACTAATAAATGTATTATATAACATGTACTTACTTTTTCAGCTATTTTCACGTCTCTCTCGGCAAACCACTTATAAATGAACATTTACTTTTGAAAACAATTCGTACCTAACAGATTGAGTGGTCGGACTGAAATTAAAAAGTTGTGTCCTTTTGGTCGGGTACCTTACCTATACTAACTTTTGCGATTCCCAATATGTATCAAGAGCTTTTTAGTTACCATTAATCGAATTCAACCGAAACCACGACCTTCAGGTTTTTTTTTCATAATTACGAGCGTCTTTTGTCATGTTTTATACAATAGTGACGCGTAAATCAACCAAAATCGAATTAATAACTTTTTCGCATTGTTAGACACGTAAGAATGAAAACCAAAAATACTTCTAAAAATAATTCTTTTTAGGCGTGATTTATTATTAATGTTTAAGATTATTTGTACATATTATTGTTTTATGCAGTCTGATATATTTGACTACATGTATGTAAAAACTTAGCAGTGCATAGATTATATACGTAATTTAAAAAGTAGCCATTCAGGACTTTTGTCATTTCGGTTCATGTAAATCAAACACACCAGAAATGTGTATAATTATATCAATATTTCAGTATTATTATTCCGTGTTACGTCACATAAGCGAGAGTCGTATATTAAATTAGATTTCAATAATTATTCGAACCACGACTGGATCATACTATGACAGTCGTGGAATGCATCTGAAATCGCGGTCATGTCGATAAAATCATTTCACTCTATCCGCCTCTGTGCATTAATATAACGACATTAGACTATACTATAACAGCTGTGACAATTATTATCATATTATTATAACGATAAGCTGCAATCAAATTAATGGGGTGCTGAAGGATAAAAACGTCTGATCCAGCAGGGATGGGAGATAATACGTCGATTTAGAATTCGACCGAAGGTGCTTCATCTCTTTTCACGCACACACCACACGCACGCTAATTTCGATCTACCCGACTCGTTTCCGACCACTGCGTTTACATTTTTAAAACAATAAATAAATATTTTATCATGTGATATTATAATGACGTTGTATTCTGTGCATATATTATATCGGAGGAGGTGGTGGTAATGCGCACGAGAGAGACGGACATTTTGCGAGGTAGCGAAAAAAAATTGTTATTCACACTCGCACACACATACACATCAGTGACATCACACAATATTCGTGCGCACCACAAATTTTTTTTCTTCTCTCACTTCGCAATTGCTGTGTATATGTGTGCGTACGTGTGTACTGTGTATATTTTACACATTTTTGGGACGTGTCGAGCCCAACAATTTTCGTGATACACCTGCCTCTGTTTCGTTTGTTTCGTTTTTGGTTTTTTTTTTTTTTTTTTTTTTTTGTTTTTTTTAAATCAGTTTTTTACAGACATGAGAGCCACGAGGAGCTTGAAAAACTACTCTTGTTGTCCGAATCCGTACGTGGATATCACTTTTACCATATTCGTTCGGCGCAGAACAGTTTATTACATCGTCAACTTGATATTGCCAAGCGTAACGCTGGCCGCTATGGCCATGCTCGGGTTCACGCTGCCCTCAGATTGTGGCGAGAAAATGACCTTAGGTACCTACATGCGTACACAGTCTCACACATAACAATAATATAATATGAACTCAAACACACACACACACACACACACACACACACACACACACACACACACGAACACGAGTACACTCTCGCACGTTTACACACAGACGCACATTCACAAACACAAACTCAAACACTCACAAACAAACACACCCTCACACATTTACGTACACGAAGCGCGCGCGACAAGACAATAATATAATATCATAATATTCTAGTGACAGTCGTCGGTGACACGACCAATAATATTATGATAATAGTATTATATTATTATTATTATTATTACTACTATTATTATTATTATTCATAATATATATTATGTATATGTATTTATATGTCTGTATATAATGTAACAGTTCAATACTAGATACTTGTTGTACTATCTATCATTACGAACCGTGGTAACCGCGGTTCTACGAGACGTTTTCTGCAGATTAAGCGGGCGGCCGGGGAAACGATATCGTTAATATTATTATTATTTTATTTAACATTTTGTTTTGTTTTGTCAATCTACCATAAATTGGCGTATAAATATAACTGTTTTAATTAAAGGTGTAACGATTCTCCTGTCGTTGACCGTTTTTCTAAACATGGTGGCCGAGACAATGCCGGCTACTTCGGACGCAGTTCCTCTTTTAGGTAACGCACGGCCAACTGATCATTTTTGTATGCAATATACGTACTCGTTTTACACGAAAATCTATGCGTATATGATATACATAATATATTGTAATAACATATTTTATAATTTTTTTTCGTGGTCACACGACTTGGCTAAGGAGGGCACACAAAACTACTACCACACTGGTAACCGAAACGCACTGAGTATATTTTTTTCATTATATATGAATTTATATAAATATATATATATACATATATTGCAAAAATATTATTGTATTTTTTCACAAACACATTTGAGGTCAAAAATGTTAAGTACTCTATATGTTTTTTTGTTATTATTATTATTATTATTATTATTTTTTTGTTATTTTTATTTTAATATTATTACTATTATTTTTTATTTTATTTTAATATTATTATTTTTTCTAATGACAGCGTAGTAGATTTTTACTGACAGGAAATATTATATTTGCATATACCTAAATTAATTTCTGTATAAATCTATCATACATGGGTACTAAATAAACTAAATACACTCAAATTAAATATTTTAGTACCATATATTATTATAATGTACAATGTACACAGTTACATAATATGATACAAGTATTCATAAAATATAAAATATGATATGATCAATATTTAATTTAAATTCCAAGATGTAAGCTATTATTCTGAACGGATTTTAAAAAAAATGTACCTTCAATTCACATACAATACTTCAAAAATTTTTTTAATTTTAATTAATCAGCAAAATATAGAAAGTTCATATAACTTGCTAATTACAGTACCTATAAATCTATACTAATATATTTATGAATAATATTGAATATTGAAAATTATTGTAATCACATTTTGATTTATAGTAATAATCTTAACATGTCTCTAATAAATATTAACCAAAATATTTTGACCTCGGTTGATATTTTCTTTTTTAGGTATACTAACAAAACAATCAACTTTTTACATTGTGTATTATGTTTCTTAATAATTAAATGTATCAATCATAAATGCCATTAAATAGTTTGATGATACCTTCGGGCTTTAATACGCCATTAGATGTAAAATCATTTAAGAAAATATGGAGTTTTCAAAAATTTCCTAAATTAGTTATCTGAAAACGTGTATTTATATTTAAAAAAAATTGCAATGTTATTGATTGGAGCAGGCTATCGAACAAAATTACGGGTCGTTAACTAATAAACCGGTTACTAGATTTTACACCGTAACTTTTAAAGAAGCTAACTCGGACAATAGTTTTTTCTTAAAATAGGTATTTGAGTGAGTTTTGTTACAAATTTATTTGTGTGGTTCTTTTTAAAAATAATTTTTGAAAGTAACAATATAAGTTATTATTAGTTGCTGTGGAAATTTATAGCTGAAAAGAATTGTGTTTATGCTAATTATTTTAATAGATTTTAAACATAAAATCTATTATGATTCTATTGTATTATTATTTTATTGTCACAAACGAATTATATAATTAAAAAAAAAAATATCAAGTATATCATAGCTTGAGAGGAACTGGAGACCAGGTTCCCATAATTTATTGCATTGACAAAATACACATTTTCAGCTTATCAAAAACGTGTTGTAAACAATGACATTTTATATTAATTTATATTATTATACATTTTTTTTGCAAATAATATGTATTATTTTCAATAATTTATTAAAATCATAATTAATATTTTTTTTTGATGTTGGCGAACAGGAGTTACGGTTTTGCTATCGCTTACATTCTTCCTAAATATGGTGTGCGAAACAATGCCACCTGCCTCTGAGTTACCACTGATAGGTATAATCAAATTAAAAGTTTGTTATTTTTCTTTGTGTTGTTGTTGTTGTTGTTTTTATTATTATTATTATTATTATTATTATTATTATTATTATTATTATTATTATTTGCACCTGTTTGAGGGTTTGTACTTGGATGGCAGGGGTGCAACAATTGGGGGACTTCAATTAATAAAAATCAAATTTAACGCGTACCATAATATAAACATCGCAATAATACAAAAAAAGAAATATATTATTATTGTTTAAAAAAAAAATTTAGTTTCGGTCACAAATTGCTTGGAGGCTTCACATAGTGTCAAGTATTTTTTTTCTTTTTTTTTTTAATTATTTTGATACGGCCAAAATAAAACAATACGATAAATGCTTATTAGATATTAGATAAATATTATGCTTGTTAATGATAATAAAAACATATTCTAGTACTGTAGGTTAACACCTACAAAAGTTATTCTGTGGGAACACATAACGATGTTTTGCTCAATAATTAACTGTCTAAATATTTAAGAACGAATTTCGTCAAGTATCAAACTTGTATAGACTTAAAACGCTTTGTTTAAACACAACTTTTATTATTGTTGTTATTATTATTATTTTGTTTATTATTTTTGTTATCTTTATTATTTTTCATAGTAAAATATGATTACATATACAACTCCAATGAACGGTCACGGGTTTTTGTTTTCCTTTTTCATTCGGCCCCATCATGTTTTTATTTTCCTCCTATACATATTTATATTATATAGATATAATATATATGTATAAAAATACGATATACGTACATAATATTATATATATTATAATAGGTATAGAGAAAATTAAATAAATAGATGATTTTTTTGTATGACGTATATTATATTATAATGTTATAAATATTATAATACTATCATAACGTACCTATACTGCACGTGTTAAAAAATAAAACATAAATATTACTGAATGCATATACTAAATCGTACATGTATGAAACTATATTAATATGTCATTTAGAGCGCTTAGTGCCTATTTTAGATTTATAGTTGGTTAGTAAAGTAATGCTCGGGATACACCCATAGACAGACACAAGTCACAAACGCACAGATACAGAATATTATACACACACACACACACACTGTATATACGTACACTAACACACACGCACCCTCACACACACCCACCCACCCACACACGAACACACACGAACACTCCTCGGCAAATGTATAGATGAAAAAAAAAATATATATATATATAATATATATTATAATATACGCTTTAGAATGCGCTTTCAGACGCACACACTTAACACACTGAACATATCCCGATTGCCGTGACTACAGCAGAAATCGCCACCGTGGGGATGCAATTTAGTGGTTTCAAAAGAATAATAAACTCGTACGGGCTTCGATATCGCCCGGGTGATAATGTACATTTTCTTCTATACTATTATAATATAACCACCCACTCGCCGGTTCACCACGATTTCCATTATCCCTCCACGTTACCACCGCCGTCTCACGATCACCGACGAACCACAAGTCCTCCGTTCTCATGACCTAGCTATACCACCACTAGCTCCCGATAAACATATATATATATAGCATTACAATCGAAATAAAATATATACTATATACCTATACGTATACATATTATATTATATTCTTATATTTATATATGTGTGTATATAATATATTCGTATGTGTGTGTATAATATATATATGCGTATGTATATATGTACTCGTGTGTGTATATATATGTATATATCTATTATATATATATATTACAAGATCGATAAACAAATATCGTGTAGGTAACCATAATAATGCATGTATTAATATATATTTTTATTTTATATTTTTTATTATTTATTACATGAAAAACAATATTGTTTAAAATGTCTTTGTATTTGGACATAATAAACGTCTTAAACTTTAGAGTGTGGAGTCCTTTAGCTTTCTACCAGAGTCAGTGTTCGCTTGATTAGTGTTAATAATATACAAGTCAAGCAATAATAATATCATTTTTTTATACGCACTGTAAAAATAATACTTTTTCTTATTATACAATTATTATACTATAGTACCTTTAAATTTTAAAACAACAACGTTGCATCGTAAAAAACGGAAGGTTTTATAAATTATATATTTTTGTAATGCGATGAAACTATTTTGGAATTTCAGTCGATATATTGTTATTATAATATTGTAGGTTCCCTGCATAATAATAATATTCTGTTGCTTACTATTTATTAACTATTAAGACATAATATTATATTATAAAAACAGTTAACGGGATCGCATTAAACGTATATCATAATATGATAATAATATACCATAAACAGCACTGTATTGTTTTATTTCACCCTTCGAACCTGGTCTCCAGAAGAAAAAACTTATCGTAAAGAAATTATTAATAACAAAAAAATAACTATGGCAAAAAATAACGACCAAAAACATATATATTTTCTCCATGTTTAAGTGACCTGAGAAACAAAAACCCAGTGAGCACACACGTAATAATTGTATTTTTGTAGTTTCCGTGTAGTTAGCTGTTTTGTTCGAGTTTATTTTCGGTTTCATTTCAACACTACCGCTGTATACTATTCATATAATATTGGTATAACATGTATTAAAATGAAATCGTATTCATCAACAACACATATAGGTACAAAAGATTATAATATTATATAATCATTAGGTCTAATATATAATTTGGCGTACAAGACTGTTTGACATTTGGTGTCGTCACGAGTAGGTACTCGAATTTTCGTCCACTAGATTTACTACTTTTTTTTAGTCACCGTTAGCCTATTATACTTATACCTAAAACGTTATCATTGATTTAATTTTGTTGTTATTATTATTATTATTATCACTATAATAATTATTATTATTATTATATTATTATTATTATTATTATTGTTATTATTAATATTATTATTATTATTATTATTATTATTGTTATTGTTATTTTTGTTTTTATTATAATTATTATTTTTATTTATTTTTGTTTTTGTATTATTATTATTATTATTATTACTATTATTATTGTTATTATTAATATTATTATTATTTAATGGAATGTGTGGTGTTTGGCATTTATGTTGTTTCAGGAGTGACAATCCTCCTATCACTGTCCGTATTCTCACTCATGATAGCCGATGCCTTACCACAAACATCTGAAGCTATCCCCTTACTAGGTCAGGCAAAATTAAAAATAAAAACAAATAAATACATGTCATATTAGGAACAATTTAATATTAATTAAATATATATATATATGTATTTAATCATATATATATATAGTTATATATATTTGAATGTGTATAATATATGCATGCAAGTATGCAACGTATATATGTATTCACTTAAATCTTATATATATATATATATATATATGTTTATATACATATTATATTTATATGAGTTATATAAATTATGTTTCATATTTTATATACATATTTTTATACTTGTATTTATATATATTTATACATATTATAATATTATATAATATATATATACATATATGTATGTATATACATCCATCTATTGCTGTGTAACCATAACCTAGTTCGAGTTTTTCATTTTGATTTTTTCCATTTAAATAAATCACACGCATATATATATATATATATAAATATATTTAAAATTATGTATATATATATAATTATATATGTATATTTTTTAATATATATACATTATACATATACATGTTTTGCGGAATTTTGTGGTTTGTGTTCAGCTCAGCTTGCTCTTACTTTCTCTGTTTTCTCGTACATACAAAATAAAATAACACATTCAACACACTCGCAACAACACAAACAATTCAAATAATCAAAAATAAGATATTTTGTGTTTGAAAAAATAAAAATAAAACCATAACGCTATGAACAATTATAGGTAATTCTTTTTTTTTTTTTATTGGACGAATAAATGATTTATATTCTATAAACACAATTTCTGAGACTTAAAATTAATTTTCTGGGGAAATTCTATACTTTTTAAACAATTTGTACAAAAAAACTTAAAAAAAAAATTATTAAAATAAGAATAAATCACAATATGTAATGAAAAGTTTGATTTTTTGCTTAAAATTAAAATAGTTGTATTACATTTTGATTTTCACAATCCTCGTTTAAATATAGAAATGATAAAATATTTATAAAAATTAAAATTAATAAATAATGGGCATGGTATATAGTCCTCAAATAAGTCTTGAGTCACACCGTTACGGCCTTTTAGGAGAAGGGCTTTCTGGGACCATCGAAGTTCATAGCGATATGGTTATCGAAATATTGAAATCACAAAATATATACAAAATAAATTATTTACAAGTATCAATTTTCTTTGCGAAAAGCCGAAAGCGCTTGTACAATGTACATAATACAAAAACACAAAAAAAACATCATATTTCTTCAACATCATTACAAACATTTCTATAGCATGCTATCTTTTTGTTTATGTTTCGTAAACTACTTGATCGTCACCGTGTTTCATTGTGCATTCGTATTTGTATTTGACATTCTGCTCTCAGTTGTCCGATAAACCATCTAAGCAGAAAAAACTAAATAAGAAAGAAGCCGTGCGAATGTTAAATAATATTTTTTTTTAAAAACTACTACTAAATAAATACGTATATTAATATATAGGTATATATGTATGAACATCTACATGCTTATATGTTAATATGCACTACTAAACATTTTTAAAAATGTACACAGTTTTGTTCGTGTGATCATGAATACGTGTCAGTATGTTTTATTTATTTATTTATTATTTATTTATTGTTTTTGATTTCACTCATTACAGTAGTTTTCTGATTGTTAATTTATTTTAATTTTTTTAATTTTCTCTACATTTTGTTTCTGTTCAGTTTGTAACACCACACTATTTAAACCGATACAAGGTACCAGATGACGTGATATTGCAGACTGCACCAGTGATCTATTGATTTCCAAAAGTTAAACATAATTATTAAATAATTGAAAACATTTCATTATTATTATTATTATTTTATTAAAAATCAGTATAACTATTATTTATTCATTCGTTTTTATATAATATATTATATTATATATATTATGTAAAGTAAAACGTACATTTTTACTTATTACAAAATGTTGATATTATTATTTGATTTTTATTTGATTTGTTATCATTTTACGTTAAAAATGTTTATCACACGATTATTTCACCATTTCCTTCCTTTTCCTCTTCATTTTATAATTTATTTATTGATTTTATTTTTTTTTGTTTTTATTTAATTATTTTCTCTCAATGTTGTGTGAAAACAATAAAACTGATTAAACCGATGTTGCCGCGTCAAAGATAAATATTAACCAATTATTCGTATTGTAAATTAAACAATATTTGTTTATTTCACAAATTAAAAAATGGTTAAATATTAATTTAAAAAACAAAATGTTTAATCAATCATATATATTACTATTATAATATATTTGTGGGCCCCTCTGCCTCCAAGTAACAAAGCCGGTAGTTTCTTAAAAATTATTTAGCTAATTTTAAACATGACTTCATACAAATCGGTTAAAAATAAATAAATATATATATATACATATATACATTATAAATGCATTTTACGTCAAGTAAACGAAAACATAAAGGCATTAAAAACTGTATTCTACCCGTCATTAAAAATGTACAATGTTTAAAAAATAATTAATTTACAACTAAATATTTTTTTTTTTTTTATGAATAATAGAAACAAGTAAATAATAAGTTATTTTAACTCCGATTTGTATAAGTCATTTAAATTATGATTACCTTAAGACCATAGATGATGAAATCTGGTGTAATTGTTTTTAAGTAAGGAATGTACATACGTCTGTCGTGTATACATCCATTTTAAACATCTAGCGAAGTTTTTATGTAAACTACTAATATTTTAAAAATTACGTACAAATAATTAGTTTGGTATTTTATATTATTATTATTTTGGTTTTTTTTTCACAAAACAAACATGAGAATATATTTTACACTATTAATATTATTGAAATTCAAATGTTATTAAATATTTATGTCGGTGGTAAAAATTGAGGTATAGCAAAATTGTAAGATGACACATAGGTATATGGCTGTTGTAATTCTGGTTTATCATTTATTGTCTAAGTGTTTGGATTTAACTTAGAGTCCTAGAGGTAAAGTTTATTTTTTACCACAAAAGTTACAAGTTATAAAGTAATAGTAATTGTTAAGGTATTACTTTTTATATTATTATATAAAATACCTATTAACTATTACATGTTTAACACGTCAAACAAACAAAATATATCTTATTCTGACCAGTGAATTTATACTTCATCCGATAATATTAACAATATTTCAGTACTCATTACCAAGCCTAAATACGCGTAACTATTCATTTTAGTTAAAAAAAACTGATTCGTAAGAGAAAAGGTAACAAGGCTTACAAATCGTATGATTATAATTTTTTTTTCATTTTACCTGCATTATATTATTATATTATTTATTTATGTATTAACCTCATGCAGTTCATACGATTTGATTGTTACTGTATTCTGTTTTTTATAAACTGAGATTTTGTTTATAGCGATAAATCATTTTTTTTTATCAACATCGTGCAGCAACTTCTATTACATATAGATATAATTTAAATGAATGTTTCTACTTTCTACCATGTCATAGATAACATTTAAAAAAAAAATTATACATGTGACATTATAACAGTATAACATAAAAATGTAATCATTGAGTGTTCATTATTGTTATAAATATTATAATAATTAATATCAATAATATTATTATTATTATTATTATTATTATTATTATTATTATAATTATTATTATCATTATTATTATTATTATTATATTATTATTATTATTATAATTATTATTATCATTATTATTATTATTATTATGTATACAGTATACGTAAAAGCGCTAAAAACGCGCCCATGCATGTGGACACGTCTTTATAATTTTTTTTTTTGTATATATCCATACAATAAGGGAATTATTTGTATAGATACTTTTGTTTAATTCATCAACTAAAATCAAAACAAAAGTACCTACTTCGCTAGATGATCAACGAAAATAATAACTTCATTCTATAATCATCCGTGGTCTAAAGTGTTCATTATATTATAATGATGATGATTTAAACAAGACTTGATCGTTTATCAAAAATTAAATTTAAAATATAAAAATAGTTACGAATGTTACGATTATATTATTGTATTACTTGCATGAGTAGTACATTACTTTACATCTGTCTGTCTTAAATATACAAACCTGTCTTGTTTATGTCTGATTTTATTTTACAATTTATTATCTATGTAGTTTGTTTAGAATACTTTTTACTTCCTCAGTCATTACATTTCAAAATAGATGATATTTTATTTTTTATAAGAATCCACATATGAATTCTACAGTGACTTGGAATTTTTTTATTTTTTTTCAAATTTAAGTTCAATGAAATAATAAAGACAATTATAAGTATAATATTAGTTCGTACAAAAATGTAATGCATTATAAATTCAACCATGATTAACATTCGAAGTCACAAATTAGATTACATTTTTTGCACTTAGAAAACATGAACGCACGATGCTTTAAAAACAACGGAAAAAAACAAATACCAATGCGATGATTATTAATATATATTTTATTGTGTTCCTGCGGCCTTTAGGTACTTATTTCAACTGTATCATGTTCATGGTTGCATCGTCAGTCGTGTCCACAATTATGATTCTGAATTATCATCACCGTAATGCGGATACTCACGTCATGTCCAAATGGGTAATTATATTATTATTACACTATATTATAGTATTATATTGAAATAAAGAATAAATATACACTTAGACTACAAAAAAATAACAGGGCACGAGAAGAAAGTGGCCAAAATCTAGCTACTATTATGATACAAAATATATTTTATTTTAAATTATTAATTTAAATTAATATTGAATTAATAATATTATGAAATTAAATTTTAAACCTTATTTTTTTATTTATGACTAGATTTGCATAACATAATATATAAGAAGTATTAGATACAAATATTTTTTAGTAAAATTATATCTATTATAAATAGTAATATTACAATAATAATATGCCTATTACATTTAAAACTTTTAAATAATTTAAAAACCATAATAATTATTAGGTCATATAATATTTTCGACGCATGAGTGTAGCAAAATTGCCTATTCAACGCGCCGCTACACTTATCGTAACACGTTTTTTATATTAAAATATATTATCATCATTGCTGGTTGAAATGCAGTTTCATAAAAAATATATTATGGAGTACAATGAATATAAATTTATGAACAAAATCATTGATCTGTTAGTAGACAAAGTTTAAAATATGACGTAATTCATTTCAAATATGGAAAAATAAAATTCAGTTACTGTTTTACAGCAATTTATATGTCATTCAGCTTAGATTTAATTAATATAAATAAATTTTAAAAAGTATTGTATACTACAGTGTTAGGACTTATCTAGATAAATTATCCAGACGATTATTTTTTTATCTTTTATCTTATCTAGATAAATAAATATAAGTTATCTAAGTATTTATTTTAGATACAAATTTAACTTATCTAGATAAATTTACAAGATAAATTTTTTGGTGAAAATTAGCTAGAACTGTTCGAAAATGTTTCATTTTTATTCTCATTATCTGCGGCACAACTTGTACGTAAAATAACATACAAAGCTAAAAATATATGACGTTATTCTGAAAAGACTATAAATTATTCCTATTTAGTACTTATTACTTATTAGTAATTGATATTCTGTATTCTGTTAATAATATATAATATAATATACTAATTAATTTATGCAATTAGCCTATATCAGTACATTACTGTCACAACAAATATGTCAAATTCCCAGAATTGTATAAATATTTTTAAACTATAATTAAAATACGAATAATAGAACAGATGGCAAGTGATAACCGCCGCCGTCCCAAACAAAATTCCATAGAATAGAATATTATTCATTGAGAAATAAAGATAAACCAGCCGTCTATTATTTACGTATTTGCAATGCATCTGAAATTAATGACAATTGATAAGTCTGACGAGCAATAAATGAGATGCTATTTATATATTTCGGGTTTTATGTTTTATATTATAAATCTATGGACCATAAACAATCTCTAAACCAATTTTAATTGCACATGACGTATAATAATAATAAACATTATTTCGTATACACAAATACACAATGCTCGTAAATATCTTTTCAATGTTGTTAATTAATAATAGTACGTGACACGAAAAGTAGCAGGTGACCCCACCACCCGCCCGGCAAGAACTGCCATTAGCCATGGGTTCTCTTGTGTGTGTATTATTTTGTGTACTTACATGACGGTATATATATTTTTTTAAATAAGTTGTTTTAATTTTAATTTCTAAAATTATCTGTTATTTAAATATTTAGATAACTATCTAGATAAAATATTTTTATCTTTTATCTTTTTGTTAGATGAATTTGATTTGTTTATCTTTTATCTGTATCTTAGATAAAATTTAGTGTTGTTATCTTTATCTTTATCCAAACGATTTTTTTGTTATCTGTGCCTAACACTGTGTATACAACATAATGTCAAAATAGATACATTCATACATAATGATTTATAACTTTGTAATAAAAGGCGCCCGTAGAGGGTTGTCCTCCCTTCAACTTTTTGTTATAGTAATGTTTGTATATGGTACATTTTTATAAATATTTTTCAAAGCTATTTTTTTCAAATAACAGTAAAATGTTGAAAAGTGTAAAAGCTTTTAAATATATATTTATATTTCGGCACTCTCGCAGTCTCGTTATGACAAAAATACAGTAAATATAACATTGTCAATTTTTATTAAGTTTGTAATAGATTATACACACAACACGGAAATTTAAAATTTTATTTTATAATATGTTATAATCTATATTTAGGGTAGATAGTTCAGTATTGCTATCACTCAATTGAATTTTTATGGGAGTGGTAGAGTTATAAGGTTAGTATCTTCCTATACCTAAATATATTTGAAAACAAATTCTAAAATATTGATGATTAACATTTTTTTGGTATTAAAGAGTATTTCGTGTCACAATACAGGTAAAGGCCCAAAGTTTGTTAAAAAAAAAACCAAAAACTGTTGTTAACAACAAATATTTTCAAAATCTGCTATTTTTACAGTAATTTCAATTCTTATATAGTACAGGTTATATATCAAGGTAAAAGTTAATTTAGTTTTTAATTATATTTTTATAAAACTATGCTTAATAATAACGCCCTTTGTAAATACTCAAACGTGTGTAACACTTATAAAAATGTAATTAAAAAAAAATAACCACTGAATTCAATCTGCTATATTTTAACTGCTATGGTTGTGTTGAATATTTTAAAAAACGAAGAAGACTAGAGACGATCTGTTAGCCTATATACGTCTACTAAATAATTCACAATTTTGACAAATTGCATCAAAATTTTAATTTCCAAAGCTCATAATTAATTAAAGGGATTTATGCTAATTTAGTTTCTGGTTCTAAGAAAAAGTTTTGAGAAACCTTATATTTAATTTTCAAACCTTGGGTTTATGAATTTAAACTTTAATGAATTTACAACTAAAAATAGTTTGTGAATTGTCAAGGTTCTGACAATTTTTTTCAAAATTAGAAATTTAAACGTTTATAAGTTATTAAAACTATGTATTTTCGATACTTTAAATCAGGGGTAACAATAGGTGGCCCGCGAATAGGAAATAACTGGACCAACAAAAATATTATTTTTTTAATGCTGCAGGTTAACACATAACCGCACATCATAGATATTTTATCTATTTGTATGTATTTTGGCTCCACATATTTATCAAGATTGCATTTTGCCCTGGCTATAATTTTTTCGTGCCTGGAAAAATAATCTTTTATTTTTTAATTGGTCTTAAGTATCGTCAACTATGGCCATGAAATGTTATCATTAATGCATAATTTAAATGATTATAAAAATGTTTGGTTTATATTTAATATTTGATGTATAACTGAGGATTTCAGGATTTGTTTTATATGCAATGTTTTTAGTTACAATAGTATCAATAAATATTTGAATTTAAATAATTGGAGCACCTACTAAATTAATATAATTAGGTATACAATATTAGAATAAGATTATTATAGATTGAAAATATAAACATTATAACTGTTAGTAGTAATTCTGTAATACAATATATATTGGCCTACTGTACAATTTTTTGATCTGCCTAGTTATTAGCATACCTACCTTACAATAAGTTTAAATGACGCCCCTGCTTATAGTGAGTTAAATATTTTTAAATGTATTTACCTGCGTACAAAATTGCATAAAAAATCCAAAATTCTAATATAAGTATTTGGTCGACAACTGATTATGCTTAAGAATTCTCGTTTTCTAGATTATTTCGAAAAGTACTGAGGATTTTCAATTTTGCCCTCCCAAAAGTATCAACGAATTTCAATTTGTTACAAGAAACCACCCACAAAATTGAATATTGAAGCATTTATTTTTGCTTCATCGTAAAATCAGTACAATCTAAAATTGATTATGTTAAGCTTTAGTTAGATGGAGACCATGCGAGTATGACATCTCCTTGAGAGGTTATTAAGATACAAGATTTTTACTACATATTAAGGCAACAAAATATAATATAAATGTATTTAAATGTGACCGTTTAGCTTATTATTACTAATTACTAATTAGTAGAGACTAGAGGTACCTTTTTGCATAGTTACCTATCCAACAAATGTATACACAAAAACAGTTCAATTACAGAAAAATTAACTATAACTCTAGTCATACCCGAAATGTACTTAGACCAGTGGTTCCCAATCGGTGGTCCGTGTGTTGATGTTAGGGAGTCCGCGGTTGTGTAGTACTGTAGTGATTTTTCATTTTTATTTTATTTTAGTGAAATTATTAAACTCGTAGTCGTTTAAAATTCCGGGTATTTTTGGACTATTTAAACTCGATTTACCGCGAAAAAGGTAGATAATTAATTAATTCAAATTGAAGAGTAAGTATTTACAAAAGAGGTGTCCCCGGCCCAATTCAAGTTATAGCTAGGGGTCCGTGGCTGTATATCAATTGAGAACCACTGACCCAGACAATGACAATTATAACGGCAACACCAACGATAAAAATACCACCTTCAATAATAACAATAACAATACGCGGTCTTGTGTGTGTGTCTAAACAGGTGAAACTCATGTTCCTGGTGTGGATGCCGTGCTTGTTGTGCATGAGCCGACCCGACCGCGACGAGCCACCCAGCAATGGGAACAAGTCGTCGGACTCCAAGAACAAGTCGGCGGCCTCGTCCATCCACCACCTGCCCGACCTGGAGTTCCGGGCCAAGTCGTCCAGGAGCCTGCTGGCTAACGTGCTCGACCTGGACGACGACCTACGCTCGTCCACCCGGAGCTACCCGGGAGCCCGGAGCCAAGTGGCGCCGATGCCCGAGCACGTGATGGTCGAACAGCAGCAGCAACAGCACGCGATGCTGACAGGCGGCGGCGGAGCGGCGTCGGCGGTGGCCGCGGCCTCGTGTCTGGGGCCGCACCGCGAGCTGTCGCTCATCCTCAAGGAGCTCCGGGTGATCACGGACAAGCTGCGCAAGGACGAGGAGGACGAGGAGACCACCAACGACTGGAAGTTCGCGGCCATGGTGGTCGACCGCATGTGCCTGTACATATTCACATTCTTCACGGTGGCCGCCACCATAGCGGTACTCATGTCCGCGCCGCATGTCATCGTCACGTGATCGCGCCACCGACGTCATCGCATCCGGTTCCGGCTTTCTGCTATATATAGATTTTGTTATATATTACAATATAAAATGGTTGCGGCGGAGCAGCCCTATTGTATTGTATGACGACCACGTCTGAAGTCGCGTCGAAAAGTGGCATGTAGAAATCAGTGTGGTACCGTTTTAAATATAATATTATATTATACGCATACGAGATAACTATAATATTATGAAAAATTATTAAATTATTATTATTAAATAATTATTAAATACTCCTCCTAATATTTAACATTATTACAACTATTATAATTTTTTTCTTGAAACTACTTCTTTTCTAATGATTGTTAACTAAAGTATAAATAATCTATAAATATATATCTATTTGGTTTACTATATGTAATAATAATAATGATATATATATATTAAACTGCCCCTGCTCCTTGAAACGAATTAATGAACGCACAAAAATAATTTGAGTAGATCGTACATTATTAACGTTTAAATCTGTTCCATGAAATATTAAACCGGACACGTAAAACATAATATTATTTACACCAATAATATTAAAATAATATATCCACGCGAATAACATTTCAAAAACGAACATAATATTTTATACAAGGAATTAAAATAGGCATATTTATACTATAATATAACAAAACAATTATTGAATTTACTACAGAGTTGGTACCTATACCTACGTTTCGGTGTACGATATTGTCACATTTTTAAAATATATTTGTTAACTTTTTGCATATTTTCATAACACCGGAAGAGTTATAGTTGAATTCGATGTAGATAAACTGCCATGCGAATATATTATATTCATTTATTCATTTTTTTCGTCTTATTTAAGGAATAAGGGCACTTATCAGAAAAAAAATTTCCTATTTGACATCAGAATTCTCATAATAATATTATACACATTCTAGAATCGATAAATTTTTAATTGTCACAGCGTCGTAAAACCAACAACATGTCGTGACACTATTAAGTTTTAAAATCAGTAATCATTATTATAACAATATATTATATTATATAACTGGACATCGAGATACAATATTAAATTTTATATTACTAATTTCCAAAAAAAATAGATCTAAAATTTTTATTTACCTAGCTTAGTATAATAGTGATATTGTATTTTCACATAAATTCACTTCTTTCAAATTATCTAACTTCTATTGCATAATATTGATAATATTTTTAATTATTGATATTGGGTTCCTTAATATTATTGATTTAACTGTGAATAGTTTGAAATACAAATTCGATTTTCACACCAATGTTAACACATTTCGCCTCGAACCGTCAACAATATATTTAGTTTATTATCGTTAATAAGACCTTCCCACACAGTGCAAAAACGTTTGTATCGAATTGCACAGGTTTCGCAACTGCTCTGAAAATAAAACATAAAATAAGTACCCTTAATTCTCCGAGTGGCTTGATTATCGACAGTCATTGTTTTTAGACGCCCACCTACAAAGTATACAATATATTACTTTAAGTACTTATCAATTTTTTGTTTTAATAATTAAAAATTAAAAATTATTTTAAACATCTGTGGCTTTGCAAATTGCTTACATAACGTGTGTTGCTAATTTAATTGATTTGTTTTTTAACGGTGATAATAATTATTAATAATAATTGTTCATTGGAAAGTATTTCACTGATATAGAAATTGCAATAAATTATAAGTCTGAGATAATGAAAAACCATACCATTATAGCGTTTTAAACGAATTTATAAGTCTACTTAAACATTTGTCCGTAGTAGGAAATGGATTTTCCCTCACGAAAAAAACAATCCAAAAGTCAAACTATGTTTTATTTCAACTTCGGTTCTTAATACCTATTTATTTTTAATTAATGTGCTGATAACACGTATAATGTGTAGCTATAATTAATATTAGTATAATTATTAGATCGTAAATATTTTACTGGAATACACGTGTCAATAACTTAATTTATTCCATAATCTATCTCTATAATAATTACTAAAATTACTAAATATTATACAATTATTTATCATGACACCCAATTTTTGTGTCTTCTTGCTCAAATTAATATATATATATATATATATATATATTTATAGACTTGATATGATTAGTTTAGCTAAAACGATTTGCTTTTTATTATTAATCATCTGCGAAGTAAGAAATAAATATATATTAATCAGACACACCTAAATATCTAATACGTAACTAAATAAATAGATTATTATGCGATCGGATTATACAAATAATCGTATTTAAAATTAGTACAAAATCGATCACATTATACATTGTTTATGTATTTTTTAGACATGTATTAGAGTACTTAACTGTTTTATTTTACGTGCACGTTTTGCTGTGACAATCTTAAAATTTTAACATCATAACGCCCAACGGTAAATTACAATAGTAATACTAATAATTATTAAAATTATTATCAATATCATTATTATTATTATTATTATTATTATTATTATTATTATTATTATGGTTATTATTATTATACATTTAACTATTAAAAATGTCTAATGCATTAAATGACAAAATCTTGAGTCGTCTTCCGGTTCAAATAAATGTCATAAAACAAAAACAAAAAAATAAATGAAAAATATATAGGTTATAAAATACTTAAATTTCATTTGATATATATATATACATATATATATAAATTATATACTACATTATACAATTTAGTAGAGATATCATAGAATAGCGATTTGGAATTATTTAATTTTCTTCGATGATGTTTCATGATTGATCGTTAACAAACAAAGTGTTAAATAATAAATTCAGCTCAATTAATTGCTTTAATAAATAAAATAAAAGTAAAATTATTGTAAATTAAAAATACATAAACTACGTTTGTTTAGAGCTATACATTGTTTACGTAATATAAACAAAACTATTTTATAAAAATGGAAATCATTTTAAAATTAAATGTAAAAATGATTATAAAAAAAGTTTTATATTAAAAAAATAAAATAAAAAACATGTAAATACCTACTTTGTTATTTGTACGTTGTTATTGAATCTTGTTAACATAATTATAATTGATTTTATATTACGGTAGCCCTTAGAAATAATATGAAATATTAATGTATAGGTTTTGAGCATTTTGTTATGTTTTAAGACGTAATTGAATATAAAACAACTATAAGAGACTTAAACTATGTGTAACATGAATTTGACAACTTTATATGCTTGAAAATATGTGTAAAAACACAGTAATCCATATTATACATCGTATTGTAAAAACATTTTACTATAACAACATTATTATATCAAATTGTTCTAAAACGTTATTTTATATAGTCACTCTTGTCAGTATTATTTTTATTATTACCAATTATTACTTTTATCATCATTAGTTCAATTAGACAATAGTAAGATTAGTAAATTAATTAATTGAATATTTAGGTAAAAAAAAAGTATCACGTCTTCATTTATACCTATACCTAATTGTTCGTCAGATTTCATATAATATCTGGATATTTTATTTTGATTATATTTAATTATTTTATTTTATCTAATTGTTATTATTGTTTATTTATTTATGTTTAGATACAGAACGCTCTGTTGTATTACTTTTCCAGTCTTTAATCTAATATTATTATTACGAAAAATTACAAAAAAAAAACATACATAGGAAATATAATACAAATAAGTCCCTAATTAGACTTAGTTTGATTCAATGATTTAATATCGTGTGCCCTAAAACCATATTACTATCATAAAATTTAATTAAAATTATGGTCCTGCTCATCTAGGCGCTGTTTTTTAAATTGTTAAGCAAAAATAAATGATTAAAAATAAAAATATATTACATAATTATTATGAAATAAAATTAAATCCATTTTATTATAATATATATATATATATATATATATATTATACATGTGTTTATATATATTATGTTATATTATCGTTAAGTAAAATACAATAATTTCGTATTTGTTATCAACTTATCGGGTTATATCCATTTAAATTTTTAAACTTTTGTTTTTGTTTGTACGCCTGAGTTCATCTTTCTCTGCCATTTTTTAGCAGACAATCAAAAATATTAATAACATTAAGATTTGTTGCAAATCAAAGGAAGTATTTTCTTTTCTATTATTTAAAAATTTTAATCATTGTTTTTGTATTATTCTATTGCCGTTTCTATTGCTGTAGGTTTAACGTTTCACTAAACTGTGCCACGTCTCTTTCTTAAATTTTTAGAGTTTTAATAAATTATAACCGTTCAAACGTGGTTTTGAATAATTTATCGTTGTTCTGCGACAAATTCTCTTCAAACCAAAAAAACAATAAATTTAATAAGAGTATAAGAATGTTAAATTGAAAGATTAATAAACAATTTTAAACACACATTTTGTTATTTGTTACTAATGGTTTCGTATGGTCTTATGACTTTTTCTCGATGTTTTTTTTTTTTACCTATATATAAATGTCATAATATGCTAATATTCTTAAAATTGTTTATATCATTAGATTACATAATATGTTTCGTTAAGTTTTTTTGTTTTTATGTTATACAAAATTTGTTTATTTTATTTATACAGTTGATGTTTATTTGTTTGTAATTTCTATGACAAATCGTAATGTGCGATTTTATAGGCCAACATAATTTTAAAGGCCGAAAAATATCTAATATTAATAATGATATCCGTAATGTTATTATATTATATTGATGAAACAATACAAAATGGTGTACCTACACATAATATAGATTTGCTCATAGTATTTGTTAACTCTTGTGTAATGTAGATGATGTTTAATTTCAAGCAATTTGTACTTATAAATATAAAAAGTTATAATTGTGATTATTAAATCATATTAATTTTAATCGTTTACTGGATATTCTGTTAACTCTTACGCTCACCTAATATTAACATAAACAAAATCATTTTTTAACATCAATGAGTAGAGTTAAAAACAAATTAAATATGATGAAAACCGATACCTACTGTTATTTAAGGTTTCACTTTATTTTTGATCATGTGTATACATATACAGCCGTACATATATATATCGCCGTATAGGTACCTATACATAAAAAGAATAGTTTGTTTATGAAAAGTGATAAATGATAATTATAATACATCGAATAGTATATGGCATATTGGCATGAGCGTAACTACAATTAAATGTTTGTAACATTATTGCAAAAATGGTAATGACGGGCAGTGGCAGCTATATCCTCAGATAAATATATATAATGCTGAGGATAATTCTGAGAACCCACCTATCTACAAACAATTATTAAAAAACACAAATTACCAAAATTCAATCAGAGGGTCCCATATCTTTATTCATTTTTCAGTGCTATCAAAATATAAAATATTTTTTTTTTAAACAAATGTTGATTTTTATAATATTATATATTTCTAATTGAAACAAACATTTTTTCAAAGGAAAAAATATATATAACAGAAAATTATTAAGGAATTCAAATCAACAGTTTTTAATAAGACGTTTATGTAACTCCTATTTTTGAAAGGAAAGAGCTTATTTTACGCCTTAATCTGCACTACATTATTTATTTAAATAGCGATTTTTACGTTGATAAAAAATAATAGGAAAATTTGGGTGTTGGTGACATACCTGCTGATGGTTATTTTTTAATACAAATCTTACTTTTTTAGAATTTTGTGGTGGAAGGATTTCCGAGTGAAAATCAAAACTAAGTAAGATAGTTTACGGCACCGTCGAGTTACAATTTTAACAAAAAAATTTTTTTTAAATGTTAGTTTATCTGGGAAAGGGGTTGAAAACAGTTTTATTAAAACGACGTTTATGTTACTTTCGTCTACGTTTTTTCTTTCTTAACTGAAAACTAATTTGTCGAAATTCTAACTGTAACCAGTCATACAATTTTAGTGTTGATTTAAGCTCGACTTTTTTTTAATTACACTTTAACACCTTATAAAAATCTCTCATCAGAATTTCAAGTTTTTTGATTGAGCGAAAAATTATTTATTTACAATAATTGAATAATGACTTAAAGAAATTGATAATATTTGGCATTAAAGTTTAATGCTTTCAAAGCGTGAAAATGTATAAAGTGTATAAAGTATAGAAAATACTAATATTAACATTTGGGGGGGGGGGGGATTTGAAAGAACGAAGGTCAATCGTTTTTAAGTTACACCAAAAAAAATAATATCGTATTTGTCCAAAATTGGTATTGGTATTGCCCTGAATCAAAAATATCAAGAATCACAGGCCTCACATACTGAAGGTATTATTTTGAATTTTTGAGTATAATTTACTAGTTGGATAATTAATTTAAATAACATTATAAATGGCACCTTTTCTTCTAAAAATGATTTGTTTTAAAATTTGTATCAATATTGTTTTTTTTTTAATTATGTTACATTAATTATTCATTGTATAATAAACTAGCTGATCCCGATCACTTCGTTGCCCGTAAATAAAATTAGGGTTGGAGCCCCCAAGGTGTTGTTTACCTATGAACTATTACCATAGGTTCAACCTTAGACAATTAATATGATAGTATATAAATATTATTTGGCATTTGACCGTTTATTTAAAAAATATTATCTAAAGGACTTGAAGCTTCTTGCCATTATGTGTGCCTGGTCAAGTTAATGATAATTTTTAATTGAGTTTTGTTAAGTTGAAAGTAAACATTTTAAAAGGTTTAAAGTTAATAGTTATCCTAATTGATTTTTTAACTTCGTTAAGTTAAACGTTATATGAAACTTACATTACAAGTAACTATTAACTTTTTTTTTTTTGTTAAATATATATTATAAATAGCCAGTAATATGGTTTAAAAATATAAAAAGTAAATGTCCCTGCAATATGCATCATCAATAATAATTATATTTGTTATTCTATTATTTATAAATTAACATAACTTGGATTTGAATAAAAGTAACTCTGTATTTATTAAATTTATATCAATACAAATCAGTTGTTAATGAAAATTAAATTCAACTTGTTAATTCGCTTATGCCCGGGCTTCTTATTAAATGCTAATTTATTATTTTTTAATTTTCCATACATGATGAAATTTATAAATAGTTAATACTAATTTTAAGCTAAATATACCAAGAACATCAAGAACTTATTTTTACATCGTTCTACTATCTACTGTAGCCTATAGGTACCTAATACATTACTATATCAGTGTGGACTTCAAAGTTAATAAGTAATAAGAATAACCATATGCAGTGGGTTTTGCAATAATTTGTTCAACCTCTAGAATTACTAATAGAAAAATAAAATTCTTATAGTAAAATCATTGATTATAAATACTACTATTTATAATCTATAATATATATAAATTATAAAGTACCAATAGACATAGCGGCTAATTAACAAACATCTCTGCTTAAAATGGTTTAGTGTATACAATTTATTATTCATCATTGAATTCAAATTGAGCACATCCATCATTAAAGGAAATTAATTATCAGGTAATTAAAAAATATCATCTATTAAAAGGAGCTTTTTTTTGCCAAAATAAAATTATTAAAAACTACATAATAAAATTAAAAATTGATTATTATTTTTTTAGTACTTAACAATAGTATATATGAATGTTTGTGTAAGTTTAATATAAATAGAAAATTATTTGTTTATTAAACAAGCACGGAGGAAAATTAGTTATCAGTGTGTAAGCATATGAAGTACAAAAACTTATACAAAAAAAGTATTAATAATTATTATAAATTTAACTCTTGAATACACTTCAAATGGTTACATAGGTCTTCCACGTCCACGTCCCTGTTGTTGTTCTTCACCACCACCCGACTTGGGATTTTTAATAGTTTGATCTACTGACAAAACTAAGCAAGCGGCTTCAATAGCAGCTGCAAGAGCATTTTTTTTAATAATCACTGGTTCCCAAACACAGTTTTCAAAATTATCTACAACATGTTCCCGATTGATATCCACACCAAATGCTTCACCTCCTTGAGCATGTTTTTGGCGTAATTTGTTCAATATATTAGTTGCATCAAAACCAGCATTATCACACAATTGTCTTGGAATGATTTCCAATGATTTTGCAATAGCAGCTACAATCAATTGTTCTTTGCCAGCTATTGATCTAGAGTAATCACGAAGTACTTTGCTTAATTCCATTTCAATAGCACCTCCACCTTTACATATTTAAATAAAATTAATTAATAAAATAAAAATATTTATTAATTAATCTGAATTAAATAAATTAAAAATGTATTTACCGCTACAATGGAGTCATTTTTTACAGTTCTTCGGACAATCATAATAGCATCATGTAAAGATCGTTCAGTTTCGTCTAATAAATGTTCACCGCCACCACGTAGAATAATAGTGCATGCTTTGGCATTAGGACATCCAGAGAATATATTGAATCTATCGCCTCCAATTTGCTTTTCTTCAAAAGACTCACATTTTCCAAGTACAGAATCATTTAAGTCATAAGTTGTAGCAACAATGACACCACCGCATGCTTTCATTGTACGTTTTAAATCTTCATCAACCACACGACCAGCACAAAACATATCTCTAAAATAATAATTAAAAAAACAACCAATTATGCAACACTAAATAGGAAAGTAAACAAATCTCACATACCTGTCAGCAAAGTATTGAGTGGCTACATCGCCAATTGGAAGTTTAGACAGTACTACTTGAGCTCCACTCTTATAAATATGTTCAAGTTTTTCGTACAAAATGTTCCATTCAGTATCAACAACTTTTTGAAATTCCTGTTATCATATACATGCAAATAATAAATTACTAATTGAAAATAATTATACGGTCCACCCATAGACCTTATACTAATAGACCGCCCATTTATACACGTAGAACGATCATCGATAGAGCGGGCTCTTTATGTGTGACTCGTGACTGCATAATAATAATTATGATATATGTACTCGACGAAGAACAACATTGATGTGATTATACTGTACATCACTGCTGTATGTTTGACCGGCTACTACCACAGATACTCTAAAGGCAAGGCCAGTCTATTATTATAAGGTCTATGGGTTCACCACACCGCCATCAAATGGCTCTGATGAAGTGCTGCAATAGGTGACTTGTTCAAGAAACTTATAGACCATAGAGAATTACCACACCACAATTTTTCATTTAAACCCACGACTCTATGTGCTGTATGGTTAAAATATACCACATCTAAATCTATCAACCTTAATAACTTATGTAAATTAATTCAAAAATTGTATATTTTGTATGGTTAAAGAGTCAACAATATCTTAAACAGTATTCATTTTTAACTTTTAACATTTTAAGCATTAAAATATGAAATAATTATTTTTAAATTAGGATGGTGGTTGGAAGATATCAGGGGATCATCAGTCCACTCTAAATGATGTTATGGCGAGGCAAGACACATTTTGGTTGTGCGCAACCACATTATCTTAGCAAATGTAGAATAGTATAAAATAAGTTATTTCAATGCTAAAATACCAATGAGTATTCTTATAAAATAATCAGTATTCATTGAATCCACCAATAAAAAGTGTTCTAGCCTCTAAGATTAAATAAAATGTAATTTTTAGGATGGAGACAACATATGTGGGTGTGGCATCCTCTTGAGTATTAAGTACTAAATAAAATTCCAAGTTCAGGTTATTTCTAAGGTATTACATTTGATTATAACTAACTTAATCCCAAATTTAATTTACTCTAAGGGTCTTAAATTCATAATAATACTAGTAAAATAAATAAATTTAATTTACCTCAACAGTATTTACTCTCACTTCAGCATTAGAGCGTTCAGCTTTTAATTCAAGCTCAATATTTAGCAATGCAATTTTTGGATTCTTATAATGTTTTGGCTGCATTTCAAAACCAGCATATGAAAATGTTTTCTTAAACGACACACCAGTAATGAGTTGTGAATCCTGTTAACATACACAAATAAATTAAAACAACAATAATTGTATACAATTTTTTTCAAAATAAAGGTAAAAATTAATATAAATTAAAATAATTAATTACATAATATTTTAAATATTAAGTATATTGCCCACGGGTTAAGGAGAGAAAATAAATAGTGCCTGGACATCTTCGTAATAATCACCTATTTTGTATTAATAACTATTAATAAAAGTGTAAGGTTATAGTATTTCTTATTCAGAGTTTGTACCATGTATGTCCTTTATCTACCTATATTATTTTGAAGTTATTCTTATTATGTTCAGTTGCTCCCAAGAAAAAGAATTTTCTACCTTTTTAACCGAAAGTTTACATACCTAGAAGATTTATAACATTAATCATAACCTAATAATTTATAAATTTACCATCTAGGGCAGGGGTCTGCAATCTTTTTGATTTCAAGGGCCAAAAAATAAATATAAATTTTTCACGGGTCATAATTAGAAAATACCTTATTTTATTTTTTACTAAAGTGTATGCCTAAATCATATCAAATTTAGTTTATTTAAGTTCACAACTGTCACACTACCTAACCTAACAAAGTATCAACAAACAAAAAGTTTTAATCCGCAGATCCCAGTCCTTACTATCTCAGTTGATGATTTTTACACAAATTATAAATTTGACCCGCGGGCCACATAAAATTACAAGATTTATAGATTTTTTTGAAAAACAGTAATTTCTTAATTTAAATCTGTACTTTTGATTTTGAAAAGTAAAATAAATAAATAAATATAATGTTATGTAATACAAGATTATTAGTTGCCTAATATAATCATAAGTTCATTATAATAAAACTAGGTAACAATTAACGTAATTTTTAAGTAATTTACCCAACATTGAGGACTAAATACAAATTTGGGAGTAATATAACTTAATTGTACTAGCTAAAATTAAAAAATTACCTGTAATCCACCACCTTGAACTTTTTTAATACCAATCATGTTTAATGGCAATAATTCATCTAATAATAATACTGCGTCAACGGCAATCTTTGAAAAAAAATCTTTTTCTTGATGAATAAGCTTTGAATTAAGAGCAGTGGCTGCACACTTCTGAAGGAAAGTACGGTATTCTTCATCTTTATTAAATTTCATCTGTAAAAATAATAGTATTAATGACATGATTATAGAATTAATTATATTCATATATTATAATACAAATATTTATATATATGTATAATGTATATAAATATCAGTAAATTACTTTGTAAGCAATTTGATCAATTCTGTCTTGTGCAATTTTTAAACCTTTACGCAAAGCTTTAATGATAATTCTGGGATGAACTCCTTCTTCAACATAAGGTTTCACTTGTTTAAGGAACTCTCCTGCTAGTAGGACAACACTAGTGGTACCATCTCCAACTTCAGCATCCTGTGATTTAGCAATATCAACAAGAATTTTTGCTGCTGGATGGATGATGTCTGATATTTTCATGATTGTTGCACCATCATTAGAAATAGTTGCTGTACCTCGACTATCAACAATCAACTTGTCCATTCCACGTGGACCTAGAGTTGTACGAATAGCTTCAACAACTGCTTGACAAGCAGTAATATTGGATAATAGTTGAGATTTGCCTTGGCTATCTTCAGTTCCTTCTTTAAGCAATAAAATTGGAGGACGCTAGAAAAACAAAATTTAAAACATAAGTATCAACCTACAATACTAAATACAGTTACAAAATTTAAAATATTATTAAAAAATAAGATATATTTTATGCTTTCAAGAACAAAAAGTGAAAATGTATATGAAAAAAACAAGAATAATGGCACCTACCTATATTTTGTAATTTCACCAAGTACTTAATTTATTAGCTAAGGTACTCGAATGACGAATATATTGGTTTCTCTATGTAGCAACAGAATACCTAATATGGCAAAACTAACTTTGAAAAAGAGAAAGTCAATACTAAAAGATTTAAGCATCTAATATAAAATTTGAATTAGAGAATATTTTTGAAACAGTCATATCAATTTTAGATTTTATACAATAGTTGAATAGTTAGAACATGGCTAACAAAGAAGTTTCAGAATTCTTGTTTTCTTAAACAGAAAAACAGAAAACAAATAAATAATTAATATTAACAATAGGTTATTACTAACCCTTAATTGTATACAAAGTATAGGTGAAAACTGTTGATAGGTACATGGTCGGCATCTAATAAAATGTTGACATATTATTTGATATTTTATCAGAAACCACCATAACGGGATCTTTTTCTATTTCAGTTATATTTCAATATTTTAATACAATTTCGACCAATATTAAAGACTAACGTTTTCATATTTTGCACTCATGTGGTAAGAAAAGTCTAAGCTGGTCTATATTATAGGACCTTTAATTAATCATGTCATGAAATATTATTGTTTAATAAACTAATAATTTTAAAAGTACACTTACCATCTTGTAGAATTCTTATGAACTTTAGCGTAGTGAGTATAGTTGACAGATGTTTAGTCTTAAGTTATAATTAATAATAAATATCACAATTCACAAACAGTAGAACAGTACGAGAACTTGGGGATTTAAGATTTTAGTTTTCATTTTTATAGTTTCTTACTAACCTATAATTTTATTTACCTAATGCAAACTGCACACGACTGCAAAGAGGTTAGAGAATTGATCGGAGGAAATATTATCATACCAATTTATATCATGGTAGGCAAACATGACTGTCGTGTACACAGATATTAGATAATAAAGAGTATTACAAAGTTGCAATTTGTTTGTACACCTTAAAAATTAAAATACTCGTTAGTCGCTTTAGAATTAAAATATAATAAAAAGTCTAGGTGATTGATTGCCTAGATAATATTCTTACTTCTAAATGTGATAACAGGTCAAATTCACTGTAATTTTTAAACCAATAGAGCTAAACGTGATCTGCTGAGCATAAAATTTGCGATGTTACGCACTATTATACTATATATTGTAAGGCGGAAACCGCACATGCGATTGTGGCGTCCTCTTAATAATAACCAATTTGGATTTGTCCCCATGCGTTCTACAATACAATAATCTAGCGTTGGTTAAAAATATAATATTGCAATCCTTCGAATGCAACGCCCAAACTGATATAATATATACTGACGATTGACTTTCCTAAAGCATTTTATAGAACTAACCATGATATTCTATTTACTAAACTATAATAATTTGGCTTTTCCGGTTCCCTGTTGTTATATGGTTTCGTTCTTTGCTTTCTGATCGTCGTATACTTATTAAGCACCAAAGTTAGTATCTGTCCCCTTGAAAGTCCTTTCGGGCGTCCACCGGTCCACCAAGGGGATCATCTGTGCACTTTGCTTTTTAACCTTTTTTTAAATGATCTTCCAGGTGCCATCAATAGCGTTCTCAACTGTTTTCATCTGCTGACGACGCAAAAACTCATAAAGTCATAAAAGCAAGTCAGAACACTATTAATTTACAGAGCGATATTGATAACCTAGTGCAATGGTCTAAAAATAATTGCCTTGCATTAAATATCGAGAAATACGAATTCATGCGTTACACGTTAATAAAGAACCAGATTTATTTTAATTACCTACTCTCTTTCAGAAACAACACTCGAATTGGTATATAATTTTAAAGATCTCGGCCCTCGGGGTTATGTTCAATTTTTGTAAAAATTGTTGTATTTAACATTATAAGGCGGGAACCAATTGTCCAACAAATCCTGTAACAAACAAATTAAATACAATACAATTATAATTATCTATATACTCAAAATAATGTTTATAGTAAAAAGCCAAACACTATATGGCTCATTTTTTAGTATTGAAATAATGAATTTGAAAGAAGATTTAAGATTAGTATTAAAAAATGTATGATTATTATTTATACTTTATTTGTTGGTATTAAAAATGTTATCAAAAATGTTTTCTTGTTGGAAATATCAGAAATTATTCAGTTATAGTAAAAAATGTTAGAACTTTATATATAAAAAAAAAATAATTAATTGAAAAAAGACTATTGTTAATTAACGAACGCCTAATATAATAGTTAATTTTATTTTTACATTATACTAATAACTAATAAGTAATAATAGTCAAATTTAAAACAATATTATAAACATAATAATATATAGTTTTAATTTTTTGACAAAATAAAATCTCCAGGGTAATTTATAATCTTTGGACATTTTTCTATTTCTTCTTTACTATAAGATTAAAAAAGATAAAATAAGATATTATAAGATCTAAATGATGGAAGTTGGTTGGTAATATTCTACATAATCTCTTCTAGCAGTGTTGGATTTTTTTTTTTTTTGGCGGGGGTCCAGGGAGTCCAGACACTGGTATATACATATATAATTAATTAATTAATTTTATAAAAATAAAAATTATATATTTGAAATACATATTATTTGATATTTCTTAGGAACCCCCCTCCCCCCAGAAAAGTTTTGAAAATCCGCCACTGTCTTCTGGTATGATAGACTATTAGAGTCTGAGTAAATGTACAAAACGTTCCAGAACTACTCTTCTGAATAAGTTGCCTTTCATATGATGATAAAAAGCTTTTCTGAGTATCTAAGAAACAAAAAACCGCCATAGAAGAAATTCTGCTCCTATGCCCTTGGTGGAGGACAGAATATATTATAAACAGGTGAACCATTGCGTCGTACTCAAATGTGGTCCACAATCTTTTTGCACCTCATGCTACCTTTATCAATGATCAAGACATTTTTGGCATTTACACTAGAGCAAATATTTGAAAAACAATGCAGACTTGAATGGATTTAATTAAGGCCAAGAAAGATTTATAATATTTTCAAACACATGTCAATATTACTTACTGAATTTTTTATGTAAATTATTGGTGATATTTTTTTTGCTATACTACTTATCATATTTTGTTTATTTTATAAGTTACATTATGATGTATGTTGATGTTTATATAGTTTTAACCTATTTTGGCATGTAGTTATTATCACATCTTATTGTCACTATTTTTCCAAAGGCTTATATAAGTATATTATTAATTAGTTGTAACTACCATCACCATTTACTAAAATATAGTATCACATATTATGTGATTATTATTAAAGTATAATGCAGTTTAAATTGAGTACATTTCATTCCAAATAAAATGCCTACTGGCCACTAAATATTTTACGAGTAACTATATAGCTGTAGTTTTAGAAAATAAATTTATCATTCAAAAATAATGTTCTGTACTTCTGTTCCAATGGCATCAAAATGTAATTGAACCATCTATAGATTTTTTTAACACTTCAAAAATTGAAATTGTAACAATATCATCCATGATCCATTTATAGTAGCTGAACATTTTATGTTACAATCTGAACTATTGTCTATTGAATAGCACATATTAAAACACTATTTAGGTGAACCTGAAACAGGTTAACATAACCTACAAGGTATAATGTTGTCAATTTCTAATTTTAAGTTTATTTATGAGCTCTTTTCCAAGAAGTTATAACATGAATATTGTTTTTTCTAACAAATAATTTAGTGAACAAATTGGGTATAAAAAAATTATAATTAACTATTTAACTGTATATGGTATACCTAATCAAATAAAAATAATTTTTAGTGTAAAAAGCCAACACTGGATTGTTAATTTTTTAATATTTCAATAGTGAATTTGAAAGAGAATTTAAGATAAGTATTAAACAATTAATGATTATTATTCATACTTTATTTGTTGGTAGGTGATCAGATCTGAGAACACAAATGTTTTCTTGTTGGAAATATTAGAAATTATTCAATAATAATAAAGAATTTTAGAATTTATTTAAAAAAAAAAACAATAATCAATTGAAAAAAAAGTAAATTTTATCTTTACATCATACTAATAATAGTCAAATTTAAAACAATATTATAAACATAATATATAGTTTTAATTTTTTGACAAAATAAAATCTTCAGGGTAATCTATAATCTTTGGGTATTTTTCAATTTCTTCTTTGCTGTAAGAACCCAGTGTTTTAGGTATAGATCTTAATGATGGAATTTGGTTGGTAATATTCTCCATAACCTCTTCTGGTACATTAGAATCTGAGTAAATGTGTAAACGTTCCATAACTACTCTTCTGAATAAGTTGCCTTTCATATGATGATAAACAGCTTTTCTGAATATCTAGGAAACAAAAAAAAAACTCAGTTATAAATAAAGTTATAGAACTATAAACTCTTAACTTATAAAAAAAGATTCATAGTAAGAGCAAATGCTGTCAGGTAAAAAATTTCTAAAAATAACAGATTCTGGAATTTTTCTGTTAACACAGCTACCGCAGTTGACATATTTTGGTGATCAGAATTACCATAAGTGTCATGTGTCAGTATTATTATATATGTGAATTCATATAGGAAAACACATGTTACACATACAATGATCATATATTAATTAAAAAGAAAGGCTACTATTTTTAAACCAGTTACCTGTATTAAATTTTGGTACTTACTGACTAACCAGAACTCTACGCTTCATGAGAAAATTAACTGTACTACCGGTTCATACCAGATACTTACATATTTTATCTAGTTTATCTGACAAGGTAATTGGTTTGAGAAAAGTATTTACTATTTACTAAAGTTTACCAGTTATATTTTGCTTGGTATGAAAAAGAATCCACAATTATGTCATAGAAAAAAGTTAAAATACATATGATAAATCTATTTTCAGAAAAGTTTGTGTTCTGTTAATAAATAAAACTGCATTTGGGGAAAAATATTGTACGGCTAAACAAAATGTTTGGTATAAAAGAAAAAATAAAGTCGGAAGAATTCTTGCCTTAACAGTGGATCTTTGGAGACATATAAAGAGAAACAAAAAAATGTTTTATCATAAGAGTTATGGATAGGATAACTACAGCTTAATAGAAAATAATATTAAATCAAGTACCAAAATATAATAGGGTTGTTCACTAGATGCCTAGCTAAAATACAAAACAGTTAGGATTCTGATCATTCAAAATTTTAAAAACTTATTACTTTTGTTTTTATAAATTACATTTTAAATTGGAAATATTACTCGATTATACATAAAGGTTTGGTATACTTTACTTTCAACATTCTTTATTTTTAAATATTTTAAATTACTGATATTATTAAATTTTAAGCTCCAAAGGAAGCAAACCTTGTGAAAGCATGGGCCGACAAGGTGTGTTGTTTTTTAATTAAAAAAAAAAACTAGTAATCCAGGCATATATATGCCTAGACCCAGTAGTCCGGTTAATTTTCAGAGTAGGTAGTCAAGAATAGTATGTGAGTTCATACAATTTAGTTGACATATCTTTTGAGCTTCCAATACACTGTAAATTGGAGTTTTTCCAATATCCATGATTTCATCTATTCCGTGGTCTAACTTTGCATTATGACGGTTTCATTTAAATCCAATGGTGTCTTTTTATGATGTATAAAGTGTAAGAAAAATTCCAGAGATCCATAACTTAATAATAAAAATATTACAAACATTTTAAATGACAATTATCAAATTTTGTTTACTAACATGAAAGTTAAAAGCTGAAATGGAATATTATTGTTATGATATATAAAATCTATTACAGTCTGGGTAGTCTCAACACCAACCGTTATTCGCGATAATGGAATTATTGTATAGAGAAATAGTAATGTTAACAGAAAAGCAGGTACCTGTACATTAGTAAATTGAAATACTCTATAATCTTGATTAATAATTATTAATTGTATTTGTTTTAATCATGAAGTTTGACTATCCATCTAAAAGAGTTCTACGCTCAGTATTTTAACCAATTCTTGACTGAATAAAATATTTAAAAATTAATTGAATACATAACATTGTACGATAATGAAAAGCTACCTATTAGTTTAGTAATAACTTTTACTATCATACCATAGTTGGATCTCTATCATGTACTTCCCAAGCTGGAGTCCAAGATGCTCCACCAGAATATCCTGTATGATGGAAATAAGCACGTCGACGCCATTCCTCACCAGGAAATGCAATTTGCTTACTGTTTATAACCACAACATGATCGCCGCAATCAACTACAAGTAAAAAAATAAAACATTTTTTTTTTATATAATTTATGTTTAATTAATAGTTTAACTTTTATGAGGCATAGATAATATATTATATTAAATAAAATAAACCACTGGGTCTACAATCATATTTTACTCAGATAGTCAGAATGTTAGATATATTTCACATGATCATTGTGTATGACACCTATTCGTATCATTAGATTTGTTTGCTTACACAGTTGGTTTCATTGAATATATCATATTGGTTTATAAGGCAAACCACAATATTTCTATATTTTTATTAATTCATTAGGTTTTTCCTAAGCACTGGGGAACGCACATACAACAATAATACACAGCAATATATAGAATCTGCCATTGAAACATGATGTTCTTTTGAATTATCTGCTCAATTAAAATATTTTAGAACAGTTTATTTGTATAACTCTATAGTTTATAAATATTTAAAACTAGTTTATTAAAAAAAAAATAAAGAATAAATTAAATAGAAGACGATTTCAATAAAAGTAAATAATATATTTAAGTGATAAATTCAAATTATTTATAATATTATCATAAACAATTTGTTAAGTAGTAAGAACTTACACATTTTTCAAAGTAATAAAAATATATATTGATATAGATAATAATAGTGTATTAAAAATTATTTTATATTTTGTTTATTTTTTAATATAGGCATAACTAACATAAGCCCATTTTTTAGAATTTTAATACATAAAATATAAATACTAACCTAAAGGATGATAAATTGGTTTATTGAGTCCCTTTAAATACTTTTCAATCGTCGGTGCACATTCCAAAGGATTTTGCCAAGTTGCATCAAACAAATGCCAACAGCGAGCAAACGTGTTCCATTGCTGCAAAGATATACAAGTATTTTAAAACACAAAATATAATACAATACCTATAGTATAGTTAATTATAATCATCTACACATGTATAACTTTATACTACATAGAAATAAACAGCATGATATAATTTCAACCATAAAGATCCAAAGCACTCACTTTAACTCTTCCTAATTGTGACATTGGTATTTTTAGATTAAATATTAAAATTTAAATGTAGATACAAGCCGAGTGCGACTTAAAGAAAAAAATTCACAATATAATACAATTTCAAAGTTGCTCTTTACTTTCTGGTATCTAGCGCTGGCCACAGAATTCTGTATTTCTAGTCGCTATATAGTTTTCTACTCTCATGATAAAGAAGTTTGAGGAGGTGATAAGGATTTGTGATAAGGGCAGAGTGGTGTTGTTCTGTGGTGGTGTCGAGCTTACGCCGTGTCCTACGTAAATCCGGCGAATCCGATGATTTCTATTCTGATCATGCTGTTCCGTCGCAATACGATGCGACCGATGCGACGAAATACGAACTGTTTTGTTTTTTGTTGCATTTGTCGGATTCACGTAGGACTAGGCGTTAGATCATATTCACGATTTAAGATGTACCTAAAATCATAGAACAATAAATTCTTGCTAAAATCTTCTAATCGTGATCATATTATACAATAATAGATAATCATTAGACTTGTATAAAAAAAATAATAATAATACTAAAAACAGAAAACCCGTGGTAAAAAAAAATTATTTGGAACAATACACATAGCATTTTTCTACTATTTTAATTTAATAAAAATAATTTGCACATTTCTAGTTTAATTGCGTATGTTGGTTGATAGGACAATTAAATAGCTTTAAAATAAAAATTAAATTACGTCAAAATGTTGAAAAGTTTTGAAGATGCATAAACAAAATATGCGTGATAGGTTTGATTTTGATAAAACAAAAAATGAATTGCCCATAACTTAAAAAATAAAAAGTTAGACCTAATCTTTAAAGGGTATATCTTCATCATATTTGGTATAGGTACTTTCATATGACGCCGGCCGGTCACTTCCCCCGGAACACAATTTATAGTACATTGGTACGTGTAGTACATAGACATATTTACTAGTTAGTTAATATGTCTATGGTGTAGTAGGTACAGAAACTTGTGTCTCGAGCACGATTAAGAGTTTAAGAATTCAATTTAATTTAATCGTAGTCTCGACTAATTGTTCTGTGGTAGGTACCAAAGACCGGATAGACTCATAATATTGTGCGACACTACTATGGATACTACCACGGTTTAAGATATCCGTGGTTACTACTCTATCATGGTCTCAACGGTCTTGTTTCGAAAGCGGGAATGTTTGAAAGTCGAGTTTCAGTGTCTAGAAATCTCACATGAATATTGCATCGTGAAAATCGGGAATTCAATGGACGGTCCCCCGTACATGTCCAGTGCTATTTCGTATGCAAAAAATGTACTTCAATGTCTAACAATTCAATCACCTCTTGTGAAATTCGATTTACGTTCAAGTTAGCCACCTCAAAATTCAAACGTTAAATGTCGAGATTTTGGAAGGCAGCTAATTAGGAATATTAATCAACTAATATAGCTGTCTATACTCCGTCCTATGATAGAAATAGACCGGGTGGCGACCAAAAGTCTTCTATTTCCGTGTATTTCCAAACTCCCAAAGGCGTTGACTTTCACTTAATGGGGAAATGGTGCCACGGAATGGTCTACTTCTCTCGTGGGATAGAGTATAAATTATAATAACAGATATTTAAAGCCTCTCCTTAAAAATATTTTACCAAAAGCATTGAAAATGGCAATACATACACACCTAACTGCATATAATTGTAATAATTTTTATGTTTTTTTGATTAAATCTATTCATTTTTAGGTATTTTCAATATGTTTATTAATTATTATATATTCCACTGTTTATTCAATGTTTACAAATTACGATGCAACTTATACAATTATAAATATGTAGACTTAGCATTCTACAGAACTTCAATACTTATTTCTCAATAGAATTTATGGAATTTAACTTATTTCCAAGATTTTTGTTTATATCATTAATAATTATTTATAATTGTAGTTGATTGAAATTATCGTAAATAGAATCATATATTAAAATATGAATAGTATTATAATAAATATAAAACAATAATTTATCTATAGTATTATTCTGAATAAGATAATAACTACTGCTTCCCCTATACCTTCTTTTATAGTTAAATTATACTTGCGTCCCGTATATTTGAAAATTGAAAACAATTCTTTTTAGTATCCACTTAAACACTTGCAACCCAGATTAAAAATAATCAGTTAATGCTCATTACAAATTTTATTACATATTAGGTATTGAAAATAATAATATTGTATGTCACAAATACATTGAATTGAATATACGCTACTTGTAGTATTTCATTCATTCATTGGTTGAAAATTACTGATTTATTAAAACCAGACTTTTTGAAAAATTTGAATGTTACTTATGAGTCGGCCAGTAGGGGCCGGAATTATTTTCTTTTGCATATTTGGGAATATTTTAAGATAAAAGAATATTTCTTATAATAAAGAATATTAGAGAATATATCGATTGATTTTTGTAGATGTTCAATATTTTTTGTTGCAGTGGCGTAAATAATATAAATTAGCACATATAAAAACATTTTAACCGACTGTCGTACAAATATGATACCAGAGCACATGGAACAAAATATAGTTGTCAACTGTTTTCAAAAATTTTCTTAGTTAAAATTTAAATATGTGGATATTAAATATTATTATTAATAATTTAATCGCTTTTCTTAACATGTAGTATTTTTCATGATGTAAGTACCTATTTATATTATTTTGCATATCATGTATTTATTTATATCAGTTTGTATTATTTGCTTAATTATTTTGCATATAAATGCATATTTTTAGTTCAAGAGAATATTTTAATAAAAAGCATATTTTATTATGATTTTTAAAAAATATTGGAAGAATATTTTCAACTTTTTAAGAGAATATTAGCATCTTATTATAGCTATTTTAAAAGAATATAATTCCGGCCTCTACTTATGAGTTGCGCCATAAAAAATCTTATGAAAACAATGATGCACACGCAAGAGGGAGACGTTTTGGTGTTCAACAACCTCCTTCCCGCCAATTGGTATTTTTTTACTATATGTAGATATATAAAAATTAACAAAACTTAACAATTATTTTGATATAAATACATATAATTTTTTAATATATCCCCTCCCATTGAAAATATCTTAAAACCACCATTAAAAAATTAGCTTAATGTCACAAATACATAATGGAAATTATATAAAGTCCTTTGTATGATTGTTTTGTAGATATTAAAGCGATTAGATACTTACGTTTATTTCATTACCCGTAACAACTAAATCTAATCAATAAGTAACTTACGTCGAAACCATGGGACACAAATAAAATGTAGAGAAAATTGACAAATACAAAGCTTGTTATCCGAGTATGTACAGTATATACTATGTACACATTGAACAGTTGAAGAGTAACTATACATTTTTCTAAGTTCCTTTATCAATTTGGCATGAACACTAATACTAAAGCTAATAACCCATTTTTCAGGGTTCAGTATTAATCTACATTCCACTCACTCATAGTTTGGAAATGAAATGGAAATATGCATGAATAGATTCAATATACAAGGATTCCATAGGTTCCTCCATTGTAACAATAAGAAACCCCAAACCTTATATTAAATGACAAAACGTGGTTACAAACCTCTGGATAAGAAAGTTTGTATTAGTAGTTTTGAATAAACACCAATTATTTAAAATTAAAATTAAAATATAAAATAATCAAAACTATCAAAACTCATGTTCATATTTGTTAACGGGAAATAACAATGTATTTTTATTTATAGGTTAAATATACCATTATATACAAACAAGGTAGTAGTATCAATTTGCAATATTTTTTTCTAACAATGTTTTGAATATTATATTACAGATTAAAAAAAAACAGCAATATTATTCATATGATAGTTTGAGACTTATAAAAATTTTTGGATTTAAAAAAAATCGATGATAAGTACTTAACTGTCATAAACTCATAACAAAACAAAACTAAAAACAGTGTTTATTTTTCTAAACATTGAGTTTTTCTTTATTATTCATTATTATTTAATATGCAATAATAATAACTAATAGAAATAAATTTAAAATACATACATTATGCACTTGTTACATTAAAAAAAAAATTCTATAATACAATCAAATTATAACAGTGAACCTTAATGCAGAGATCACAGCCAAAGAACAAATTTTTTTTCTTCTTTTCTTTCTTATTTTTATTTATTCATAATTTTAACTGGGGGGGTTCATATACAATGCAATTTTAAGGTGAGTCTAAAATCTTAAAACAATATTCACACAAAAATAATAAAAAATAAAAATCATAAAAAAAAAACCTTAAAATACTCCTAATATTTAGGTTATATATTTATTAATACATAAATATATATACATGTATAGGTGTATATATAAATATATATTTGTGCATATATATGTATATATATACATAAACACATAATTAAGATATATATATACATATATATGTATAAAATATATATATATTGTGTATATATCAATATTGACTGTTGTTAGAAATTAGTTGAGCAAAACACATTTAATAGTAGAATACTTTATGTACACTAGTGTTTGGGATTAATTTTTCGAATTCTCATATTAATTAAATATATTAAATAATAATTTATTGTATAACATTTTATTATTTTTTATTATTATTTTTTTGTTTTTGTTTTTTTATTTTTTTTTTTTTTTACAAGCATTTTTAAATATTTAATATGTTAAAAATTGAAACTTTTACATGAAACAATTTTCTACATAAGTACATAAAACATTTTACCAAATAATACTGTCAATTTTAAAATTATTCATTTAATTACGATAAACACGTATTAATTAACATTTGGCTGTTTAAATTATATCAACAATATGTCTACATTAAAGTAAATTTATGTCTACAGCTTATAACTACAAATAAATAATAAAAATAATAATAAAAAAATTGAGATAAAAAAAAGTTAGAATTTTTGAAAAATAAATAACAAAAATTTTTAAATAAAAAACAATTTTTTTTCACTCCTAAATTTGTACAGTGATTATTCGTCTTTACATTTTCTTAATTTAAATATGAAAACTTCTTAAATTATGGTAACCAATTTGAAATCATTAGCATTATATTCCAATAACAAATTGTTAATGCGTAAAAAAAAATAATAATAATAATAATAATAATAATAATTAATAATAATTAATAATCGTAATAATAATAAAAACTGTTAACAATTACCATTAGGTTTATTTAATGAATTTTATCATTAACTATATAATATATATACTTTGTGCACCTAATGCGCTAGAAGAAATATGAAATTTGTACTCATTATAGAATATTTACACGGTGGCTATGACAATAATTAGATGAGCCATAGATGCTATTTGTTTCACCATTGCAGGGTGAACTGTAGCTAGGACGCTATTTATATAATCACAAGGCGGGAACATGTGAACTATGTAAGCATTCTGAAACAAATAATAGAAAACAATTTAGTTAAGTTTAAATATGTATATATATGTTGTGTATAATATAATTAATAATATTATTCAAAATATTTATGTTAAAATAATTAATTAATTAACTCTTACATCATTTAATAGTTATTTAACTCATTTTTGTAATTATTTCAAAATTTAAATACCTGAGTGCTTCCAGGTGCAGTAATATTAATAATTCCCGCAGCTTGTTTTTGTTGTAAGTATGTGATGAAACCATTATGCAATGTACAACTCTGTTGATTCCATTCTTCTTCACTCATACCAATTGGCACAGCAATTAACACACAGCATTCATCTTCAATCTAAAATAAATTGAATTATGTATTATTATTAAAAATTATTATTTTCGAATGTATTTATTATATTTTTGAAAAGTTTAATTTTTCTTACCTGCATCTTGCGTGAAACACCATCTAATTGTGTTTGTTCTAATCGCATACGTTGGGATAACTTCAGTTCACCATCAATATTACGTTGCAGTGAATGTTCTGCTACAGCCGCATTCCCAAACAAATAATGCATTTCCACGAGTGCTTTATCATTCTTGAGTGCTAATGTTCCTTGCCAGTAAATAGGATAGTTCTAGAGAATAAAATATTATTTTAGCTGACTTCTTAAAACATTATTTATTGATGATATTAAATTATCTTAGAACATAGTTCAAATCAAATACTATCTAATTGTTTTAAAAAAACAACATACCTTCAATATGGAATTTATGGGTCGATAACCGTAGTTAATTGGTACAACTTGTCCATACGGAAGGCTACCAATTGGATGAGCAACTTGCTGTACGTTCATATATTGCTGGGTTCCACTGATATTATGTTGTAGTCTGTCCGTAATACATTCATCGGGAAGTCTTTTGCGTAATTCTAATGGTGGAATATTGTCTTCAATTTCTGGTACTACTTTTATGTTTCCTAATAAATATGTTATATTTTAAATACATTTTTGGAATATGATAAAATATATTTTAAACTTACTTGGTGGAATAAAGGCTCCCATTGAATCCCTGATGTAATGTGGATATATAAGTTGAGGATGTAAGAAATGATGAGCTGGAACCATATTTATAGGAGCAGAGTCAATGCCTGCTTCAAAAGACATTGGTTGGCCTGACAACACAAGTGGTGATGGACTCCTCATAACAATGCACCTTGAATTTTCCATTTTAGAAGGATCAAATCCTTTTGGACAAATAATCTAAAAAAAATAATGATTTGTATTTATAAATAAAATAAATCACTACTTATAAAGGTAATATTTAATATAAAATAATAAAGTATTTACATCAGGTACGGTTGATGAACTGTGTACAGATGGAGTAGACTGAGATGATGGGGGTACAACAGCTCTTGAAGGAGGACTCAATAATCCTCTTGATGGAGGGCTTAACACACTTCTTGATGGTGAGTTTAACACTCCTCTTAATGGTGGACTCATAACACTTGGAGTGTTTACCAACAATGGTTGTGAAGGTTGAGTTGTTGAAGGAGGATGCAACACAGAATTCTGATTAACCGCTTCCATTGACTGTGATGTATATGCTTGCACGATATGTCCTTTGGGTGATAATAATTTAGGTAACGGGGGAGTACGACTAACGGCAGTTAAATGAGATTTTATAGGTGGTGGCATTGTAGAAATTGGAATTGAAGGTTTGCATATTGGCTGCTGACTAATTACAGGATTAGATGCTTTATTCAAAACATTTTGTTGTGTCTTAAGAGGTGGTGGCGAAGGAGACATGACGGCAGTTGACTTCACAATATTTGTAGGAGCTATCACAGAAGCTGTAATATTAGGTTTAACAAGTCCAACAGGTGCAGAGTTAGCAACTGTCATAACACAAGGTGTCTTAGCCACATTGGACATTCCAGGGGTAACTGCATATGTTGTGGTTGTTGCTGGAAGGATGTTATTTGGCGTAACAGCCAAAGCTGGAATAGTTGTACTATTTTTGGAAATTGCCATTGATGTAACAGGTGTTTTCTCAAGGCGAGCTTTCTTCTCGGGTGGTTCATCTGATAATGATCTATTACTCCTAAAACAATAAACATATATTAAATAAAATATTTAAATACAGAAGTATTATCACAAGTTATTTATACAAGAAAAAAAAATACAAAACCTTTTGTTCAATATATAATATATTAGCATTTTTTAAATTGATTATTAAACTATTAATACTTGCCTATTATTATCTCCATCATCAATAGGCACATATTGTCCTTCTTCAGATTCTTGCATTGGAATAAGTAAGCCAGTAACTGGATCAATTAATGTGGTTGTTTCTGAGGTAGTTGAAGATGAAGAAGATGTTGATAACAAAGATGTTGACACTGGATTTTTATCATCATCTTGATCATTAGACAATGGAGTTTCAACAGTTTCTGGTTTGGATATTGGTTGTGGAGACTCAGCTTTTATTTTTTTCCCATTAATTTGTTTAGTTTTTCGTGGAGATGTTTCTAAGCTTAGTAAAGGTATTACTTGAGGCTTTGAACGTGTGGTGCGCCGAGTGCACGGACCACGAGCAACTTCGTCAATTGTTTCTTCTAAGGTACTCTTACTTCCATCTTTTTCCTAAACACAAATAAATTAAATGTTAATTTATACATGAAAATGGCACTCATTATATTAACAATTCAATTTACCTGTAGTCTTCTAGATTTTCTGGTCAATGGAGAAGTGCTAACTACCAAAGCACCAGTCGGTGGAGATGAAGAAATATTTGGAATTACACTTGTTACAGGAGGTTCTGGAGATTTGCTATACTTTTGGCTGACTTTTTCATCCTCATCCGTAAACTCATAAATGTCAGTTAAAGTATTTTGTGGAGGCATATTCGGTGTTACAATATTTTGCCGAGTTCTTCTTGGTGTCACTATAGTTGGAGCTCCACGAGTTCCACGTCCTCTACCACCTCTTCGTCTTCCTCTAACTGAAGAATCTAAACAATTAATGAAATATTATGTTTAAGAAAAAATAATAATAATAAAAATGTGAGAAATTAAAATTTTACCTCGATCAACAGTTTTTGACATATCTTTTGTGAAATCGTCATCCTTCTTAATTCTAGCCGTATCCAATTCTTTGGGTTCACAACTGCTTTCACCAGGACTAGCAAAAACTTCGGTTTTATCTTCAATTTTTGGTGTCAATGGGGCCACAACTAAATCTTCAGGCGACTCCATTTCAACTGTTTTAGATTTAATTTCTATAACATCTACTTTACAATCGGATCTATTTTCATCTATGTCTTTTGCAATCAGAGCCTTTTTTAATGGCATCAATATAGGTTCTTTAGTCAAATTTAATGCAGTTTCACTAGCTTTAGCTCTTATTTTTTCATTAATCTGTTCAACAATGCGTTCTAGTCCTTTAGATTTTGGTTGTTTAGTCATTGATTTGTCTTCAGTTTCAATAGGTGCAATAACAGAATACAAAGGTTCTTCATGTTGTAAAACTGAAGTTAAAATTTCTTTAGGTTCTATATTTTCATCATTAATTATTGACTTTTTTGCAAACGTTATTGTGGCTGCTTGATTAGTAGGCAACTCTTCAGAAAGTTTTGGTTCATCAGCAACCACTTCTTGTTCTACTATTTCTTCTGTTTTAGAATCCAAGTTAGGTTTTTTAATTTCAGGTAAAATAATTGGAGGTGAAACTATACAACTTTGAACAACTTGAGTATCTTTGGTGTGTTGTAAGACAGATGTTTGACTAAATTCTGGTTTGGGTAATGATATTGGTGCACATGATATAACAGACTGTTCTTGACAAATTACTGTTGGTATTTGAGAAGTAGAAAATTTTACAACAGAAACATGATCTTCAGTCTTAACTTCAGGTTTTGAAATGCTTTCAACGATTATCTCTGGGATTTCTGGAGATGGTATTATGGGTGGTTTTACTTCTGTTAATGGTTTAGCATAATTAATATTCAGTGATCTTATACTAGTTTGTTGAATGACCATTTGGGGTAATCTAAAGTTGTGACTTAAAGGTGATTGCGGTTTTGTGTCCGAAGGTTCAGGTGTGGGCAATTCTTCCTGAAGTTCAGAAAATGTTGGTTTTTCTACTACAGACTCTGGATCGTCTTCTGGTTTATCAGATTCTATTATTTTTTCAGTACAAACAACAGTTTCTTTTTTATCTGATTTTACGATTTCATCATCGGTTTTACTTAAAGTAGTTGTGTTTTCAGAAGAATCTTCTGGTACGTCATTCTTACATTCATCAATTATTGAATCTGTACTATCTTCATCGTCTGTATCAATTCGAAGTTCACTATCTGATATTGGGGTGTCAGGTTTGGCAGATCTATCAGAGTATGAAGAGTCACAAAAATCTTGACCAAATGCCGCTTCAAGTAATGCTGCAACAGCTCCTTCAGTTTCTTCTTGAGAAATAACCGGAGTGGATTTTTCTTCAGGAGATACTATTTCTACGGGATTAGCTTCTTCTACTAACGGCTCAGGTGTTTCAGAAATACTTTTTACAGCAGTTTCATCATCCATTTGAGATCCAAAACCAATAATTTCTCTTTTAATAGGTTCAAATGTATTGATAGGTCTAAATAATAGTTCTTTTTTCTCATCTACTTTTCTAAACATTACTTCAGTCTTAACAGTATCATCATCTCCTTTGAATATAGTAATTGTCTCATCCTCAGGACCTTTAGAGTCGTCAAAATCAAAAAATGAAGAAAATACATCTCTATTTGGAGTAATTGTATTGACATTATTAGCAATGAATTCTTTTGGCTTTTTCTTAGATTCAATAATACTTTGAAGATTATCCATTACTTTTATTTCCTCATAATGTTTTGGCTCTCTAGGCACTTTTCTTTCTTCGTGTGGCGTATTTACTAATCTTTCGCTTTTCACTTCTTTTAGCACTTTTCTTTCTTCATGTGTTATATTTACTAATCTGTCACTTTTTACTTCTTTAGACACTTTTCTTTCTTCGTGTGTTATATTTACTAGCTTTCGCTCTTTATTTCTTTTTTATCATTTTTTATTTCGTCTTTCCGTTCCTCTTTAATTTCTATTTTTCGATCCTCTTTCCTTTCTTCCTTACGGTCTTCTCTTCGCTGTTCTTCTTTGCGATCATCTTTTCGGTCTTCTCTTCGCTGTTCTTCTTTGCGATCATCTTTTCGGTCTTCTCTTCGCTGTTCTTCTTTACGATCATCTTTTCGATCTTCCCTTCTTGGTTCATCTTTTCGATCTTCTTTTCTTGGTTCATCTTTTCGATCTTCTCTTCTTGGTTCATCTTTTCGATCTTCCTTTCTTGGTTCATCTTTTCGATCTTCTCTTCGGGGTTCATCTTTTCTTAGTTCTTCTTTTCTATCATCTCTACGGTCTTCCTTACGATCTAGATGACATTCCCTTCGGTCTTCCCTACGTTCATCCCTCCGTTCTTCTTTACGGTCATCCCTCCGTTCTTCTTTACGGTCATCCCTTCGTTCTTCTTTACGGTCATCCCTCCGTTCTTCTTTACGGTCATCTCGTCTTTCTTCTTTACGGTCTTCCCTTCGATCTTCTTTGTTTCTTTCCTTATCCTTTTTCCGTTTCTTTTTCTTTCGAGCTATTTCATCTACATTATGTGACAGTGATTTTAATACATCTTTACCAAATTCATTAAACTTTTTGATTTCCATTTTTGGTTTATTTTCTTTGCGCTCATGCTCTGTATCAGAATCAGTTCCAAAAACATCAGATACACTCCATTTGTTTACTATCGTCTTTTCATTATCCTCATCTGATAAGGATCCAAAAATATCTTGCATTCTTTCATTAATATTAGATTTATGACTAATAGAATGTTTTTTCTTTTTCTCCTTGATTGGCCTATGATTACTATCTAGTCCGTTGATATCAATTGATTTTCTTGAATATTCACTTTTTTGTTTCTTCTGTTTCTTTTTCTTTTGGTGTCCATTAAATCCTTGAACATCGACATCATTTTGTATTCGATCAAAAGTAAATGAACTTTTCCGAACAAAATGATCATCACTATCGCTACATTCAGATTGTATTCTAGACTTAAATTTGGATAATTGCTTGAATTTTTCATTTTCTGAAGAATCTGATACAACTCTTAGATTTTTTAATCTGTCATTTTCAAAAGTATCAGATCCCCTTTGAGTTTTAATTTTATTACTTTCATAAGAGTCTGATACAGTTCGTTGAACTTTTGGTCTATCGTTTTCTGAAGAATCAGAAACAGGTCTTTGATTTTTTCGCCGAAAATAGTCATCGTCGTCATCTGAGCTGGTAATAAGCAATTTAGATGAACGCCGTAGACCTCGATCAGAATCAGAATCCCCGTCATATGATGTAGATCTTTTCTTTTCTTCTCTTTTTGCTCTACTTTGCTTTAACTGACTAAATTTTTCTTTAAGTTTTTCTTGACGTTTTTCTTCTTCTTGTTTTTGCATATTTTTGGTAGATCTGGCTTTAACTTTATCATACATGGAAACATATGGTTCATCTAATACAACTTCAAATATAGAATGATTTTTTCTTCTTTCTCTAGCTTCTTCATCTTCATCGTCATCTTCTGATTCTGATTCATTTGGAGTTTTGATAACTTTCCTCTCTTCTTTTTTCTTATCCAACTTCTTTTCGTGATGATCTTTTTTCTGTTCTTTGTTTTTACCATCCAAAATTTTTGATATAAATGATATATGTTTCTCATTAGTTTTCTTATGATTTTTGTCTTTAGAATTTTTAGTATCTATTTTTGATCTTTTAGAATCATCAAGATTTTCCGAGCTATCACTCATTCTCCTTTTAGATGAACGTCCTGTAGAACTATTACTACTAATGCTGTTTCTATCCACGCGTTTGTCTTTTTTAGGATCTTTATCGTCATTAAACTTCGCATCAAAATCAGGAGTGACAGTTTGATGTAATTTTTCTTCTTCTTTACATTTATAATGTTCTTTAGATCTCTTACTACTGTTTTCATGTTTATGCTTAGTATTTTCGTCTAAACTCTTTTTTCTTTCTTTGTGCTTAGGTGGATCTTTATCACGTTTGTCTTTCTTTTTCTCTTTTATTTTATCAACATCGTCCTTTTTATCAGTTTCTTTAACAAAATCTTTTTTCTTATCTTCTTTTTTAGTTTCTGGTTTTTTGTCAAACTTGAGTACATCTTTTTTCTTTTCAGTATCTTTTGTTTTACCATTTATCAAAAGCTCTTCTTTTTTCTTATTATTGATTCGGTTAATTTCAAACATATTAAACTCAAGTTCTTTACTTTTGCTGCTTTCACATTCTTTAGTTTTAGAGCCCAAGACCTTTTTAGGTTCATGGTCTTTCTTTTCTTTGATTTTTGTATGGTCAAAATCAATGGATTTCTTCCTTTCGTGTTCTTTCTTTTTTATTGATTCAATGATAACTTCCTTCTTTTTCTCAGTATCTGAAAGTTTGCTAACAGATTCGTTTGAATTTGTTCTTTCAACTTTATTTCTAGTTTCTTCTGTTTCAGTCTTCCTATGCATATTTTCAATAGAAGATAGTAGAATATTAGCAATAGTATTCTCATTGGTAATGAAGTCAATCTTATCTTCATCAATATTATTTATTGTTGGAGGTGGTTCTGGAGGTTTGATTTCTTCAGTCATTTTTTTTATTTCAATACGTTCTTCTCGTTTTATGATTTCTTCAACTTTTTTATGTTCAGTAATTTTTTTAAGATCATCAATACTTTTTAGTTTTTCTTGAACACCGACAAAATATGGACTAGGATGAACTACGGTATCGTTAGAACATTTTCGTTTTACAACAAATCCATCTAAAAGTTTTTGTTTATTTATTTGTTCTATTTTTAACTTTTCTTCTTCTTCTTTTCTGAAGTCACTAAACCTTCGACGATCAAATGTGTCAACTAACCTATAGGTTGGCTCATTATCTTTCCGGTCAAACGTATGTAACCAATTTTTGGTATACTCATCTCGAATTTTACTTCTATAAAATGCTTCAGGGCCATCTTTTATTTCTGCATCTTTATGTATAGGATGTCGAGGATCCTTAGTATTAAGTATATCAGGAACATACCTATTATCATTTATAGTGCAGATATTTTGTTTAGTCAAAAATGATCCTCTTGAATCAGCTGATAATCTAGGATCAGCAACGGATAATCTTGGGTCAATTAACAACCTAGGATCAGTAGGTGGCAATCGAGGATCAGATGGTGAAGTTCTGCAACTTTGAGTAATTATTATAGGTTGAGGATGACTTGGAAAAGAATATTGAGTTTTAACAGCTGCCGGAGAAGAAGCTGGGGGAGATTTAGATGAACCGCTACTTGATGGTGTTAGTGGTGAAAATGAACCCAATTGTTGGTGTCTGAAGTTTTGTAAATTAGGGCTTGTTCGAGATGGTACAAACTCTTTAGGTATATATTTATCAGAAAAATTTTCAAGTCTTTTAGTATCTTCATCAAAAACACTTGGTTTTGCAAGTACTGACTTAACAATATCTGAAGGTTCTAGTTTATCAACAGTATCTAACAACTTATATCTTGAACGAAGGCGAACTGAAGTATCAAGTTTTAGTACACTTGTTCTAGAGCCACTCCATTGTTCATATTTTTCATCAAGGCTTCTTAATCTCTCTTCAAGACCTGGTGCACCAGGATCGGAGGCTTGAGAATCATCAGAGTTAGATGATTGAGGTCGCCTAGGAGAGCTTAGAGGTGGGCTGAGCAGGGGATTAGAGACGTGCACAGCAAATCTGGGCAACGGCAACGAGATCGGTACATGAGATCTAGGAACTTGAGTCGGAGGTGTGAGACTCTCTGGGGGGCGTTCATTACATAAAGGTGTACCCGAGCGGCTTTTAACTTGCTGTGCTTTGGACGAATCATTCAGAAGTTCATCACCAGAACTGTTGCAGTCCTCAAGCTGTTCCAGAAGAGAGACACGTTCCTTTTGCAAATTATGCATGTCTTGAGGGTTAGGAACAGAAATTGAACTACTACGTGGTTCATCAGGATTCCTTGGGTAACTTTTGTCACCAGCGGCACTACTACAAGAAGATGATGGAGTTTCAAAACCTCGAATAGCGACACCATTTGTACTGCTAGGTGATAATTGTGCAGTACTATCGTGTTGTTGACTGGTGGTGAACCTAGGACTAGACTCACTAGATGTCTTATCTAAGTGTTCATAAAATCCTTGTTGACACTCTCTAGATGCAAAATCAACTTGAAGTTTTCGACCTTTCATAATGGAACCACGCATTTGAGTAACAGCTAACTGTGCATGTGCAATCTAAAAATTAAAAATAGATTTTAAACTTATGATTAAGATTTACAAAATAATATACAAGTCAAATACAATAAATAAGTTTAAAAATATTTAATAGATATAATTTTTAATAGTATGTGTTTCACTTACAATAGTAAAGACAATTTAATTGGTTAAAAAATTAAATTTTTACTCTTTAAAAGAATATTTGATGATTACTTCAAATACTAACGATTAATTGGTATTTACTATTTTATGAATACATACTTTTATTAATTTAAAATAATCATACAAATTATAATACAATTTTTTAGATGTAATATATATATTTTTAAATTTTTACAAATTTGAAATGACTTGAAAAATATGCTTGGTATATCGATAATACAATATCATATGGCTGTATGCAGGCACAAGGGGCGGTTAACATGTTAAAATTGTATAAGCTACGATTGTTTTCATATTAACTCTTATCTTAAATAATATTGAATAACTCGGCCTCGTGGTCAGCAATTAATTTAATAATAAAAAAGCCAAATACTAAGTTTATAGTAAATCAGATTGTTATCAACATTCAAAAATGTATAAATAATGCTGTAGATACACACGCGACCATAGTTGGGATATAATGGGTACTCGACCCATCAATGGCAAATGCGTGTGGACTTGATTTAAACTATGGGTATAATATTATATAGTATGTACCTATATTAGGTAGGTATATTAGGTTGTAGCATCAGCATCTGTTATGGTTACTTAATGTGCGGTGACATGTATTTAATTAAATTATTTTTAATTTTTATATTATCATGATTTTTTTTTAATTGGCTAGACTAAGGTATAAGGTGGTGCTCAGTTCCTCTCAATTGTTGAATTATCTTGAAAGAAAACAAAATGAATCTGATACATTTTATGATTAGAGCTAGATTGCAGATCTTGGTTTGTTAGTCAATGAACGATGCGTTACGTTCATTCAATAGGGAAATAACATAAGAAAAAATAGGCATTTTACCAAATGAACGGGATATGAGTAAAAAATTGATTGAAGAATTTTGTACCACAAAACAGATAGCAAATTACATGATATCTATACCATTTTTTTAAAAAAAGTTCAATATTAGTTGAAAAATTGGAACTTTTCTAGTTTACGGAACACCCCTTTTTTTAGAGGGGGGACATAAGTCATCAGTGATGCTCGCGTTGCCACTAGCTAGCTGTGCTGCGCTCGGGAAAAAAAATCGAAAATATCTCTCGACTATAGCATGCAACACCACCTCTAGGTAACTGCCGTATTTTCACTCTTATCACTGTCCATACTCTTTATATACTAATTTTGAAACTATGCCTGAGTGCCAAATTCTGACATCACCATCGTTTTAAATTTACTTACATAAGCTTCAAAAAGAAAAATTGCAAAAAAAAAAAAGGTGTCCCATAAAGTAGAATTATGTAAAAAAAAATTGGCATATTTGAGAAGAATTGGTTACTAGTTTGACATTAAATAAAGGTAACTTTTTGAATTCTACTAATTTCAGGCTAGAAAGTTTCTATTAAAAATTAAAATTAGTAATACCTTTTCAAACCTTTTGGAATTCTTCAAAAACCTATTTGTTGTTATTAAATGTGTTCGTTCAGAGAGGGATAGTAAGACAATTGGTATAATACCATTTTTTTTCCAGTTACCATTAATTCCATAGTTTATAGTTTATAAGTCCACCCGCATGTGCATTTGTTAACAATTCGGTCGGGTGTGTATTCACAGCGTATAAATAATAATAATATATATTCATATAAAAATTTACCTGTTGAAAAAACACCAAAGCGTGTTCCCTTGTTCGGTCAATTACACAGTGAGTAACACTGCCAAACTGATTAAAATGAGATGCCAGATATTTTTCACTGACAGATTCAGCAACACCGTCAATCCAAACACATGTAGTTGCCAGTGATTTTCCGAAACCTAAATTTATACGACTTCCTGCCAGAAACTCACCATCCATTGTACGCATAGCTTTTACAACACTGGATATATCAATGTACTGGACAAATGCATATGTGCCTGTTGTACTTCCATTGATGTTATTCCCCTTTTTAATATCAATTTCCTGTAATATAATATTGTATTAAAAATATTTTGCTTATATTATTAAAAAAAAATATTTTCTCTTACAATAATTTCACCAAATGTTTCAAAATTTTTCCTTAAATCAGCAGCTATTGTATTGCTGTTTAAGTTACCGATGAAGAGAGTTCTGGTCGCTTTTGAATGAAACTCATCCACATCTGTTTCAATCGGCCTAAAGTAAAACATTTATAAACCAATTAAATTCATAGAATAAAGGAATTTAATAATAAACTTATTGGTTTTTAATTTAAATCGCATAGCCCTTTTTTAATAAATATAGAATTACTTATTTATATAAATTGAACATAGAATCAATCATTATAAACAAACGCCTAAAGTAGAAAATAAATAAGACATTGTAATATAAATAAATACATTACCTGCTTTCATTGTCGTCCACATCCTTGTGTCCCTGGTATGAAGAAACTTCAATTTTAGAACCAAAAAATGACTTGTCGTGAGACACTTGCAAAGCTTTATCAACATCTTCAGTCTTTTTAAAGAACACCAAGGCGTACCTTTCGCACCCTTGGCCCACCACTTTAACACACGTCACTTTGCCGTGTCGTTTGTATTCATGATACAGACCATCTTTAAGACTGGTATCTATAAAAAAAAAATTTTAAATCAGTTTTTTTAAAATTATAAACAAATTAATGTAATTTAAAATTAATTATTAACTTACCACTGGATCTCAAAGGTAGATTTTTTATACAGATTGCATTATGCCTCTGTTGTTCAAGTGAAAGAGATGTTTGACTTTCTAAGTTCGGTGACTGTGCGCAAATGGTGTGGGACGGAACCGTACTGCTCTTCGAGCTACCATGAAGACTAAAAATAAAAATTATAGTTAAAGTATGTAAAATATCAATTAAAAAATATATTACATAATTAAAATATAATAATCATTAATACCTATGGCTTGAAGAAGACTTGTCGGATAATGCGGGGCCTGGACTAGGGCTGCGTGGCAGCTGTGGTGTAGGGCTAGGTGATGAAGATGAACTACATGAACTACTTGCCCCAGAATGACTTGCAGCCGAACTAGAGCTCGAGGGTGAACCAGAACGATCCTCACTACAACCCCTGGATTCACTGTATAATTAATAATATAAGAAATAAAAATGTATTTATAAAAAATATACATAATAATAATAAGAAGAATTTAAAATAAATAGTAACATTGAACATACCTAGGAGGTTTCAGGAGTTGTTTATTCCGGACGATTATTATAGGTGTTTCCACCCGTCTATCTTCCGGGTAGGTTAAGTCCGGTGAACTACAACTACTTAGGTGGTGATTGAACCTTGTAGGGTTGTTGGCTTCATAAGCCCAGCTACCTACACGATGGTGACCTCTGCTAGAAGTGACAACACTATAAAACAAACGTAAATATATTATATTTCACCGTTACAATATAAACCTGTTGCTATTTCACTATAAAAAAATCTACCCACGAAACATGCATGGTGCACATTTTTTATTGTGTAACATGTTCACACAAATAAAGACACGTTTATAAACCGTTTACGACAACATATGTTGTATGCTTAAATAATAACAAAATGAAAATATTAAATACACACACGTAGATCACAAAATAATTAAAATATTTCAGAATATTTGAAATAGATGACTTTGAATGAAAATATCGGACTAATGGTCGAGAATCGTTGCGCGCACACACACGACAACAGCGTCCAAAGAACCCCAGGGAACTGTTGGAATACTAATGGGGTTGCAAGAGCCAGGACTTTGCGCCCTTCCACCCTCACGCCCACTCTGCTCTATCGTTCGTGTCGTAAACACTAACAAATCAATACTGCTACACTACAGTGACAGTCGGTCGTCCATAAACGCAAGGAAAAATTGGATATCCACCATAATTACTGCATACCAAAATGGCACTTGCATAATATTTCAGTAGTTGTTAATTTTTTTTTTAGTTAAAAACAATTATATTTATAGTTAACATTTATATATATTTATTTATTTATTTAGTTAAATATGCAAGGAACTAGAGTTATAATACCTTTTCTGAAAAATTAAATGTAGATTATACATTATTACTATATTATTATTTATACAGAAATCATTCAACAAAATATTTGAATAGTATAATAGAATACTATTATATTATAGGAAAAAATTAACTAAAATTTAACATAAACCATAATAACATACATTTATGAAGTTTTATATATTATGAACCATAATTTCAACCATATAAAATTAAATCGAAACATTTTCAAGTGCCTTAAAGAATTACAGTGAAACCTCTAAATACTGGAAACTCTAGGTCGCTGAAATGTTGTCCGTTATTTGGAGATGTCCGCTATTCAAAGGGTTAAGATTGTATAAAGTTTGTAGTTGGTTCTCAAGAAAATGTCCGCTATTGGGAGGTGTTCGTGAGGGGAAGTTTCGCAGTATAACTATTAACTATTAATAATAGACAAATTAATTATAATTATTAAGGTTATCTTGAACGTTGCAAAATATTGATGTATTATAGTTTACCAAGTTACCTAACACAAAAATACCAACGGTAATTATTATCAAGCAACCATATGAATAATTATGATTTAAAAACAATTGTATAGCCACTTAGTTTGACTTTTAAGCTAATACCAGTTAATGCAATCTCCATCTAAACTAATTCATAACTATAAGTATTTTAAAATAAGGTAAATTGTGAATATACTAATTTATCTAAATATTATGATTTAACGAAATCGACATCTCAATCTGACATATGAACATTAAATAACATTAGAGGTTTAATTGGGGGATCAATGTGGGCATTTGTCACTATTTGATTTGTATACGAGAACTTTTATTCATTCCAACGCCGTATCGATGGACACAATAAAAAATTTAAAAAACAAAACAGCCATTTTTAAAGTAAACGCCGTAAGTGTATGTCTTACCTATAACACACTCTAAACTAGTGGTTCATAGTTTGTGTAAATCAGGCGTTTCTTGATATTTACAAACTTTAAATTTATCCGTGATTTTTAAAACACCCTGATAATATTTAATAATTTTCACTTCCTAGTTACATAATATTCATTTTTCTATTTTGTAAGCCCACAAACATAATAAAAAAGAATCTCATAATATTTTAAAAATAAAAAGTCTTACATTAAGAGGGTGTGATGCCTAAGTGTGTTTTCTCCGCTTACCAACGTATAATATAGACAATTTTCGTTCATCAAAACACATTTTTTGTTATTAGTCTTAATAATACGGTAAATTTACGAGAGAATAGGTACAGATAATATTCTTACATTTAATGTTGTTAATAGGTAAATTTACAATAGTATTAGAACTAACACATGGACTCTGCTGAATTCAAATTTGTCCACATGATGTACGTTTATGAGACTGATACAACATATAAGAGAGCATTACGTCATATTGGAAAACATTTAATGGTATAAAAGATAACTAAAAAATGTTACCTAACGTCATAATCAGTTTTATTAATATTAATATATAAATTTGATTTATTTTAAATTTTACCATACATATTTAGTAAACCTATATCTTTAGAGGAGATAATATTTATAATTGTACACTAAAACAATGCATTTATCTAAAGATTTTAGAACAACATATAAAAACGGCTGTTATGTAAGTGAGACCAAAAAAAATCAAAATAACATTAGTATTTAATGTAGTGTGACAACCTCTAAAGCTACAGAGTAAATCCTAGTGGATTTAATATTTTGTCCACGATTCATACATTTAATAATTTTTTTTTTTATTAAGCACAATCTGTACTATTTAGCACAACATGAGTGTGTGGAGATAGAACAAAAATACATTGCAAATTAGAATAAGAAGCCACCCATTAATGACACTTGACTGGGAGTTAAATAATAATTTAATGTTAAACCTCAATAATAGTATTAATATTTAATGATAAACATAAAACAATATAATAACTAATTTAGCTTATCATGTTTTACTACGCTGATGTATAGTTACGATATTTTCAATCAAAATCGTCCAATTAATAGAATAACGAAAATATCGTCAAGATAAATTTCTTGTAAAAAACTACCACATCACAAAAGTCGAAAAAACTAAAACAATCGCCCTTACTTCTACATACTATACTTCTTACTATCGCGCCAGGACACAAAGATGATAATTACCTTTCGTGTGGGTACGCCCTGAAGACGGTCCTCTCACGAGTTCGAGTTCGGAGAGGGTCGGGCGATCCTTGAATCGGCGATACAACATGGTAGCCGGAGGCGGTCGGTCGTCCGCGGTAGCTAGCCTCTCGTTCACGATCGTAAAAATGACTAGAACGTTCAAAGCTGCTGAGTTCCTCTAAGGGAGACCTGTGAACAAAAGAGGGAGAAAAACTCCAGTCAGGAATGTCACCAGATACAACGGTTTTCACGGATTTACAAATTTATTTTTTAGCGCAGCGAAAATACCGCCGGATAACTCTTGCCACGCGACTAATGTCAAATTTTTAGTAATTACACTTAGTACGCTGGCTTAATAGTATTGTCACGATAGGTAATAGGGAGCAGCGGACGTTAATAAATAATAATATTTAAAAACATTACTGCACCCAGGGACGACTTAATCATGTTAATAGTCACATACTCTTTGATCTATTTGATCTATATTAATATGCTAAGGAGATAGATCAAATCATAAATTTGTAACATATCTTCTATACACACGTCATTACGGCTTTATAATTCACAAATAACGAATATAATATAAATTTGGTCGAGTAGTACATTAAACTGCATGATTATGCAAGGTCACTAGTTCATGTATCCTTTAAACTAACATAAAATTTTGAATGACACTATATTGCTATTTTTAAAAAAAGTCATAACTAATCGAAAAACTTATGATTACATTAGGTATACGAATTAAAACTATTTAATTAACATAAAATAAAGAATATTCATAAGTTATATGATAATAGAATTCAAAATAAATGATTTTTAAAACTTTTCGTATTGACTATTGATATAGTTCATAGGGCGGAGCAACGGGGCGTGGTTAGCAGCAACTGCACGCCCTAATCATCGATAAAAGGGCAGATTTCATTTACGTTTTAAGGGCCACCGCCCACCAAGTTTAAGAATTCTTGGGCGATTTTTTGGACAGTTTTTAGTAATTAATAGGAAGTATAAATAATATTATTTGCATATCATCAATATAAATGAATTGAATAGAAAACTTACAATAGAAATTAAACACCGAAAAATTTGGATGACAAAAAATCATCATAAATTGATGCAGGTTGTAATAAATTTGAGCAATGATACTACCAATACAATAAAATTGGGGAAATAAAAACAACCGGCGATCAGCTGTATACCGGGTTTTAATTTTTATTTTTAAGTAAAATAACCAAATAAAAAAAAATTGTTTATTTTAAACTTGATATAGACAAACATCCTTTTTTACAGATAAACTTCAAGATACTTTTTATTTTTATTTTTAAAGTCAATTTTTAAAAATGTTAGCAAATTACAGTGCATTTCTTTGGTATTTAATATTCACAAGTATGAAAAAAAATTACATTTCCTACTTGTACTTCCAATTTGAGTTTTTATAAGAGTTATATGTCTTATAAGAATTTTTCACATTTGCATTCTCACAAATAATAGTGGAGTCATTTTTAGGTAATAATATTAAGTTACTTAGTAGGGACAAATGTATAAGGTAGCGTGAAGGGAGGGGAGCATCCTACACGTTTGTAGGCCGATTAAGATTCTGCATACTGAGAACACAACTCCAAGCTCCACCTATGATATAAATCATAAATAACAAAAATAAATGAAACCTAATATGAAATATAAACAATACACTTCAAAATACTAAGCGCCAAACTATATAATATTATGTTTGCGTTTCGGCTGATAAATAATAATCAATGACTATTATTCTACAAATCGCACCAATTGCCGAAATATTATCATTTATCATGATTCATAATAATATAGCAATATAATTTAGGGTGTTGAGTTGCCAGGTCTAGGAGAGTGGTAGACATCGTACTACCACGCTGGAAACGGAATACAATATTATGACAACGAATTGTCGAGGAAACATTACAAAATTCGTACGAGCGTAACAAATAACGGGCGATCCCTTACAATAATTATTATGTAACGGAGGATAATTAAAAATTAAAATAATAATAATCGACAACAAACAAAAATCCACAACAATCGTGAGCGGCCATAATGCACAATCACGATTCGTACGATCCACCAATAAGGAATCCGCCGATGTTTGTTGTGTCTCATGTGTAGTGAACCCAAAGCACGTTGTTTCAAGTAAATCGAGATTACCTAACATTATTTCAACACAATAAAGGGCAGCAGAAGGAAAATATGGCATCAGGAACATAATATTATCATAATATGATAGTTATAGACTGTAGTGAAATTTATTAAAAAAAAACAGTCACCAAAAAAAGTTATGCTGGCAAAACTATGGGGCCAAGCCAAAGCCTAATCTAAGGACTTTGCCGACAGGGCGTCTTCCTTAGAAAACATATAGGTTTTCGATGAGAGACGACAATTAAAACTATTAAATAATTTGTAAAAAATACTGAATGTCTGCACGATTAATAGGTAAGATTTTCTATCTACATATTATGAGTAGGTGTAATACCATAGATTAAAATATACTGAGTAATGTAGGTATACGGAAGGGTATTCTTGGAATTCAATCGTCACAAGATGGACAAAGAAAGAAAGGTTTTTTTGGGTAGAGAACAATAATTTTGATATATTTTTATGTTTTTATTAAATATCTAGTTTTACCAATGGGTGATGGTGCGTGCATGGATATGACACGGAATTATAATTTTATAATATATAAAATGAGCTATTGTAATTTGTAATTTGTAACTAAATAGTTATATAGTTCAATTAATTCAGGATCCAATGTCCGTATATATATATAAATTAAAGTTGTGTACAATTGGTGCATTAATTACATAATTATATATCGAAATAAAAAAGCTGATTTCAATGATTAAAATGATAATTCGCTTTTAAATCACAATATACTTATAACATTATCATTTAATATTTTATGTTACGACGTAATATGCACTATTGAGTAGTAGGTATATTAAATATATTAAATACTTAAAAAGTTATAACTTATAACATTATCGTTGAGGATAGATTATATTAAGCTCAATGATAATACGATGTAAATTATTTTATTATTAGTAAAGTAGGCTGATAATTTATTAAAATAATATCCATCACTAAACAAAAAGCATTAGTAACTCCAAATTGTAAATGATTTATCATACCAGAACAACCAGAAACATATTATTAATATTAATATTATTATAATTATTATTATTAATTTTATAAATATTTTCAATGCAAAAAATGGAGTATCAATATAATAAGTTAGTTTACCTTGGGTTAATTAATTTTAGTTTATATTAAACTTGTAAAATCTCAATATCATTTATTTATTTATTTGATATACTTATATACAGCAATACGTTTAAGCTTCTTTAGTATCAGTTAAATTTTTTAATATTGTACTATATTATTGTACTTTAATCTTATATAATGGGGATAAAGTTAATTTTCTTATCCTAACAATTTCACCAAGGATAAAAATGATTTTAAGATCTTGGTTGCCTAATTTTAGTATAAAACAGATAATTTTATATCTCATTTACGAACCAAATAGGTTACGTTACAAATACCTATAGCGCATTTCTCACAGTTCAGACACGTCATATATTTTACTTACATAAATTTAAAATTAAATGTGAAATATTCAAGATAACCTTTAAGAAAAATAAATGATGATTGATACATTTTTATAATTTATATTTTTATTTATATTGATAAATATGCATATGAATTCTATCGAACCAAGATCCTCGGTTATTAAATGTTATGTATTATATAGGTACCAACTACATATTATTTAGTAGTCATAAATTTCATTATCTATTATTTCATCAATAACTTAAGGATAAAAATTACATTGTTGAACATTACAATATCCGTTTCAATTCTTACTGCCCAAAAATAGGTACAGGAAAATTTTAATTTGGTATCATATCATATGTTTCACATGAGTTAAAATATTGATAATTTAAATCAATTGTAACAAGGTAAATATTTTGAAATAATAATTTTTCAATTATTCAAAAGAAAATGGTTTGCCCTAATTTCAATACATATTATATAACTAGTGCCAAAAAATAATTAGCAATACGAAGGTCACAAATGAAAAAAAAATAAAACAATTAGAAATAACTGATCTAATAATAAAAACATCCGATGTGATACCTATTACATTATTTTTATTAATTTTTACCACATTACTAATCTAAATAGTTTTTATTATTTCTTTAAATATTCAATATGTATCTTCAGCGAGATAATCGAACAATTCTATTCAAAGCATAATAACCTAATAAAAAATAATATATAAAAACAATAATTTCCCCTATTGGAAAAAAATTTTAATTCTTACAAAATAATATTTAAATCTTATAAATGCTCTGACACACGTCGCTCATGTAATCCGCATATGACATAATAATCTTGTCGCAGACACAAATTACCAGATGAAACACTGCACGAAACTCGGTAGCAGTAGAGTTTGAAAACGACACGTAAGCTTCATAATATGTAAAATATGTTCAATAAGCTTATTTATACATGGAATATAAACTATAAAGCGCAATATGCTATCGAATCATTTTTCTCAAGTATTATAATATAATGTCTGATATCTTGTTTAGTAATAAAATAATCCGTCGAAGAATAATACTATAATTTTAACAATAAGCTACTACAGTATTACTACTACTACTACTACTACAACTACTACTACTTACTACTAACTACTGCTACTGCTACTATTACTACTACTATTTATACTACTACTACTGCTACTGCTACTACTACTACTACTACTACTACTACTACTTCTACTACCACAACAACGATACCGTGTGTGTATAGTATGCAGTTTTTTTAATTTTATCTGTATTTTTTTTATATAAATTTAATTCGACGACGACGAACCGTAAAACGCTAATTAGGCCGCTGTCGTCACTGTCGGTACTGTAACATAGGACGAGCGAACAAAGAGCGAGAAATAAAAATATTATAATATATATTTAGGTCTATTCGGGGTCCAGAGAATTCGTCGTCTGCAGCACAGACAAAAGCCGTTCGCCGTCCGGAATAATAATAATAAGAGCTGAAGTGGTGAGGAGAGGAGGAGAGACGTGTTCTTTTATACATGACGACGGTGTTCGTCGCAACCGCGCATTGTATTCTATTATATAAATCGGTCAAACAGAGTGGGAGACGAAAAGGAGGAGACAAGTAAGGGCGAGGTGTCAACGACGAGTTTCCGCGGGGGAGAAGCATCGGCGGCGGCGGTTTCGCGGGCAACGAGTAATAAAAAAAAAAAATTTAAAAAACGCACAAGCCGCCGCCGCCGCGACAACGATTGTGGGCAACTCCAACGAGCCGCGTCGACGGGTACGGAACCAGCGTCGGCCACTTGCCCCCGCCGACGAAGGCCCGAGAGGTGAATGAATCTGGCAACGTCTGCGTCGCGGTGCGACCGCTGCCGCCCGGTTGCTTCGGCAGCAGTCGCCGAGCCGCCGTCGTTCCGGCGGTACGCGCGCCGCTGCTGCGACGAGTAACTCCACAGTAACGTACACACAGGGCGACCGAATTTTAAATCGTCATCGTTGCCGCCGCACGTCTCGCGTCTTCCCGCCATATGCTCTACGATGATATTATCACGCCGACGTTTCTTGTTGTTGAAGTTGTTGTTCCGTTTGATTCTTCTTCGCTACTCTGCTTTTGTGCAGTCGTCGAAATGTCGATTTTTCTTAATATCTAAGCGCGGGCGCGTGCGCGCCACTATCTCGCAGAACAAGAGGTGAAAGCGCTACGCAACGGCGGCGGCCGCGGTAACGCTGTTTTGCAATAGGGAAAGCTCTCCCGCGGGTTCACTGGACTCTCGTTCGCAAAACAAATAGGACCGCCGACCACAGTTCACCGAGATCTCGTTATTGTTGTTGTTGGAGTTGTTTTTTTAATTTTTATTGATCGACGGCCTATCTACGTGGGACTGGGGGCAGGGTGGTCATCTTGAGTCAGAAGATGATATCGGGTTTTTCTGAGATTTTCACACTAACCACCACCACCACTACCTAATGTGGTATCATAATATTTACGTTTTATTATGGACGTTGTTATTATTATATTGTAAATCGGCATTTCCAAAATATTTCCCGTGGTAGGTAATTAATCAATCGTATGGAAAGAACAATATCATCACGGAAAATAAGACGCATTAACCAAAATACGCGTAGTTCGTTCACGTGTAACGATATATAATAGGTTGAGTGAGGAGGGGGATGATTCGGAGACAACATATTACCGTAAAAGAACATTCGATAATTCATGTTCGCAAATCTAAACGTAACTTGATTACAGCTAAAACGTTGTTATCTAAATAGATAATTAAACATTAACATATAAAACCTAAAGATGTTGGTGTTATATTATGCGATTCAATTATAATATTATGCACAGTAGTAATAAGAATAGTAGGTATTTCGATCAATAACAAATAATTTGAAAGTTTTAATATTAATTTTTTTTTAAATATATCCTTTATATCACTGAATCGTATTGTTTAATACAGATTAATAAAAATAGATCGTATTAAATAATATTATAAACAAAAAAATGATGATAGTAAAAATAAAATAAATAATTTTGATTAATTTGTTAACCCAACATAAAAGCATTTATCTGGAGCAAATAAGTAGAATGGCCATGGAGCGATAATGGTATAAGAAAAACGTAACGATACGTAAAATTAACTGGAGAAAGCCCAAAGGTCAGACAAAGATGGATGGACACGCTAAGTCAGGCCTTAGAAAATGTGGCAAGAGACGAAGCTGGCAATTAGTGAAAATAGGGAAATATGGCATAGCCATAATAGAAGAAACGAAGACTCTGAACGGGTTATAGTTCTTAAGAAAATTTGATAATAAATACTACCTACTTTTGTTGAATAATAAAAATATAACTGTAATCCAATGTACATGAAAACGCGCTGTCGCACTTGACAATGATTAATATTTATTTTATTATATTTTGTTAGTTATTTTTAAATACTAGAGGTTTTAGTCAATTCCTGTAGAACAATTGAAATGCAGTGCACCATTACGTCTAGAAGCATAATTTATTCGTATGGCATCGGCACTCTTTTAAACTTTCAATAACTATTAAATAAAACCAACTGAAGACTGATAACATTTTGTATTAGTACTTTACAGTTAGGTATTTTAATACCAATGACCATTTATAATAATATCATAAATAAATTAGCAAGAATACTATTGTTTTTACATCATGGACATATAAATAGAAAAAATATTTAAATTTTTTTTTGAAATGATTGAACACCTTAAAAATTATTAGTTTTTAAACGTATACATTATGAAAAAAAATTGTATTAAAATACTTTACCTCAGCAAATCTTTAGTTAAAAAAAATAGTAATTATATCTTAATGGATTTTATTATAAACATTGGCACGTTGATAATATTTTTCATAATATTGCAAAAGTAATAAAGTACCTGACATAATCGAACATAGTTTATTACAGAAAAAATATTTTACGCGAACGTCATTCAATCCGTTTATGTAACTGAAGCTTGGCACGAAAATAAGAAGAGACAATAGTTTCTTATTAATTTATTAAGTACCCAACTAAAAAGACAAATGTTATATTGCTCACATTTTTCTATTTATTTGAATTAATTAAATTTAATCAATAAACTATTAAATATGTCTTAAACAATTATTGTCAAATATAATAATACACCAAAAACATAAGCAGAATAAAAAAAAATAAAGCTACACTACAAGGACAAATCGTATTAACATAATTTTAATACATGTGAATTATTTGATAATAGTTTATTATATTGAGAATTGAGAACATATTTACCATCTTTGTACGTTCAAATTATAATTGTAAATGTAAAACAATACATTATTCAGTTAATAATATAAAATTATATCATATAACTTTGAAAAAATAAATGTGTTGTTTTTAATTTTTAATATTAATTAATAATCATTGGACTTTATTATCACACGGTTATTACAGTTTTGTACGTAACGAAAACCATTAAATAAAACACCATTTGTATTTCAGTTAAATATATTTATGCATATGTAAGAATCTTGTCATAAAGAACATATTGCCAAAAAATATTCACATCCTATTGAAAAAATGTAAATTGCTAGCAGAGAAATCTATGGACATGGAATATTTCAATTTTATCAAGACATACACAACAAATAACGGCATGTTTTACAGTTAAAATATGTTGACTTAATTTGAGAAGTTCCGAGATTGCAAAATATAGCAATTGTTTTAAATTAAGCAACCCGACTTGTATTTTAAATAGCAGACAGGAACCACAACGTGTAAACTTCCTAATGCATTTTATTAGATGTACCAATCCACGTGTTCGTTAAAAACCCAAACCATCAACTTCAAGTATTTAATATCATTAGGCAAAAATAATTGCATACGAAACGCGAAGGTATTTAGTATTTACTATTGAAACGAGGAATTCGTGAAAAACAGCTTAAAACGAATACCGATTTTTGAATACATATTTAAAATAAGAGAGCTCAAAACAACAAAATGATTAGGAAGGCGTAGTCAAATCCGACGTCTAGAAATAATAATAAATAATTATGATTTGGGTTGGATATTTTTTCTATTATTACTCTCACGTATCGCACGTTTATGAACGAAAAAATAATATGTATTATTATTATTATTATTATTTCATTTTTTCATTAACTTTTTGGAGCACACACAACTGAAATAACAACGACGATGACTGTAAAGCACAATATGGTAATTATTAATAATGGTTTTCATTTCCGCGAGTACAAAGAGTAAGCTGGTAAACGGGAGCTCGCGATAACGCACTATAATAGTATAATAGGAACAACACATGCGCGTTATTGTGAGATTGGTAGGTACTAGGTAGTAGTTACGTCATAAACTCTCATAATACTCATATCTTATTATTATTAATAATATAATAGTGACAAATGTTTTAATGCGCTATCGATAATAGTGATACTAAATTTCTTTCAATCCAACCGATCGCGAATCGCGACACAATGATAATAATTATTATAAGTTAACTTTATCGGGTGTGTGTGGTGTGTGCCTATCTGTGCATTTTTAACATTGAAAACCTAACTTTTTTCCATTTACCACCACATATAGATCATCTTTTATAGATAGACTGATGGTATACGCGGTATAAAATATTATAAGTGGCGGGCGCGCAATAGGCTAAGAGAATGGGAAAACAACCTGCGTAGAATTGCAACGGTTACAAATGTACAAACATAAATTACGAAATGTTTTATGTTTTTCTAGACACACCGTAATGAAAGTACCTACTCAGCCAAATGGTACGTGGAAATAAATGAAATAAAACTTAGCAAAAATGTGAAAAAAAATGTAGTCATCTATACTTCATTTTTCCAAATTTATATTAATATTAAGGAATGTATTACATAATAGTCGATTAAAACATATAATGCAACATAAAAGTTATGATTATGTAATTTAAAGTAATAAGCACTGATTATTATTATAATAGGCAATAAGGGTTGTTACTTCTTGTCACAAAATATTACATTGTCTGTGTTTATATGATACTTTTGTACAACGAATATTTTAATAATATCCTAAGCTAGTAAGCCTAAAGTTAATTATCGTGCAGCTAAAAATGTAATTTAAAACATTGATTAAAACACTTGTACATACTATACTAGGTACATACAATAAGATGAACTAGTACACCTATTATTATACTTTTATGTATGACATATAGGTTCTTTAGTATAATTTCAGCACGGTGTTTAAATCATGCACGTCTGTTCTTTTTTAATACTATTTCTCTATTCACACGATTCTGCAGACCGCAGTTAAAATATACACACAAATAGAGGCAAAGCGAGTTTGAAGTCCGTAATAGTCAATCACAATAACTTGCGTTAAAAAGCAAAATGGCAACCACGACAGCATTAGAACCTAGAAGTGAGTTGATACGATTCATATAATTTTATAATAATTATGTCTCATACCACCCACGGAATAAAACAAAATTATGGGAAAATATGAAATATAACAAAAGAAAAGTATCCACTGTTTAACCGTTCTTCGATAACGCTCGTATATATTATAATATTTACCAATTATTTTATAACATTGTGTATTATCCCACACACACGATGACACGATGGTGACCGCGCACACACGTCATGCATAAGCAATATGTATATATTATAATATTATATATGTACGTTGTATGTATTATATATTATAATTATTATAATCGACTCGATTTTAATTAGATAGATATTACCAGAGAGAGGTACACCGTCGGCCGGTCGTCACATCTGGCGCAGTGTCAATTTTATTATACATTTATACAGCGCATAAAGGTGGGCAAAGTGCGTGCGTCCTCTCCAATACACACACACACTCGCTCACTTTATCACTATAACCACCCCGTCCCTCCCTCTCACACACTCTCACGCCCGCCCTCTCTCTCATAGCGGGGGCGTGACGAAAAATTTTTGACGATAAAAATATATGATAATATTATCTCGAATAAAATTATGTATCGTTTAATAGACAACGGAATATGAAAACGAGACTCACCCGTGGATGTACGGCCTGGTGGGGGTCGGATACAGGTGCGGCGGCATGGTCGGGCTGGCCGACGGTATGGCGGCGGGCTCGTGGTACTCGGTGCTGAGGGACCTGTCGTCCAACTTTTGCTCCACGTTGTGCGCTTTCGAGGCGGACTTGATGTCCATGAACGACACGGTGGCGCACACGCCACTGGCGCCCAGCACCACCTCTTCCTTCGATCTCGCCAGTATTTTAACGCTTTGCACGCGTCCATACCTGTGGCAAAAAACACGCGTCGATATTATTAGCCATGTCCGAAACGAGCGACAAACGTCCGGGCGACGACGAGATAACACTTGTATATTTGTATTGTATCATTTATATCGAAAATCAACCAAGGAAATGTTATTTTCTTTTCATTTATGATAAAAATACGTTAAAACGTTTAATACATGATTTGTTATGACGTGGAATTACGGGCGGCGGCGAGTAGATGACGAACGGCGAATAACAACTACTACACTACTCGACTACCGGGCGGCGAACGCGAGTGAGATGGTGTTTTGCAGAGCGGAATCGGTCGGCCGGCCGGTCGGGCACGCGCAAAAAACCCAGCGACACACACACGCGCGCGCGCGCCCGCGCGGGACGACGGCGGCGACGGGCGCGATTTAATGCACTCGACGAAATGCGCCGCCGCTCGAGTCGTGTTAGTAGTCACTCCGTCAATCAGTGCTGCGAATTTCGTGCACGTCCAACCGGTAGAGGAGGACGTGCACGACAACGACGACAACTATACACATACACGCCCCACGACAGCCTGTACCGGGCTCTCCAAAACTTTTATTATATTGATATATAAATGCGCGTATATATATAACTATAATATGAGACACGGTGTTGGTACTACCCCGGAGGAAGTCAAAGGGGTTGCGGGAGAGAATAACCCCCCTAGCCCGGAGAGAGACCGTAATATAAAAACCCCAAAAACACACGGTCGTCGCATCGATTTTAATCGAAATGACGCATGAGCGCGGGGCGTTTCTTATACCAGACGAGTGGAGTTTTTACTTTTTTTTTTATTTCCTCTGTTCGTTTCTCTCTTGCGACCGACCAAATATTCTATTATTTTAATATACAATTATAAAATAATAATAATTCATAGGGAGTATTAAATATTTTTGCTTAATGTTTTTTTTTTTTTTTCGCTACCTCACATAGTCACATGTCACATGCACGCATATGGGAAAAATACTAATTCAACGAGTTTTGCAAGGTTTCCGCGATTAAAACAATAATTTTCTAAAAACCTAGGTTCTACGGTAATTAAATAAATGCGTGTTATTAAGAAAAAAAAATGGAAATCACATTTATGAGTCCGGGTTACACGCTATAATACTTGTAAACCAATGTGCAGGCCGAACGCGCGAATAAAATTGTTCAAAAAACCTTATAAAACAACGTTTTAATATTTATAAGATGACCAAATTAAATAAGTAGTGTATTTTTCAAATATTTTCCATACAGTGTAATATTATAATACATTATAATTTATAATAAGTTGTACATTTTCAATTACGGTTTTACGGCTAAATGAAATGTACTTAAAAATATTCTTAAAATTATAAAAAATATTTTATCAATCGGAGTAACGTAACATACATAAAGTACGTATATCAATAACAACTTAATAGTTTTTTTCTATTTCTTACTAATTTGTTTTCATCATTTCATAATTTTAATTAATTTTTCAATTTATAATTATATAAAAATATAATAAAATTATCTATGAAAACAATTTTTCTGTTTTAATAATTATTTAATAAGTTATATTTTATGGATTACATAAAATGTAGCTTTGTTATTTTTATACGGTTACACCTGGATGGTTTTCGTTGGAATTTAGTACACATCTGTGACGCGTATAGAGGGTAAGTAAATAGCTCCTAGCAAAAGTAAAAGTACTTTTACGACCACCTCGTGGTTTTTATATGACCGAACTACGTCGACAAGAAAAGGTTTTCAGTTAACGACAAAAGTTCTACAAACGTTTTACACATCTTTTACATAATTTTCTCGTTTATTATTCTATAAATGGAACCAAAGGGAGAGATATATCGCTATTTTATCGTTTACTAAATTAACATTTTTATGCATAAAACGTTAATGTTCTAAATGTTAAACATTTGTTTTTAAAAGCCCTTCAATAAATATTTATCAGAAAGTAGAACTTTTATATTTTATATTAGTATTGACTGTACAGTGCAAATAATTAATGAGCAAATATACCAAAACCAAATAATATTAAAATATTAATAAATCGTACAAATATTTATCGTGTATAAATACGTAAATAATAGAATCAAATCGATGTCAGCTAAATTCTTGACCTAAGAACAGATAAAAATACTACAGCAGCGATAAGAAAAACTATTAAGTAAATAAAAATAAAACGTAAATTGGCTGTTGTTCTTAATCCGCCCCGACCTAAGCTATAGGTATCTTGTTATGTTAAAATACTAAAAACGTTATAGCCAAATAGCTATTTATCAGTCCCTCGGCACTCCTCAGTCCTCACATAAGATATATATATAATATATGGAGTGGAAGACAATTATTGTAGACTATTTTTACCCCATTCTTCGTATGTGTGGCGTTCGGAAATAAATATCCTAATTTAATTTTTTAGTTTTTAATGAAAACATGTTCAACTGTTTTGTACAATTTCTATAATGCTCGCTAGAATAAAAAGGTAACCTTTTAGTTATAGCCAGACTCCAGTTTTGTTTAATTTACTTTAGGAGAATTATTTTTAGTAATAATATTTGTGATGCCCAGCTTTATTGATCTTGATTATTCTCAAGCAGAAAATAGTTTATAGTTTTTATGGTAAGTATAAAACATAAGCACGGTGGAGAATTCCAAAAGTAGTATAATACGAAGACACAATGTTATTTTCTGTTCATGAAATTGTTACTCAAAGAACATACCTAGTTAATTTTTTATATTCTAAAATAATAAGATAATCATCAATTTTTTCGATCAATTACATATGACCTAAACTGTGATTTCTTAAAATCGTATAGAATATTGATACAATTAGAAACGTAATTTTGGGAACTTCGAAGATAACTACAATAAAACTTATTATTAAAATGGTTTACCATGAATTGAATTCTTATAAGTCGTATTGCAGTTATCTTCTATATAGTTTTTAACTAAATCAACAAATGTATACTACAATGTCGATGTGTAAACAGGATTTAAGATTCTGACTGAAACATCGAACACTATTTGAGTTCTTGTATTTGAATAATACAACCCATAAAAAAGTATGAAATAATTTCATAATACAAAACATAATTAAGAAAATTAATTTGAAATTTTTTTTTTATTTTACACCAATAAGAGCAGGAATATTTAGTTTAAGAACAAACGCATTATTTCTAAGAGTCAACAAAAGTACATACAATTTAAAATAAAAAATTACTGGAAAAGTTGCATTGCAGAACCTATATTAACATTTAATGTAATAACAATTTAGTAATTCAAAAAAGATGTGGTGATAGCACGTCACTATTTGCAGTTTTATTTAGGAATTGAAAAATTAAACAATCAAGACATTTTTTTTTAATGCAATATGATTTATTATTGATTTAAATAATCCCCTTCATCGCCACTTTAATATTTTAATAATATTGAGTTACAAAATTGTATCTGTACTACAATGAACCGCATTAAATAATAAATTGCTTTGTCCTATAAACAGAATAATGAAAATTGTTCTGTCCAATATTGTTAATAAAAAAATCATAGTACTACTTGGTATACTTTTCTATCAATTTGTTTATGTTAATTCAAGTATTTAAATGTTGATATTCTATTAATTTGATATAATTTTTAAAAAAAATGGCCACGTCCTATTGTTTTTCTTGTTTTTATTTTAACGGAAAATGTGATACGAGGTTGTTCTAAGCTTTATAATAGTATCCAAAAATGTCATATTATATAATATTATGATCTCAAACTGCAAAATTAATTATGTTTTGAACATGAGCTGTGCTTTAAATAACCTACAACCATAGACGATAAACGGTGCAGAGGGGCAATTCACCCCCCAGTTATGTTTTTTACGTATATGACACAATCTGACACATTGTAGGAAATTATAGGAATGTGTACAAACAATATTATTATTAAGAAACTAACACCATCACATACCAAAACAGAAAGGGTAAGCATTACAATAATACAATTAGACCTTTAATCAAATAAATATTTTCAACTTCCTCTTAAAGAAAACTTATTATTTTAATTTTTTTTTTTTGCTTATTTGAGGTTATTTAGGCCTGTGCCGCTTCCACGTTTCTTTGTGTGTCCAGCTCTTCTCAATTTTATACACCCAGTATCCTTAGGTCTTCTTAGACTCGGTCTTCCCATCGTGGTCTTGGTCGGCTTTTATTAGTTTTCCATCTTGTAATCGTCCGTATAAGTTGGCCTTCTAACGTCTGCTCTCTATACATGACCAGCCCATTTTAATCTCTGGCTCTTGAGTGTGGCCACGATATTGGTGTCGCTGAAAAGTGTTCTATTTTAGACCATATTTCGTATTCACCTTCGTCGTTTATCACTGGTCTAAATATTCTTCGTAATATTTTCTTCTCGAAAATCTTTAATTTTTTCTCATATGACTTGGTGGATGCCTACGAGCCGCAGACATAATATAGAACAATCGGTCTAACGAGGGTCTTATATAATCTTATTTTTGATCTTGAAAGTTATTTGTATTTAAATAGTTGAACTAATGAGAAATAGTATTTATGTCCAGCTATGACTCTACTATGTATCTCTTCATGACTATCTGCCTGCGAGTTTATAATTACCCCGAAATATTTAAAATTATAAGCTCTCTGAAAAGACATGTCTAATAGTTATTAATTTTATGTTTTATATGAATATTATGAATTAAAACTAAAAAATAAATAATAAAACTTAAAAACATAAGTACCTTATAATTAATTATGCCTTATAGATGCCAATGTAATTAGACTAGGATTGTAAAAAAATAATAATTTTAATAATATTATTACTGATTTCTCAGAGAAAATTAATTGTATTGATCACTGAGAAATTTCTCCTGCAATGACAAGTCATGATTGCATATTTCTAGAACTATATTATGCACTTTTGTAGTATTGTTATATTATTATTCGACTCCATAAGAATATTCACCGTTGTCATTATATCATATAATTAATATAAATCTAAGTAAAGAAATAAGACTTTATAACTTAAATTATTTTGTTCAAAAGACTGTTACGGTCGACGGTCGTACCCGCATGTGAAAACTCCGTCTTATTAATAATTAAAAATAATTATAATTACTGTACTAACGCAGAACACCAAATTTTAGGTTACTAAGAATCCATTTTACTCTCTTATTTTTAATATTAGAGTAAATTAGCCTAATATTAAATTAAAAGGTCAGAATATTATCCCGGGCCGCATACATGCTTTCAACTTTTAAGTTGCTTAATTTTACTTTAACACCATGGAGCATAGGGTTGAATATTTTAAAACAAAATTTCTCATAGGTTGATTTTACTGGAAATTAAAAAAAAAATTTGCATAAACTCATAGACATTTTATTATAAACGATTAGTTAAAATGTTGACGACATTGGACATTCAAACATATTTTAACACTTAATCCATGAACAAATTTAGTTATTTTGATATTGTTCAAAAAAATATAAATCGCAGAAACTTAAAATATTCCACTATATAATTACTTATATTACTACTAATACCATTGACATTTTCAAAATGTATGTACTAATTTCAAGCTATTTATAGGGATTTTCAATTTTCGGATTTGTTTATTAATTTTTTTTCATTTAGACAAATATTTAATCACTTAGTCAAAAAGCTAAAAAATATGAAACAAGATACTCCAAAATTTGTTCTAATACCAGTAGAAAAAAAATTAAAAATAACTACATACAGGCGCAATTTTTATTAATAATCGTTTGAAGTTCAAATTTTCACGAATATTATTTTGTAAATTAGGTTGTGGTCAAAAACAATTAGGCTAAATACAAATACAAAGTTCCACAAAAGTAGTTCTTATAGATAACGAAAAATCTCAAAACCAAATTTTTTTTTTATAGTTTACAATTTAGTTTAACTATTTTAGGGGGACTCCAGTCGGAAAACTAATGTAGATTTGACCAATCAAAACATAAATTTTTTTTTTTTTAAATATAATATTATATATTTTTTTTTCTTAAGAAAATTTACAATCTGTAATTAATTATATACAATAAGTAAAAGCGATGGCGGTATATAAACAACATATACATAGAATAAAATACTACAAGAAGCACATGATGAAGGAAGTCATCCAGAGATAGAACTCGCCAGAAATATTATATTTAAATTCTGTATCATAAGATATATAATATAGGGGCTACAATTGATAAAAAAACGTGGTTTTTAGACCAAAAAGCCAGGCAAAACTGAAGGAATTTGATTAGATTCAATTTTTAAAACTGATTTTCATTGATTACTAAGTTTACTAGGTTTTTTTCAAGGCGATTTTGAATATTTGTTTTTAGCTGTGATATCCATGAATAAATATATGATATTTTTTGTATTTATATTAACACATCAAAACGCATTATGATACCAAGAATAATTGGAATAATGAAAATCGCCTCGATGGAAACCTAGTAAACTTGTTAATATCAATCATAATCCGTTTTCAAAATTAAAATCTGTCAAACCAAATCTTTCCAGTTTTGACTGGCTTTTTGGTCTAAAAGTCACTTTATTTTCATCGACTGCAGCCCCCTTAACGAAATTGGATATTTAATGTTTTGTTGGAATTCAAAAAATATTTTAAGCACTTGAAAGTTTTTGTGATCACTCATCACGTTTAATGTATACTATTCTTTACTATAATTATTAACTATACATATTTCCTAAATATTTAGATTTATTTTAAACTATTTATACATTTTATATTGTAACAAATCCACACGTACGTCACGCATTCGTGCATCAGTATTAATTTTAGTATTGGTGTATCAGTACATTATTGTACATATAACAACCAGTAATATAAGATAATATGAAATAATATTATAAATGAGCAATAATGTTTACTTGGTCAATGAAATTTGTTTTTGGAAAAAATAATTCAGCCTACCGTAATACCAGATTACTAATAAAAAAATAAATAGTGAGCAATATAATTAATATAATAATATAATAATAATACAATAAATATCCCTAGAAATATAGGCTAAGACAGCTCAAAATCGTTTTCGTTTGCAATGATTTATCATTTAATACCATTATATTAATTCCCCCTCCTTCCACACAACCACAAGAAAAATAGTTTCTGTGCTACTGTCTACAATAACCAAGATATTTTGTCTATTTATATTTAATAAATAAATATACCAAGTCAATAATGACGAAATATTTTTGTAGAATATTATAGTTTCAATATTCAACGCTTAGCATACAACCATATTGAGATTGATTTATCTCGAGATATCGAGACACAATAGGATTACAGAGTTATCAGATATGATTTCAGAAATATCATAGAATTCTGATTATTATAATATTATACAGTATAGCAAAAATCTTCTCATTGATAAAAATATTCTAATTTAAAAAAGAAATATTAACAGAACCTAAATAATATGCGTATACATTCTACAGCGTACGTCATTAACTCAATTATTAATTGTCCATTATCACATTCTAAAATTTCGGTTGGTTTATATTGATTAAAAAAATTAAAAACTTTTAACAGAATTTGTTCGTTTGCCTTGACGATTTTGTCTATTTATATGAAATTCATAATTGTTTAGGCTTATTTATTCACTATTTCACTTATGTTCAAATTAATACAATTTATTTTACTATTAATATTTCATGATTCAATACTACTGCGTACCTAATATATTTTCAAATTGACCTTTTTTGCATATGCATTATTGTATTCCATTTTACTATTTTTACAACGAGATTTTTAATGTTCTACGATTTCATTTGTCGATTATATTATTACAATTACATATTTTCATGTCTAATATAAGAGAGCTAATAAAAGATTCATATTTTGATACCATTGATAATATTCTTCTATTGACGAAACTGGGATTCCTAATCAAATTAGTTATATTTAAATACAATTTATAAGCTTGTACACGCGAAAACACAATTACGTATCATATAGACCTTTTACTAATTTATCATTATTCATTATACATGCTGATTACTTGTTATTTTTCAGTACATGTCAAACTATGAGTAATGCATACGGTTTTTACGTGTATGTAAAGATAATAATACAAAAAATTTTAGTTGTTTTCCCAGAGGGCAACATCTCGGGGGAAGAAATACGAGACCGTCTGGACCTATGAAACCCCATGACATTAGCTGTCACGTAAAGACAATCTACCAGTCACGCCTAAATAAATTAACATAAGAATAATAATAATAATTATTATTATAATAAAGGAATAGATGAATCCGGTTTTTTGATGTTATCCGTTAGCGTCACAATATATATTAAATTTATATGTATATATATAAAGTGTTACATTATAATAACAGAGAATTACAATCTCTAGGTATTATATTATATTGACCTTAGGTCATAAAAATTGTTGGCTATTGGAACACATACATAAATAATAATATAATACAATTTACATCTTCTCGCCGTTAATATTTCCGTCGGATCGACAAGGAAAAAATTTAACAGCGCGTTTACATACGCACAAGGTGATACGTACACTACTACGTGTTAACGACAATAATAATATTAAACGGAGAATATTGAATAATCGAAAATTGACGACAGAATACTTGCAATGGTAGTGAAAATAACAATAACTACCCACAGTTTAACTTACTATAATATTATTTCTATATTATTAATTATCGTTTATAAACACAAACTATACACAATAATATGTCACAAGTCGGATAAATCATGTGCGATTTTAAGCAGCACTAACTACGGGCAAGTTCGTGCTACGCTGTAATTTTAAATCTGCGTAGACGATGATTTTATATAATATTATTATTATTGTTTTGAATTTTCTTATACATCCACGCAGTCTCGTGAGCCGAGGATACTGGCGGACGACGCCACCGCGTTCCAGTCACGCAACGAAGGATTGGCCGGCCATGGAGCACGAAAATTACTGCGATGTCGACGGAATATTAAAAAACTCGACGTTCCCATTACGAAGTGGTGAAAAGATGAAAAATCTACAGAAAAACCGTCGAGAAAAACAAAACACAAACGCTCGGTCGGCTCGGTCGGCGGTTCGGATCCCGAGCATCACAAGCAGCCGGGCCCCCTCCTACCGCGCACCATCACCACAACTACGGCGGCGGCCCGGCAGCGGAGTTCGCCCACCGACCTAACGATTCAAGCACGTCTCTGTGCGTGTGCGTGTGTGGTGTCCAGGCTGGCCCCGCACGCCACGTTGCCAAACCGTGCGTGCGCGCGCGCACGCACAGACACACCGCCGTACATAATAAAACTATGTGCTCCGGTGGCGGCCGGGCCCGGCTTTCACATCGATACCAAACACCGCCGCCGTCGTACCACTACAACGACGACGACGACGACGACGACCGATAACAACAACACTACTACTACTACAACCCTCGGAAGTCTTGTATTCACCGACACATACAAACACCCACCACCATTCGGCCCAAAAGTTATTTCATTCGGATTTTTTGTAATATTTACTACACAGGTAGTCTGGTTGCTTTGATGTACCAGTCTCAGTTTTTGGTGTCGAACGGGTTTTATGTGTTTACAGTTTGCAATGCTCGCCCAGTATAAACAATATGATTTCATTCATCGATAAATATATTCAAAATTCGTTCACGAGAAAACTCAGACCGGAAACTCACACTTACACTATGCATTTCGAGTGTGAAAATAATATTGGTTTTCCAAACGATCATCCTTGCTGTGATTCGTTCGTTTTCAAATATGTTCTTCACAGTTTGGTTTTTAAGACGAAAAAACCACTGCACTCGCTTGAACACACGATACAACCGGTTTGACGGGATTCGATGGTTCTTTTCTTTTACCGACCCCCATCGTGTGTATCACCCTTAGCGACACACACGTTGCACATTGGCCAATAAAGAAGACCCACTTCTCCCTCGTATTTCTCAAGAAAAATACCTCTTGCGTTTTTATGTAATACTCCGAACACGACATCGTCGTCTCACGCACACGTTTATTTTATCCGACAAAATCGAACACCGCCGTTCGTTCTAGTGCACATATTATAATATATTATATTGTGCTCGCTCGGGGAAAAGATGTTGCAAAATTTCACCCGAGCGAACACCGTTATTGCACGTGTGTGACACACATTCGTATTGGTTTCCTTCCACCGCGCCTAATACATTTTCTCGATCACGCACACACAACTACAGTAGTTGTCGTACACGAGCGGAAAAAAGAAGCATTTGATCATATTATATTTTAATGGGATGAAAAAATGTCGATTGTATATGCGAACCAAGAGTCGTGTCGTTGCAATAAACGCTCGTCGCCGTTGTATAATGGAGTACTATACAGTAAAGTATATACCATGAAAAACGAACGAAGAAAAAAAAAATTATAAGAGATGATGGTCGAGAAAAAAAAATGAAGCGTTTGTGTAAGAGAGAGAGAGACAGACAGACAGACAGAGATGAACTCTACTACTAGTAGTATAACTACTACTACTATTACTACTACTACCACTGGCAATGTGGGCATTGTGTGTGCGTGGAGAGCGATGTTTGTGTGTGTGTGTATCGCTCCAGCGGCGTGGACGAAGGGAAAGAAAGAGAGAAACCGAGTACGACGACGACTACGACAGTAGTGCGGCGTTGCCATTTCGGTATTTTGATCCGTGACGGTCGATTCTACTATACAAAAACACCACACGCTCACTGCTATTATATTATTATTATTATTATTATATATAATAATACGCTACTGCCGACACCTTCAACAACGTTCCTGCTGGGTTATTCACCCACAACAATTATTAATTTAGAACGAGAACGACGCCTTATACTGCTATACATGTGTAAAACATGTTTAAAATAAAAATGCCCGACGAACAACCGCCAGAGCATTAAAAAAATCCCGAGGATTGAGAAACGCGTCCTCCACGCCACCGGGCAGGAGGCTGATTATTTGTTTTTGCAACACAAACCCATCGAAGACGACGACGAAAACACTGGCCACGTTAACGTGTTATTTTCAAGTACAACACAAGCACAACATATCAAATATTTTGGTATCGAATAATATTGTACTACTTCCGATTACCGACGCTCGTAGTATTGAAATAACCACGCCGCCATCGACCTACAACCCCCCCAAAAGAGTGGAGGAAAAAGAGCCTTCGTCGTCAAGAGGAATAACGGAGTACAGCGGAGAGTAGACAGCACCACCGCCGTAGCCGCACACCCGCGCCGCCTTGGACGCCCACCCGCCGCCGCCGATGAAAACTTTATAATAATAACGTGGCGTGCGCGCCAATGCGAGGCGGCGGCGGCGTTTACCAAGAGTCAGGACGGCATTTTCTCATTCCGTTAGCCGCGGTCGTCGGTGCGGTCTGTTCTCGGATCTCGAGCGCGCGCGTAACAGTTTTCGGTTTATTACTGTTACATGTACATTGACCCACATTCAAATAAATGATTTTACCGCAATTCGTAATAATATGTATAATGTAAATATTATAATATTAATGCCTCGCCGTACAAACGCGTTTAATAGCATCGAAGAAAAAATATCGGTATAATATTGAACCAGGTGTCACGCCACGCTAGCACCGCGACGTGCCAATTCAACTCAATATTATAAATAAAGTATCACCACGTTTGTGCGCGCCAAAAACTAACGACGAATTAATAGCTCGCGGCATTGCACGGGCGCGCAGCATGTGTAGCACATATAGTAAGGCGGTACTCGCACGTTGTTCATTTCCTCGAACACCCATCGTAGTCGTCGTACTTATTATAGCACCGTGGTAAAACCATTGTCATAGCACCGGTGCAGGCGGGTGCTATATCGCATTGTTGTATTGCATTACAATAGCTGCAGTTCACGTGTTGCACACGACTTGCGGTCCACAACAATATTGTTAACAGCGTACACTAACACGTCTACACCGCTAAGGAGCGGTGTTACTCACTAAGTACCGATAGCGCTATCGCGTTTTATTCCGCTACTATCGGTCGGAGATAAAACACTATCGTTTACCGTTATCAATTATTTGTAAACATTGTCGCGTCGGCAAAATAACATCACCGTTATAATAATATTTAAGGCTCGCTCGTATATTCTGCGACTATCGCCGTCAGCCGTCACGCGACGACGATGGTTGGGATGGAGCCGATTTTCCGGATTATCAATATTAATTTTATACCATATTATATCTATTTCACCCACCGCCGGACACGATAAGTTTTACCGGCCACACATCTGAGTCACGCACCACGGCGGCGGCAGCACATCGAATTGGGCGAGAACGTACGTCGTCGTTGTTATTATTGTCGTTGAAGATTTGTATCGATTACGCACAGGCGAACGCATATTTTTTAATAATACCTCGTCTACCTGCAGCGGTTTTTTTACGTGCAGTACGAATTGCACGCTGCACATCATGACGTATCGGTATCGTGTTCGGTACGCGCAAACCGTCTCAAAATAGTGCCCCGCGCTAACCGCAAGAAAAATCACATATTATATTATATATATTATTATAACGCTGTTATTAGTCGGCTTGGTGTGTGGTGACCGAAGAGAAAGTACGTCGTGTTACCTGGGAATATATTATTATTATTATTATTAAGGGGATTTGCGACGTTGTGGCGTACACGAAGCGTCTTATAGTGGTTCGTGCGTGTGTGTGCGCGCGAACGCGCTTAAACCGTAGCACACACGCGCAATATCGCATCCTGATGGTTACGTAACGACGTTATTAATACAACAGCCGTGTACAGAATATTATTTGTCGAGTACACAATATGTGCATAATACATAATGATAATATTATACAGAGTGATTCATCAGGTACGCTCACCCCCATTGTTTCCTTTGATAATGAATACATTCTGATTTTTGGAATATTTAAGGAGTGGTGTCCTCTAGTGATACCAACTCCTTTTTTTTTTAAACGACAATTATCCTTTTTCCCTGTAAATACATTATCAGATGATATTTTCGAAAACGTTGATCCATCAAAATGGAAATCCAAACGTGCAGTTTTTGAGTTGAGTGTTAAACATCCGATATTCAATTGTAATAAATAACTATAATAACATAAGATGTTATAGCAGAAGTTAATAAAATGGGTTATGATATAGTTAATGTTTTATTTTACTTATTGCTCATACAAAAACTTGATGTTTCCAGTTACTTTTGCAGTCATAGAAATAAGAAATGAATAAACCTACGGGTTTAAAAAAATCATGTTTTAATCTCAAAAATCCGATTAAATCACAATTGATTTTTAGAGGTAGGATTTTGGCAATAGTACGTTTTACAGATTGGTCACCCCTCTTTTGGTGTTGCACCTACAGACTACAGTACAATAAGTATTTCATAATATATAACAAATTAATTAATAATAACGGTGTAGTAATTCGGGGACATATTTTATTCGGCCACACCTGCTGCTGTTTACACTATTATAGCCCCTAACGGCCAGTTCGTTTTATTTTATACATAAAAATAATTGTTTTCCTGTAGATTTCGGGGTCAAAATTAAATGTTATTCAAATGTTTAGTTGTAGGTATTTTGAATTTTCTATGTTTTATTGTTCTTATTTTTTTACGCGAGGTAAAAAGAAATACTCATGTTTTTGTTGTTTTCTCACCGGAAAACGACATCTGGTCGAATTCCAATTTCCTTGTCCATCAAATACGTTGCCGAAAAATAGGGCATAATAACCTTTCATTAAAGTGTTATTTTAGGAAACGCATATTATGTTGGTAGTATCGTATAACAATGTTCGAATGCAGTTCAACGGTTACTGTTGATTAGACAACAATGTATGTTTGTACCTACAAGGAAACTTCACGGCACACAGCAACAACAACTCTTCATTAGTTTCCATTGCAAGATGATAACGTTAATATTTTTGGTTATATAAAAATGATAGGACAATAGTTTACGCCACGTATACGCAAACAAGGCGAAAAAATTGAATTTGAGTATTCGGCTCTATAGTTTTATTTATATCTTAATAACGTACTCGGTTGGAGACCTTGATTCATAATGACGAAAAGTTATACAATTTAAGAACCCCAATACAGCTGTATTTAAATAAGATTAGTGCGCTACTTGAAAATCAATAACAAGTGGTAATATCCACACATATATACTGCGCTTTCAGATAGGTTGCTCCAGATATTTGCAACACCAATATAATAATTAACTATAAACTAATTGCATTAAGTGCCTTTAATACCCAGATAAAAAATAATTTAGATAGAATACACTTTAATAAGCAGCTATGTTTTTGGTATTTACATAATATAAAATATTATACATTGTATATATAGGAGGGGTGTGTGTGTTTAGATATACATACCAATTTTCGAGATCAAATTATTTACGTGCTTCTGCGATTTGCTACCCTCTCACATTTATCGTTCAACTGCCACAAAATAACACTGTAATTTTCACTGTTCATCAACGCCATCGTCGGTTTCTTTGTGATCAGTAAAAAAAAAAATAGAAAAATAAAAGCAGCGTAAAGAGCTAACACTACGAAATACTAATTTGTGACCGTAACAACAATGAATACTGCGATACCTATGACGAATAATTGCTGCTTTTATTTATTATTATTATTTTTTTTTTTTTTCGAAAACTTTAAAATACTTACATATTAACGCACATTACGTACCTACCTCAGACTCCTAGTATACGTTAATAGTTACTAATTATAATATATAATACAGCGTTCTGCTGCTGAGTATTGACTCACTATATAAATAAAAGATAGACGGAACCCAAAGTATTTCAGTTTCTTCGTTTCAAATATAGACAATACACACAAACTAGCATTGGCGGACTGCAAGCCTCAATGTTGACGCACTTGCGTCAACTTTTCATTTTAGTGGTGGCAGTAGCACCGAAATGTATGCTAAGGTCTAGGCTACGTTTTATTTACAACATAACTTTTTTATAACTATTAAGTAAATAATATATATTAGAGTGGAGTGGTGTTAGTAGTAAATACTTAAAAATTGCATCATATAAAAATTAAGTTAACCAGCATTTTATTTTGGAATATTCCAAATTTCTTTACGCACCGTAAATTGCTATGGGCAATAAGCCCCCAGAACTACACTCGTCTAAGAACTGATAAATCGTAAACTGAACTATAATAACGCAATTAAAATGGCGGATAACGTCAACGGAATCAGTCACCACAAAAAAGCTCAACAAATCGCCCGAAAATCTTTCCACTATAAAATCACGAGAAAGCCAAACGTGTGGACTTACATTGTCGCCAAACGACCGTGATGTTGGTGACCTACTCTACCGCGCTTGACGGCGACAGAATTTCATTGAAATCGCGTTCGTCGTATTATTATATTCATTGTCTCGGGATCATATATAATTTACATTTATAAACCGGGCTAGGCGTGCGACACCAGTAGATTTTTAAAGAATATTATTCAGACAACGAGCGATACTGCGCTGTGTACTCTCCGACAGCTATTATACACCAAACAAGTTCATTGCCCTGTCACATAATGAACCAAATGATGATGGTTTTATGTTAACCAACATAACTTTCTACGGCCCATTGCGCATAATCCCAATAAAACTGCCCTATTTAATGTTTTTACCAATACAACTGCTGATTTTTTTCACACTTTCATTCGATAAAAAGGCGTGTAACAAATAATGTATGTACCTATAGTAACAAAATTAAACATAACTTACATTTTATTTACGACGGTCATTATTATAACAATTAATACGATCTTATCTTTTAAAGTATCACAATATAATAGAATATTGCACATATCCACACACAATTAATGCATAAATGCATTAGGTTAGATGACAAATAAATGAATAATAATATTAAATCGACAGTCACCCACACATAAAGCCAGAAACACAACCAAGTATGCCACTTATGAAAGATTTATTTTTTATACTAATGCATCGTTTTGTAAATAAAAATAATAATTGTCTCAGTAGTAGTAGTTTCTCAAGGCATACTACCGACGGTTCGGAAAAAAATTGAACACGTTGCCATAAAAAAGTACACGTATACCTGAACCGGTTTAATTTATTTTTGAACCAGTTCGTGAATCAACCACTTGTCGTGCAACTAGCGATTACGGTTGCAGCTTAATGTCTACATTGAACTTCTTGAACACCTGTTAGTGCTGAAAACCAAAAATAATGTTCGCTCTCCAAATACCTATTATTTTAAAAATATAAGAAAAATATCTATAGATACTAGGTGCAAATATTTTCTACGTTGGTCGGATAATATTGAAATAATCGAACATTTTATTATTGTCCTTCAATATAACTTCAGTTCTGCAATATAAATTACTTATATAAAAATCTAGTGAAATTCTGTCGACACTTACATTAAACATTCGATACACCAAAAGTAATACTAATCAAGAGACATCGAAACTGGGTGGATTATTTATATGCATACAATTAAAATATATTATAATATGATCCGAAATCTACTATATAATTTCTAGTGTTTGTAATGATATTTAAACAATAGAGCATATTCATATATTATAGACATCAACTGCCCCCAAATACACCGAAGCCCGCAAAATCATTAATAACCCTTTCACGCCAAGCCCTCGATGAAGAGAACAACGTCGCAATCAGTACATTTTCATAAATACAAACCTAAGCCATTGAAAATTATATGTCAATATTATTTTTTTATTTCTATATAACGTATATTAATACCTTTTTTTTCTAAATATAGTTAAAGTAGGCTAAAAACATCTGTATTTGGAGCTTTTTATTACCAAATATTAAAATAAAAAATTCTAGAGTACAAAACTGTTAGGACCGATTTTAATGAGAACAATAAACATTATAAGCAATCATATTATATTGACGTCCATGAAGCTAAAAAAAGTGTTCTTTTGAATGTCCCTAATATCCTAATAACCTATAGGTTTTTTTTTAGTTAGTTAAGATAGATTACGAGATAGATTAGCAAAACATTATCCCGTAGATTAGTTAATAAGTTTTCTGTTGCTTTTTTCACCAAGTCGTTTAAAAGCTGATTATCGATCAAATTAAAAACAAATGAGAAATATTACGTAGTGTTGTACTTTCAGCGTATAGGTAAATCAAAACACGAATAAAAAAATATATTACATTTGACACCACGGTGCTCTATTCGGTGCAGACCGCATCAAACGATCACCGCCGAAGAACCACTTTCCGTTTTCTATGATTAATTCTTACACATTATTATAGCTTAATCTAGTTGTCTATGTTGATATAAATTTATTTACCGACTATAATAAATAATAATATATACTGACCGAAGACTTGATTATTTTCTTAACTTATTTATATACGTATATTATATAATACAAATATAATACAACAGTAGTTACATAATATAATATGATCGCGACTCCGAGAAGCACATTGCCGATTGTCAGTCCGGAAGACACGGGTAATGACACTAACTGATTAATTAAAGATAGGTACGGTATACCGATGATAGGCACAGTATATTATCAAAAATAGGCACTGTGTGCGACGACTGACGAATATGATCTTTCGCGTCAGGAGGCGTACCTTCTTTACCCGCGACCCCGAGAAACACAATGTCCATCAGGAATCGGGATAAAAATTAATATGATAGGTATGTCAATAAAATTATTGAAACCATTAATTGAATATAACCTATAGATTACAATATAATCGTATGCACTAACACGCAAGGTCGACTAAAATTAAATTAAATACAATCTGATATTAAAAACGACGTTATACTGAAACTGTTTCAATGTTATGAAATGTTATGAACGGAACACGAGGATTTTAAAAATTCTACAACGTAATACTAGAACGGCGTTAAACGAGAACTGTATTATTTAACGTAAGTCAAACCATCTTTTATAAGATTGCAACTACATTTATAAATCTGGTTGAAAGATTTCGTACAGTATTTATGAAAATAAAATATTATTTCGATCATGATTTTATAATAATTTTAAATTTATTATTTATATAATAATTATCGTACGTTATAGTACGAATTCTAATAAAACGATTAATTAGAATTTAAACACGGTTAAATGTAAAATGACCATTGAAGTGTAAACAATTAACAAATCTAAGTTTAAGTTCATTCTTTTTTATTAATTATACCCCATTCAATAAATTTTAAATATTTTCAAACAATATATAAGAACTAATGGCGGGTAATTTGTTATAGTTAATTTAGTTAAATATTTATAGATTTCCCCGTTTTTAATCAATAATAATAATTATAGTACGAGAAAACTAGTTATAGTAGGTTGTTGCCAAAGGACAAATTCTATTAAATTGTATGTTGAGGTGTTGAAAAATTCACAAAAAGTATATTATACTTAACAAATAATATAATTTATTAATTTATATCAAGCATATTATTATAAATTTAAAAATTTCATATTAATAGATTTATTTATTATATTATATTAAGAGGATGTTTACCCGCATGTGTCTCTCTGTCTTACAAATGTACAATATAGCAAATACTGTTTAGCGCGGGAAAGAACCGAGAACGCTACAGTCATAACTAAGAAACGAAATTTTCATCACATAAAAAGGAGAACTATGGCTGTGCAATATCATTTTTATTTTTTCGCTATCGGAACTTCAAAAAAGTTATTAAAGTTTGAAAAACACAAATAATAATAAGTGATATCAAAAAAATAAAAACGATATTGCACAACCAAAGCTCTCCTTTATATGTGGTGAAAATTTCATTACTTAGTTATGACACCGTAGCCTTCTCGGTTCCTTCACACGCCAAAACATTTTTGGTATGCCATACGTGTGTAAGACGGAGACAACATATACGGGTGCGACGTACTCTTAATGATAAGAGACGTTATGTCTCCGTCTTAAAATATAAAGCATAACTTGGCAAATTTAACATTCAAAATAATCCATTACACTCTATTATTTTTAATATTAGAGTCAATTGACCTAAAATAAAATTATCATAAACTTTTAACAAATTATTTACAAATATTAACACAATTTAAGTACCTTGTAACATGAAACATTACTCAGAAATATTGTGATAAAAAATTTACTGTAACTACTATTTTGCAAATGTAAATTTAATAGGTTTATTATAATTGCATTTTTTTTTTATTTGAAATAAAGAATCAATAAAAAAATGCACAATAAGCTTTTTTACTAGAGTAGGTATAGACAATGAAAGGGTTTGTTTAAAGAGTCACTCATTAGTGACACTTGATCAATAATAATATTTTTTTCTTTGTTTTACATTTTTCATTTCAATTTTATTTCGGTATAGGATAGAAAATTAATATACTTGCAACCGGTCATGGCACTATTTACTTTTTAATCTGCGCCGAAGGTTTTTTGAAAGTGTTAGGATGGAAAGATCTTTTAAAAGGGTTGGGGGTTAGTTTGAAGTCACGTAAAATATGGGTGTTTCTTCATTAATAGTTTTTATAAATAGGCTTAATTTTAATATTTAAATTAGTTATTTGGTTTTTGGACTGGTACTATTATTTTTAGATCAGAGAAAACGCATAGTACTGGTCTTAGAGTCGGTCTTTTAGTTCGACAATGGTTATTTCATGTAAGGAATTTATTCAGGTTGAGTCCTAAGTACCAGACTATAATGGACGTAGGAATCAGGACGTAATTTAATGTAACAGTTGGGTATAGGTACACATTGGTTGAGTGTGGACATACATTAATTTACTTTGATTTATTTTAATTCACCATTTGTTATACCACTCGGACAAGGATTAAGATAAATTTGTAGGTAGTAGGTTAGATGAAGCGGTTAAATGATTTTCACTAGTAAAATAATGACGTTGTCGTCGACATAATCCACCGCAATAGTTTATTGCATAGTGGGCTAATTACATTAATACAAATATTGAAAATTTATTGTAATACTCCAATCTGACCAATATAAGTAAAAATAATTTCTGACCGATAAGAAAGATTACGAACAAGGTCAACTTCTTAAAGATTATAAACGTAGTGCACAGTAGTACAGTACACACACGAGTACGCACAATATTTTCAAATAAATATAAAAAAATAAAATAAATAATACACAGAAACATGGGCCTACTAAAATCAATACGTTCGGCCAAAATGTGATATATTATGTATAATATGGTATAGTTTTAGTATTAAAATGGTAAAAAAACCATACAACAAAATCGATAATTTTCTGACTCTACTTCTAACGTTTAAAATATCTGCAAAACATATAACCAAACTATTTTAACTTTTGCCCAAATTAAAACTTTAATTTATTGTATACAAAATAAATAAACCACAATATTAAGTACTATTCAAGACTCTATTTCACACTTTTGTCAAATGTACTTGGGTACTTATTGCATTATATTTTATACATTGTACATTTTACTAGTAATTTTTTATAAGGTTTCTGTTGATTAATGCACCACCATGAAACAAACAGAAAAATTTGAACACTTAAACAATTTTAATTTAGATAAGAAACTAAAAAGCACACCTAGCATATAATTATAATAATATTACATAGGTAATATATAGCATAAATTGAACGTTTAAGTAACGATTCGTTATTTTGTATTTGATGCTCTGATATACCAGTGTCTCTAACAGTGGTAAGCAAAAAACAAAAGCATATTTCGCGTACAAATCGATTGTATGCCCACTATTTTGTGTGCAATGGAATGTCCTCCGATTTCACAAGGGGAAAACAAAATAAATATACGAATGCAGACGGTACACACGCCACGGGGGTTGGGTCGACACTCCTCCCATGGTTATATCATATAATATGTATTATATATTTTTACAAGGCCATATTTGCCGAACGTAAATATATATACACGACGTTGAATTTTCGCACCACGAAATGCGCGTGTTTAGATTGGAACGAGACCGAATAAACAACAACAATAACAACAACGGCGGCGGCGGCGAAATCAAAACTTATACCTATATTTTTAATAATAAAATATTATTATAATATGGGAACCCAACCGCAAAACTACAAGTGTATCGTGAGATTCGTTTGCGGAACGACCGAAGGCTATAACTACGCGCGTTCTTACGGAAACGTAAAATCGTTGTGTACGACGACTGCAACTGACATTCGTGTCGTCATTAGCGTGTACCAGCCAGCAGTATCGCTAGTTGCTTCAATGAAACGAAAATAATTATGCGGTAAACGAAAACCATAAAAATATATTATATAATACGTAATCTAATTCGATCGGATATTTATTTTATATTATATTTATCTATTTATAATAGGTACAAACTGCTCACCTCGAAAAACATACATCTCGATATCAAAAAGAGATTCATGAGCACACGTGTCATGTATGGAGCGTCGCAGCACAGAAATGTATGTGAAACGCGAGCCGCAAACGATACCGAAAAGAAAAAACTATAGAAGCCTTGGAGAAGTGGTGTTTGAAACGCTTATGAAAAAGATAAGTTGGGTGGAGAGAAAAACAAAATGAAGAGGTATTTAAAACTGTAAAAGAAAAACGTACGCATGGATGCGATTAGAACGAGGCGTTGGAAAACGGATGGACATGCCCTGAAACACCCGGCAGAAGACTTTAATAATATAATTATAGATGGCAGGTAGAGGAAAGAAAACTGCAGGACGCCTTGAAACTCTTATATGGTATAAAATAATAAAATTTAAAAGTGATGCAAGAGTCAAAACATTTAAGGAACTCGAAGAAAAGGCGAGCAATTGATCAGTATGGATAGGATTGGAGTTGTAGGCCAACCTTCGGGTTGAAAAGAAAAATATTTTTATATAATTTAAACATAATTGTTATTATTATTATTATTTGAATAAGCTAAAATATTATGTTATATTGTAGGCTTGCGGCGGGTGTGGCGTCCAGGTCGCGCAGCAGTAAATGAAAGAGGGATTGCACACACACAATGCGTGACTGCGACTACATATAAATATATATTACAAGTCTCTCCGAGTATCTGTGCTGACGCAATATTATACGGAGAACAGTCGCGAGGGGAATGTATTATTCTTTTATCTGCGTATAATAATATAATACATGGGGTTGTCCCCCTAACGCTACCGCTCTGCTGCCCGCGCCCCTGGTAGAGGAGGCTCGATACACCGTCTACATTTACATCTGTGCGTATACGCTCACGCACACACACGCTTTAGACCCGACAAATGTGCGCCCTTTTACGCAGCAGCATTATTTCTCTCTCTCGATCCCTCCTAACCCCCCTCTCACAACGACGCACAACATTCGGCTCGAGAAATCAATAGACGTTATCACACGCGGGAGAGGAGCACTCGCCGCGCCGCCGAACCCGCGCCACGTCGTTTCGACCTGTAAATTCCACACGCCGTTCCGATCCACGAGACGTGTAAATGCGACACGCCGATCCCCCTCCTATCCTCACCCAACTAAACACAATTCGATCATCACGTGTTTCTCTTCGAACAATAATATTATAATGTCTAATAACAACAATAATGATGATGCAAAACGGCCGTACAGAATATTACGGGGAGGAAACTCACTCGTGTTGAGCTACACAGTCAACAACAACGCGCGCGCGTTAGCAACGGATAAAGTCAATAAAAATATAGGTACCCGGCATGCTGTTGTTTTATTACGGAGTTATATAGGTAGTTATTATAGTCACAGTATACCGAAGCATTAATGTATTATTATTTTTTTTTTTTTTACGACGAGTCGGGTCTTCGGACTGGCGTGTAGCAGTAGGTTAGGTTTTTATATTATATGTATTATTATAAAACAAAAACGACGATTCTAAAAACCGGAAACAGACGGAGAAAAAAAATGGACAACGATGCACAAAAGACACGATACACATCACCTGCCCGGGAATAATTTTATACTGTCTTATTATTAAATTCAAGAGACATGCTAATAGGTCTGGAACAATTACCCTCCTCCCGTTATACTTATGACGACGCTTTACACAAAAGAAAATTACCTCCTCTGTTTTCACCAACACACGGCCGCCACCGAGCCTTTAAATTCGTTCCCATCAACATTTTCACCGATCCGAATAAAACTCATCTCTACTATTAGTCTACCATCGTCGAAGTACTACTCTTGGTCTGTTATCATAACAGTACTACTACGTCCACGGCGTTAATACAACACAATGACATGCGATTATGTTGATCATTGTTCTCTTCGTGCATAACTGATATTTTCGTTGACATAACAATATCGGCTATGACAATATTATCTACTAAACTCGCGCAGATAGACTGCACGTCAGATATTATAATAATTCATAAATAATAACCTTCGTTTTCAATTATCGTCTTGACCACGGGTAACCGCGATAATATACCGAGTAGGAAACAACGGACGATGAATCTCTCACGAATGCTTGTTTTCATTCCGGTATGAGGAGGAGACGATATCCGTGGTCCTTGTCCGAGTAATAGTATTTTCAACGGTAAAAAACAAACGATTTATACTTTTCAAAAACACGTAGTTAACACACCACGGTGTGTGTGTAACTTGTATTTTTACCTACATTTTTGGCAACGACACCATCGGCGAAGGGACACTGTGCCAGGTCGAGTGAACAAAAATTAATAACTACTCGTTACTCGTTAGCGGGACGCCCACCTCTGTTGCAGCGCGCGTCAGTCGCCACGGCCCGGTGGACGAGAACAATACTCATTACCCGCTAAAAAAAATATATATTATATTGTTTTTCGGTACTAGCTGGTCGGTACGTCTATTTTTATCAAGAACGCCGACTGTAGCAATATTTTCACAATTAATAACGCACATTTTCCCGCGTACAGATTGAAACGTTTACTTCTTTTTCATTAAATAACATCGGGGCGTAGGCGGTACTTATTATTATTTATCATATTCGTAGACCCGGGGGGCCGCCAGTCAGTCGTATACTCGTGTTTCATAAGACCTGTGTGATTAGAAACATTTTTGGTTATTAAAATTCAAATAAGCAAGGCCCTGCGCTTAGTCCACGGACACGGACCGGACGGTGTTTTAGCATTGAACGCACGTCGAGCGTACGCCCGACGAATAAAGTATGACACGAGAATTGGTCGCGCGTACAACAAACGTCGAATAATAAATATCATTATTAATAATAATAATACAATATTATGATATTTATATTTCGGCGATAAGAGACTCACACGTACGTGTTTCACAATCGTCGTTTTACATACACACACACACAACGCTCACGCGTGATGACAATAATATTTCGGATACTTTGTTTTGGTTCTGGCGGCGCACAAAAATAATAGGTATACAATTATGTTCGATAAGAAAAAAATATAAATAAATCTTATAGTTTCCCCCCCTGCAGAAGACCATTATACCTATATTATTGGTTACTGGTTAGTCGGTGGAGTCGTTTTTTTTTACACGAACTACAGACCACCGATTCAATACCGTTTCCCGAGACCGATATTATTTTATTATTATCATGTTTTTCCACCGACAATATCCGACTGAATAGGCTATCGGGAAGTAGCGGAGAAGAGAGAGGAGGACTGAACTGCGTTTCTACTCTACAAAATCGATTTTCGCTACGATTTCGAGCCGAGCAAACAGGTCGCGTCCGCCGCAGTGTGCGCGCAAAATTGTCGTCGTCTAAGCGCGCGCACGCACGCACACACACATTAAACGTCGTTCGTTATCTTTGGCCGCCGCTTTCTTTTATTTTCGAAAATGTATTTATGTTTTCATTGGGAAAGACAAATAATAATAAAAGCATCGCGTTTCCGCAACGTCCTTGTCGGCGACGAATACACACGAACGTACGAAACATGGTAAAATAAGTGAGCGCACGGTCGTCATATTTTCGACGGCGGCGCGTTTAAAATAATACGTAGTACGTACGTCTGGCTAATAATAACTCGTTAATAAAGTAGGAGTCATGACGTGATGGCGCGGCGTCCGACGCAAGCCGCCCGCCTGTCGGCAACAAACGCTCGCGCGCGGCGCTGAACAGGTTAACCTCGCGCGCGATCGGACTGCGGTCAACACACGCCGCTGTCGCGCGCAGGGCCCGTTTCGTCGTAGTCGTCAATAATAATAATAATAATAATAATAATGATGAAAAACACATCCGAATGTAATGGCACGAAAAAGCAAAAAACGTAAAAATATAATACATTACAACAAAACCCTACGGGTGGTTTCGTTTCCGCGACGCTCGTGTGTGTTTGTGTGCGTGTGTGGCGTGTGCGTGTGTTGTTCCGACGAAGGGGCTAAAAATTATATACCCCTCATGCGCGCGTCCCCTCGTGGCCGCCCGGGGCAAAAGAGAGAAACGAGTTGTGTTTTGTGTACAAACACAAAAGAGCCGAGGAGGGAGCGCGCGCGCACACGCAACATTTCCTGGACGAGAGGGAGAGAATTACAACGTGTGCATGTGACGCGTAATACACTAAAAAATATTTTCCGTGTTTGTTCGATGGGCGCGAACGGAAAACGAGTGAATGAGTGTTCGGTTGAGACTTGAATGGGCCCCGCGCGAGGCGGTAGACGGAATAATATTGTTTATATTTAGATTAATAACAATAATAACACATCAAATAGCTATATATTAGATTATGGAACAGTACCTACGCGAGTGCGGGTAATGTTAACACATTTGAACGTAGTTCGTCAATAGTGAATAGCGTTAAAAGTTTAATATTCGATGGGAGTGCCGATCTTCTAGTATTTTGAGTCATGTCATGTAATAATAAATAATAACATTTAAATTCTGTATTTAAAATAGATAATAGTTCAAAAAATAATTTATTAAATAAAATACTCCAATTAATATTGTATTATTAGAAAATTATTAAAATCTATGATTATTATATAAATTTAAATTATATATTACTCATATTTTAATAATAATTAAAATTTTTTTTTTTTATTGATCTTTAAACCCGGCGACTATGGCCATTAGTTGATTGTGGGATTTTTATGATTGTAGGTAGTAGGGTTAATAATTTTATGTTATATAATATTGTTAATAAATTAAAATGTTTAATTCATCTCATGGTTGACAGATTTTTAAGTTGTATAAAGACATCATCCAAAGGCCCTAGGCTAATAATATCACATTATCCGGCTAATGTTAGCATTGGCAAACATTTAATAATATTCATGGCGATTAACATTTGGCTAATGTAGTATTACCCGGCCAATGTGTCGACATTATCCAAATGTTAACATTATCAGCTGGAACATGTATATTTACGTAAGAACTATATTATATGCATCCGAACATGAATCGAAATACTAGCGAGCGCGTACACACACTCACTCGATAAGTATTGCGGTATTTAACGTGGAAAACGGCGGCGACCTTGACATTTGAACGAGTTTTGTTTTTCTATAAAAAAAATGTACACCAACGTTTCCCTCCGGAAAATCGTCTGTTCCCGTCCACACCGACGACCGTACGGTATATCCAAAAAGTCAGGTAAAGTCGGACAGAGTCAACGTCGCCGTGGCGGGGAGGTCACGATGAGAGCAGTAAAGCAGTGACGGTGGTCTTTGTTTTTGGCAAATGCGATATTTAACGTCGTCGGCAGGCAACGTGTGCAAAAGAGATTCAGCGCTCGTAACGTACGTAACAAATCGGATTTATTATCGTATTTAATATAATTCAAAATTAAATTCAAAACGAGTACCTATTTATAATAATATTATCGCCGAACGATTTTTCTTTTAACTTTTTACTTAAAAACTTGTCAAGTACTGTTGTTGTTATTGTTACCATTATCTTCACGCGGGTGACCTGTGTTATTCATTTACGGATTGTATAATAACAGAATAATAATTTCAAATAATAAACGAGAGTAAATCAAAGAAAAAAACATATCGTTTCACAAATGCCAACCTTGAAACAGTTTATCAAACAAATCGTCACAAATCACAATCGAGCTACAAACGTTTTCAGACCGAGTACGAGACGACTGCGTCGTACTCTATTCTATACAGAGTTATAATAGCGTGTCCGGAGACACGACCGACTGCCGCCACCGCTATTATATTATTATACGTTGGATGGTTATATTATCGTATTATTGTTTTGGTATATAGTGTACGCACTTTTTATATTATAACATGGAGAGCCACGCATACCCGCCCGAACTACAATAGTTCAAAATCCACAACAATATTCGATCTCCAGCTCGCCATTCGCAGGTAACCACACGAGTAACGTGGTAAGGGTAATAAATAAACGAACGACAAAGACCGGATGCATCACAGGACCGAAGAGGACGATTTCGTTTGGTTCCGACACGTCGTTCCACGTTGGAGCAAACACCCCTGCGATTCCAATAATAACAATCTCGCACTGTTATGCCGGCCGAATTCGGCGGTTTAACGATTGTAATGCGGGCCCTTATAGTGCCCTGGACGTAACCACACCACACGACCTGGAGGACCCAGTGTCGCTTGACATTAGAAGGAGTCAGGTAACCTGCGATCGAGTGGCTGCCGAGATGATTGCGTCACGACGATGACGATTGTCGGCGTGTACACTGATAACGATCCAGACGAGCCACGAGGAAAAGTCTACTCGCCGGTTACCAGTAATTCCTCCTGGTCAGTGGGTGGGTGGGCGACCATTTAGGACCCGTTCGTATAACAAACCTTTAACCGCCTTGATTTGAGTGTTTGAGCCTTTAGCTGTTATTGTTTTGTTATTATTATTACAATTATCAATAATATTACTACAATATTTACTACATCATTATCATATCCACCAACCTGTGCGTATCGGTATACCTAATATTATTATTATGTGGGTACACTCGGTACACAACACGACAACTCACCTCTTGAAGTGTTCGCGTATTTTCTCTTCGCGTATATTGTCCGGCAGGTTTCCGACCCAAAGATGGCGAGTCTCCCTAACCATTATGTCGCCAACTCTTCATCATTCGGGAACACGCCCAAACACACAGGTCGCGCACAACGATTCCACCGCGGTCCAACGGATTCCGAAACGAGAAAATCACACACCTGCTTACACGCACAAGCACGCCAGAAACGGCGGCGGCGGCGGAAACGAAAAACCGAGTGCTTTACGCAAACATCGCGGTCGAACTACACACGCGCGCGCACCGCGACGACGACACCCTGTACGAAATCACACGCGCACACTATACTTCTCGCAGCACACTCGAGAAGACACACTAGCCGTGTGTGCGCAGCGATGACAGTGACAATTTGACGATTGCCGCCGATAACACAGAAAACACCGAACCAAACTGCACTGGGATACTAAAATATATTTTCACATCGGCACGTCCGTTTCGGGCAAATTCAAAAAAGGAAAAAAAAATTTAAACAGACGAAATAATAATATTAAAAAAACGTACACGCGCGAACAGAAATAAAAATTACACGGATTTCGAACAACACACACGAAAGCTTTATATTATTATTATTATATTTATATACGATGTATTATATATATATATCGATGAACGAGCCGACACTGGTGAAAGATGAAATACGCGACACGCGTGCTCGTGTGTATCTCATCGGCGAATGCGGCCGTAAGCGTAGCTGCCACGGTTTGTTGACGGGTCCACTCCCCCACCAACCGGCACAGCCACCACCGACGTTGCCGACACCGCCGCCGACGCCGCAGACGCGGCCGCCGTGCGCCCCACTACCGCGGTCGTGTGGTACGGTCGTCCGCCGCCGGGCGCTGACGTCACTGCGCGAACCCGTCGTCGACCGCCGCCGCCGAATCGCTAGGCTGGTCGGCGGGCCGCGGGGGTGAGCCGCCGCCGATCGAAACCGCAGCACGAAAACAACGCACTCCCTCCCACTTAACGCCGCTCCTGATCGGGCAAATCCATCGTAGCCGTTCCGCGGGGTACGGGACCGTGTTCGGACACCGGTTTTTTGGACGTGACTCAATATCTACTAGGCCACCGCATGGGTTTTTCTCACTCGCTCGCGCTCACGCTCCCGCGCCGCCGTTCGGTCGGTCCGTCTCAGTCGCTCCACTCGTGTGCGCACACAACGACGATAATAATAATAATAATGGCGACGTGTATAAAAGCGGCCGGTCTTCGTACTCTACCCCCGTCCCCACCGAACGGCCGCGGAAGCCACCGCCGCCGATCTAACGATCGCGCGCTCGGGCCACCACTCGTCACGCCTAAAAAAGGACGTGAGTGGCGGGGACGACGGCAAAGTGCGTTGCGCCGCCGGATCGGATGAGGCCGACGCCGCCTTCGTCGTCGTCGTCTTCACCGTTCACCGGTCACCGCTCGTAGTTCGTACTTGGCTTGGGCACTCCGTCGTCGTCCGCCGGGCGCCGGCTCTCGATATCTCGGTTGCGGTGTTCCCGCACTCGCACGCACAAACGTACGTTCCACGTACGCACGTCTTCGCCGCCGCCGCGCCGCCTTCGTCCTACAGCACAAGGCACAACGTTTGCGGTCACGCACGTACGGGATCGCGCGCGCGCACGTAAGCTCTGCCCGCGGTGCACACCGTTGTTATGTTGTTATGCGATTCGAGTCGACTAGTCGACGCCGAGGACGGATTTTTCACACACACACCGGACGACGACGTTACCACGACACTTTTTTACCCTTTTATCTGTCCATATTTTTTCGCTTTCACATCATTGTAATGTTACAAAATAATTATTTTAATATTTTCTCGTGTGTACCTATATAATATTATGTTTTAAAATTTATAATATGTTTACAGCTACAGCTATATCGTCCAATCGCGTCGTCGCTCGTTTTTAACACTCCGTCGTCGTCGTTCATGTCAAGCAGTTTAATAATATTATATTTTATAGTTTACAACTCGAACTTATACAACATTATTGGTGGTTTCCGCATGCATTTTAAGGATGTCGAATAAAAACGACCCTCGGACGATAATCTGTTAAACCGTAATCGTGTAATCGTCATCACAGTCGGCGACAATATGGCGTCGGGCGTCGGCCACTTATCGTATCGGTAGAGCAAAAAAAAAATCGGTTGATCGGAGGCGATATCTGTAATATCGCGTGGTGTTGGGCTCATTCTTATTTATTATTATTATTACCATTATTGTTTATTTAATACGACGTTTCAATGTTTGGGTTCGTGTTTTTGTGCGACAGGTTTTTTTCCGAAGGCTCCCCAAAATCACGGTCATCAGGACGCGGCGGCACATTCCAGCAGGTAAACCGAGACGACAAACATTGTGTGAGGAGACGGCAAATGTTTTGGTGTCGGGTGTGTGGGCACCACCCCGTGTAGGTACCGAGCAAAAAATGTATTATAATATTATGTTTCAAGCAGTGAGAGAGAGAGAGGGTGAGTGAGTGAGTGAGATGGGACGTGGTGCGTTGAGAATACGACCCAATAATTTATAACATACACTGAATATAATATGTAGGTACCTGCCGATGGCTGGCATTCGATGTTATAAGATAGGAGACGGACGAAAAGTTAATAATATATTTAAAAACCTGCTAATTCGTCGTGTTATGTAAATTTTAACGACGCCGGCTGAATTTCCGCCGTCAAGACTCGTGAGGTGGTGTATTCGCCTCGTTCGGAAAGGCGTTTCGTGTAAGTAAATTATACACCGGAGCGTTCGGCGGGAGGAGAGCCTTAAAAAAAAAATAAATATTTAAAATCTTCCGTTTTGGCAAATAATTGCAGCGATGCGTGCACCACCGCACATTGTTGTAGTTGTGCTACGCCTGTTTTGGCCGCACACCGTCCATTAACTTTTCCGCGTTTCAAAACACATGTTTAATAATAAATAATAATATCTCGTCAGCGGTCACAGCTGTATCAAGACCCACGACTGTCTTATAACTTATAAGTAATAATCACGGACTGGGCTATTATATTTATCTTAGTCCGCGGAACCTAATAAGTAATAATTTATATTATTTAAAACTCGTTATCCATCTGGCGGCGCAGGTCTTCCACAACAACAATTATTACCATATTATTACCATGGTATATATCTGGACGCGGATAATATTACCATAACGATTGAGAGCTTGAGAGTGTTTTGTTGTACTGCGGTTACGGTGACCGACCGCTGATGACGATCGAGACCAGCTTGATCGCTCGTCCAAACCACACGCCCCAAACGATTCGTATTTTTGCCGTCGACGTCAACGTCCTTCCACCCGAATATTATATTACGAAAAAAGTCGTGTCCATCTCGAGTGTTGTTCACGATATAATTCGACGTTCGCTCGCCGATGTATTTAGAGATTTTTACGGTCATCGTAATCGTATTGTGTGCGTGGCGTATTTACGACCTATAATATTATGATGCCCACGCTACAGTTCTTCGTGCCACGGCCCGGCGAGGAGAAACTGTCGCTTACTATATCGTACGATTATTATTGTTATTATTTTTTATACCTGTACAATAACGACGTGTGTGTGTGTGTTTTTTATCCGATACGGACCGTTTCTCGTAGCGGTGACATGTATAATAATTATACTATGATAGACCTGTACGACCTATAGCGTGAAAGTTTGCAGTTTTCGTTCACGCTTTTTTAGCAAGGAAAATTTTGTTTATAGACGAAATCGATTCGTTCGGCCGTAAACGTCAACGACGACGACAACAACAACGACAACAACAACAATGTAATAAAACATTATAACGCGATAATAATTATTGTCGCACCGACAGTGACGAATAATAATAATTATAAGACGATACACGTGCATGTGTCTCCTAATGAGAATAATATTTTATTTACAAATTATAATTTGTACGCACATTGATTCAGCGTAGGTATTTGTATCGCTGCCGTTATCATCGTTATGCACCAAATCCCGAACGATTGCAGACTTTTTAGTCGACCAATTGGCACACACTGCAATAATAAAACAAATAGTATATAATAATACCTATTATATATATATATAGTTAATTGGCTATAGGACTGCAGCTGATGATGAATGCACTCGGCCTACCTTATTGATTTCGAAAACTGTAAGTAGGTTGTAATATTATGATGTCGTGCGTACTTGACAGTCAGTGTATAGACTTTTTTCGTTCGAAATGGTTCGCAGTCAGGCGAAGCGATCAAGCCATAAACTGCCGACTAAGAACCCTGAGAAAATGTATATCGTATTTGATCGTTAATTGACATCGTACAAAGAAGTCTGAAATCTGAATATTCAACAGCAATAGTTTATTTTCAATTTATCATGAAATACTTTGAGCTTCGACTGACGTAAGCGTAACAATTCTGAATACGTTGTCGACCAGCTATAAAATATTAGAATATAGATTAGGTTCTTTAGCGGACCGCTAATATAATACACAATGTCCTAATATACATAATATATGAACTGAAGTATAGTGCCACTCTGGTGGTTTTCGTAATATTATTTTATAATAATATAATGTATAGTACCTACTATAACGTGTTACGTATGTGTGTAACTCAAGGTTTGAAGGGTTAATAACAATAATTAACTAGATTTTAATTATAAGTGATAAAATGTACGAACGTCGTATACTACGGGTTAGTACAGTGATTCCCAAACTTGTTGTCCATCACAGCACATCGTCATTAGTTCACACAATATTTTACATTACAATAGTACATTAACGTTAGTCGCGGCACATTTTGGATAAACATTGTGTATTTGACAAAAGTAAGTATTTAACGGCACATTCTTCGGGTAACACTAGATTAGTATGTCAATAGATAATAATATACAATGTATGTCGTATGTGAATACGAATAGGACATTAATTATTATATTTTTACGTTAAAAATAGATGTTACTGCAGGTATATCTTTTTAATCGTACTCTACAAATATTTCGATAATATAATTTTATGGACTTGTATCGGTCCAAATAACCCAACTTTACTCCATAGGTAGAGATTTATTCTAATTTAAGTGAGACAAATGTATATTTTTTAAATTTACATGTATTATATCTACCCACTAAAAATCAACGGACTGCTAATGACAATTTCACCTAGGTTTACTAGGATAGTAGGATTTTACAAACCTCTATAGCGTGTATTATACTTTATACAGCGATATAGTAAGCAAACACCACGTAATGTAATAATATTTAGTAAATGCAAATATGCAATAAACAAAAACTAATGCGACGACAATTCACGATAATATTAAAACTTCATAGGTGTATATGTATGGTTATGTATATTATTATATACAATTCTAAACATATTTTAACAACACGATAGTGCGATTCGTCCATACGAGACTATTTACTAAGGTAAAATACTTTTACTACTGTTACTACTTGGACCTTTTTTTCGTTTTTAATCGATCAACAGGGGCTGACTGTTTGCTTGCGCGCCACATTACTTGCCCCAGTTACTACTTGGACCTTACAAATTTAACCATCTGTATTCATAGGATTCATTACGGGGTAGCAATTGATACCCCACTAATTTTATTATTTTATCCTCCGATTGATCCCAGGCTTCCAAAGTTTCAAATGACTCCCCTAGTCTGTAGTAATCACAATTTACTCGGTAGGAACTAGGAATTTAGGTAATCTAAGTACAATAAATTCTAAATAACTCCAATAACAAAAGTAGAAACAAGAAGCATATTATGAATACCTACAATGCCACAATGGACCTGTAAATAACAATATATCGGCGACAAATTACAATTCAGCGGCACATAACCCTATATGGCTATATTTACTAGGTATAGGCGTGTAACGACCATTGCAATAGTACTTGACAGCATTATTGGTTGCGTCAGACGTCAATAATAACTAAAAATTATTTAGAATAGATTCCACTCAACTATATTATGTCCAATGATAGATGATACCTATCCCTGATGAAAATGGCTTGTGCAGAACTGCACAATGTGTCGATATCGATAATATATAAATCGATTTTAAACAATACATCTAAGACTCTTCTTCTATAATACTGTTAAATTTTAATTTCATTGATTATTGTGTATGTTATAAATGTTATTATATTTTTATAATTATATAGTCATCTATTGCCTTATTCATTATATATAGATGAAGTGCAATTAATTGACTTGGTTATAATAAATATAGTATATGTGATCGACTGATCGAGCTAAAGGCAATCAAAATTAGTTGTATGTTAAATAAGACTCAATACAAATAAATGCATTTCACTTATAAGTAAAATTTAATTTTTTTAATTTAAATATTGACATAGTAAAATTAACTGAAAAATAAATATTTTAGGGGTAGGTGGAGAAAAATTATATATTTCTATATACCTGCAGATGGACAATTTTCTTGGGTAACATGATGTGACTCGTAAAATCCCCAGGAAATATACAACGCGATTTTACAGTCCAGAAACGATGAAGATTACTAATCCACACTCGCTGATGATGACGAGAAAACGGCGCGTACACGACGACCGCGTTTTACTGAATTTCACTAACGAAAATATCGCGGTTACCTATTTGGTCGAGGTCTATAATATTATGTATTATATTATAGCATATTATGCTTAAAAAATCACCCTGTGCAGTTTTAGAATTTTTGTATTTTTAGACAATGCGTTTAGTTTAATTGTACTGCTTCATCGTACTCTCGTACCCAAAGCATTTTTTTAATAGGCTATTGTAGGCTACCTATAGTAATTGTAGCTCGGTACATTTTCAAAACAATAGTCGACTGCACGCAATGCTGCCATCCATCGGTCAGCTAGTTAGTTAATACTTAATATACATATGAAGAGTTAATTGTAATACCTATATAGCTCTGCAGTGGCATCATTTGTACCACGCAAGGTATACATTTTCGTATTTAAAATACAATATTATTATGAATTGGCCCGATTCTCAAATTGGCGGACTTGAAAAATGAATAAATTGCGGACAGGGTTATTAGGCCCTACATTAAAATATGCATGTTAAAAAATAAAATTGATATGACTCCACTGATATAATGGCTATTTGTATTTTTAATAAATATTAAATTACCCATCCCCGGTATATCTTGGTTAAAGCGAAAAAGGTCTTCGAGAAGAAATAGTTACGTGCGTAGCGACCGGTTTTATAAATGGATACTTTTTAGTTTCTGGGCTAGATAACTATTAATTTAAAAGCTTGGAGTTAACGATTTTTAATTTTATTGCAGCTAAATATTGACGAAATTACGGCAAAGTGTATTCAAAAAGTATTAAACAGCACAAAATCAATTTGGATAAGTTACAAAACGTCATATAATTGATAAAAATTAAAAATATTATTATTACCTACATAAACCGGATGCATATTAATATCGTATAGCCTATATTAGCGATAGCGAATTCAATGTACTCTATATGGATAAGTACTGCCGTACTGGATTGTTAAATATTACTTACCAATACGGATTTATTTTTGATAATTTATACCAAAAACATTTTACGCCCTTGAAATTAAATATTATAATAATACGCACTTTTTTCAATTATAAGAACGGAACCAATATTTATTACACATACTCGAATAATAATATTTAAAAATATAGGCCGTGTTATTGTATTAATATTATGCATAATTATTTATCATATCATGTAGTGCGAAGGTTTATTGCAGTTGCTATATAGTAAATAAAGGTACACAATTGTATTATTTCATTTATACAAATACAAATACAATTATGAATACAAGAATACGATTTTAGTTTTTCAGCGAATAGACTCAACCTAACCTAACTTAATGCACAGGAAATTTAAAACTATTTTTTCTGCCCTTGAATTATGATAACTCGCTATGTATGTTATTTTATAAATAATATGACGTCTATATATGTTCGTAATTATATTAACTGTTTACTACTGCACTACGCAGTATTAAAACTTCTGTAAATTAGCTACTAATTTTAGTCACAATTATTCTTATGAGATGCAGATTAGTCTCTAATTAGTTATTAAATCTCAATACCCCCACGTGCACAGCGTAATTTACACCTATTCTACATTACAGATACGTAAATTTATAATATTATAACATTACCAATTATAAATATAAGTTTATACCACAGCTGAATATGTGATCAACATTCGATATTGTTTGTAGGATTATATATATCATATATATTCATATATACATCCCAGTTTGATCGCATATGTAATAGGAAAAGGAAAGGATTTCCTTTATTTTGTTCATGGTCATGTATGATATTAGAATATGAATATTGATATAGGTACGTTATAATATAATAATATGCTGATATACATAATATGAATGGTTGTCCGTTTAGTGAGTCACGATCAATCAGTGGAGGTTATCGGTTATTATTATACGTTAGTTTAGTTACTAGTTAGTACCTATAGGCTATAACTTATTATGACTTATCTAAGTCTATCTGTACGAATATTAAGTTGTTTAGATAGATTATATATTATATTATACATTAGGACTAACCATTAGTTACATCATTGTGAACTATCCATAATATACATACAGAGTGATACATTTAACATAAGACTGCACTCGTTATGTTTTCAGAAAACGCAAACTTTTTTGAAAGCAGTGAACCACAATTATTTGAGATACCCCTGCAGCTCTACCTCTCCACTCTACTCATATAAATTTAAATACTTATTAAGTTACATAAAATACTCGTCCAAAAATAACAATTTCAATGTATCTAAATAATGTTCCAAAAAAAATGTTGCTGTAGTATAAGGAATTGAAAATGCACGTTGTCATTAAAAAAATTTTAAAACGGTAACGATAAAAATAAAGGAAACATTGAAATAGTTATTGAAATAATGAGTGACTCATATTAAAGAGATCACCCGGTACATATTATAAACACATTTTTATATTAAGTATTCATTTTTACATTATCTAGTTAGTTTATAACAATACTATTGTTCAAGACGGTATTTATTTCCACTTGCTAAAAAAATATAAGTACATCATGCATCTACATCACAATTTTAAAATAAAAATAAAAACCTAGTAGTATACTATATACATGGTTTATAATTTTACCATAGATACTCGATAGGAATAGGCATACCTATAAGCAATACGTATAATATATTTGATGAAAAATCTTACAGTTTATGAATAATGTGAACATAATAAATATGATCATATTATTATTATTATTATTTATTACCTATTTCGTGATCGACAACGGTCATCATATTATCATAAATTAAGAGTACTTAAGGACTTTGAACCGGTAAGAGCAGATGAGAAGATATTAAAGATGATATACGTTTAATTTGTAAGCAATATTTTTGTTCAATATAACTAGTCATTTTTAATTTGTTGTACAACTGTTAAAACGTGTTCATGTAAAATTAATAATTATCAAAGAATAAACATTGTTTTGAGGTACACAAGTTTAAATTATCAATTGTTGTTAAAAACAAAATCGCGAATATTGCAATAATAATATAATATAGGTAAGGTTTTATATTACAATTATTATAAAATGTAAAGCGATAATAATATAAACTGTTGGGACTAATATGCGTATAAAATACTCAAGAAGTAGTAAGAGTCATCGTGCAAATGCAATAATTACTGTTTATTACCGACATTTAGAACTATATATACATTATACACCAAGTATAGAAAATGAGTACTATACCTGCAACGGCCAACTAGTCACGCCTAACTGGAGTAAATTAATTGGCAAAGCGAATGTCAAAACGAAAACACTGAAATAATAGGAACACATTTATTTTAATAGCTTACTCGCATATATTTGTCCAATCATGGCATAAGTCATAGCGACACAGCCTATATTTAAATATTATAACCGACTGGAACTCTTTATGTATATAAGCTACCTACTGATGAGTTATACGCTCAACAATCTATTCACATAAATATTAACTATATTAACTGTTAAATATTATACTGAATGCTTGTAGGCTGTAGACGTTTATAAAATAAATCGACGTTGTATCGTTATGTACAGGATGATTCACCAAGCATGCCCGTCCCTTTTAAATTTTCGATAGTGCAATTCAAAATTTGATGTTTGGAATCTTTTTAATACCACTGTATTTTCAAATTCTTGTGGGCTATTTTACTACTTAAGAAGTGTCCTATGAATACAAACTTTTGTTTCTCGAATAACTGCCCCCTTTTCTACTGTAAATTATTTAGTAGATATTTTTTCTGGAAATGTTGACGTATCAAAATTAAAACTCGTACGAGTAGTTGTTGAGTTATTTAACTTTGTGTACCAAGAATGAATCGCGGAAAAAAAGTCCCGATAAAATTTAATGAAAATATATAAAAATTTAAGTATAAACATGTTAAAATTGTATTGAAAAATACATTAAAGTTACATAAAAAAATCATATAATATCATAAAATCACATATTAAAGTATGATAAAATTTAATTTATTACAAGTCTAAAATAATAAAATGTAATGCAATAGTCAATAATAAATACAATTATAGTACATATATAATTATAATAATAATGCTATAAAAATGTACCTAATATTATAATTAGGCACACCTCTTTCTTATGTTATGACTTACGGCTGTTAAAAAATCTAAAACTCCCATATTGCCCGCTTGTATTTGTATACATACATTTTTTACGGTTTTACGTTTTTCTACGGTCCGAGTTTGCCTTAGTTTTTTAATAGTTCTCGAACCTCTACAGCATCTGAAGCTAAATTCGCTTTATTTGCGGAAATGTCCATTTCAATTCCTCATTAATGACACACATATATTATACATATTTACACACTAAAATAAGTACAAAGTACAACTGTACAACTGCGCAGTACAAGAATAAGATTTTCGGTAAATTTTTCACTAAACTTTTTTTCCTAGTGTGGGACTTTTTTTTCCGATTACCTCTAAGAATAATCGGTTCATGATAATGACTTAGGAATATACGGGGGCTATAGTAATTTGAAAGTATTAGTGATTGATATTAATCTATTAATATGTATAAATCAAAAAAAATGGTCCAAGTATAATATAAATACTAAATCTAATATTTCGTTCATTTTATATTTTTTGTAAAACTTTTTTAAGTACTGTAAACAGGGAGGGTTCTCATTTTAAAAACAGAAGTTTGCATCACCACAGAACATTCGTTAGTCGTTATAAGTAACTAGTACAAAAAATATCGTTTTTTGAAAATATTGTCTTTAAGTATATAGTATTTAAAACGTCCAAACATCAGAATTTGTGAATGAATTAATTATGAAGCAAACAAATGGGGGCGACATTCTAGGTGAATCACACGATGTATATTTACGAGGATGGATACGCCATTTACACTATATAATATTATACGCACACGCTCACATATAGGTACAGTGTATACCAGGGGTGGCCAAATCACGGCTCGCGAGCCGCATGCGGCTCTCGTCACAGTCGTATGCGGCTCGCGGTCTTATTTACAAAAACCAAAATATTTTAATTTTTTTTGTATACATTTATAAAAAAATATTTTTATTGTATTTATTTAAGGCTTAGAACATAGAATATAGATTAAATCAAACAAAAAAAAAATTAATAATATGAATAATAAATTAAAAAATTAAACATTAAGCTAATTTTGTTTGCGTGGTATTTTTTTCGTGTCTACTTATTTAGTAATCTTCTTAAGATCTGGTTGAATTGATGTAAGAGCAGTTCTTAGTAATTCTGTAAGATGATCATCAGTCAAATTTGAACGATATTTTGACTTAATTGTGTGGTATAAAAGTACAGATTAGATAATTTGGCTCTTGATATAATTTTATTAATACATGTGGCTCGCGTACATAGTCATGTTGGCCACCCCTGGTGTATACAGTAAACGACAAAACGACATTTATGTTCAAAATTGTATGGCGTCGGCTCTGAAAAAAGGAAACATCTGCAGACAAGGGGTGTTGGTTTTGGCGGGAAACCGAAGCTGGTACACTGTTATTATACTGCAGCAGTACACACAATGCAATGCGCATGTTTCTAATTTATATTGCCCATTTGACCACGTGTGTGGCCATACAAATCTTTTTACAACGTACACGCGCGTAAACAGTTTTAAATGCGTATGTTTGTATGCTATATAGTAGCATAACCAAACCTACATAATATTATTATATTGCACAGAGACGACGAAAAGGAGAAGCCGTATGGGAAACAAAATTAATATATTCTCGTTGTAAAACAATAGGTATATATAGAGCGTGTTATTGCGTTTAAAAAAAAAAAAAATGTTAGAAAAGGTTAAACGAGAATATAATATATCCCAGTTAGCTATAAATATATATTATAACAATTTATTTATAAAACCTCTTAATATGATGGACATGTGGTCGAAAAAGTTGATTGTACAAAATACAAATAAGAACTACGACTGTCGCCACCATAGACCTACATGGCTAAACCTAATTTATAAGTCTGCGGTCGCCATTATAATACCTTAATAATTTAATTTATAAATGTTGATGAATATTATAATAAATCATCATGCAGTAAGATATCGGTACCGATAATATAGGTATAGTGGTATACGTACAAGTTGAGAATAAAATGTTATTATTTTTAACTGTAGGCAATGGCGCAACCAGAATTTTTCAAAGGGGGGGCGGGGTTCATACTTGTTAGAACATTTTAACCACGGACTAAGAAAAAAATCTGGTACACCTATAATCTATATACATACAATCATTGATTATAAATACTAGTATTAATACAATAAATTGTTCATAAAAATATAAATCAATGTTTAATAACATTTGATAAAATACATAATATACTTACCTATATTAATATTTTTGTATTTATTACAAAAAAAAAGTAAAATAATTCATGGTTAATGGGTAAGTTTTTTGTGTTTTCGACGGTATGTAACTTATGTAAGTATTGATTCCATCTTGAAATTTATGAGTACCTATTTTAACTCAGTGAACGGATTTATACACTGACGTATTATAATAGTGTAATAGTGAAATAGTGTACGAGTAATGTATGACCCTTGATTATTTTTTATTTTGAATATAAACATTATAAACTCCTGCAATATAACCTATAACTTATTTATTCTCAGGTTGAGTTTATGGCTTATGAATATATAATGGGTAATATAATACTATAGGTAATCTTTAAATTATAATACAGTGGAGCATTGTGAGTCAGCAGAGGCCTGGAGAAATGTTTTAACTTATTATTTTTCTGTATAACTGTAGATCCCTTTCTACGTAGGTACTTTTATTACCTACTCATGTTTGTATATTTTACAATGGTATCCGGACAAGTCGCCGGATTTACCTCGAAACAAGTCACTGAGTGTTATTAACCTAACCTAACCGTAGTTATTTCGTATATGTTTTCACACATTTTATATTGATATCGTAAAACTAATTTTTAGTGTTGGTATCTATATTATGACTATATTATAATATTATAATATATTAAATTACGACCAGATATTTTGTATACAAATATAATATAACTATCTGAATAATCCGCGTTGCCCGGGAAAATATTTTGATTAATTAACTCCTTTTGGGTATAATTCGCTGTGCAATGTGCATATGGAAGCAAAATCTTACTATATTTTAATTTTTAGCCATCCCGCGTGGCGTTGCCCGTGAGACTCGCTTATAGTTATGTAAACAGTATATTAATATCATGTAGGCAATCTACCTGCGGTAGTTTGCGGACACAGCGATATGGGTGATAAAATAAAACCTATATTACCAAATTAGTATATCTTTGTAGTTGAAAAAATGTTTATACAGTATACGAGTGTGCCTAAAATAGTATTGAAATCATAATTGATCATCCCGAATTTTTAGGAGTATTTAATATATATTAATATATTTTGGGGGTTATTATTGTATTTTATTTTATTTTTACGGACAAATCGGCGTAATTGTCCCTAGCTTTGTGAAATAATAGTAATTATATAAGTACTAAACATTGTATATATCCTTACATTATTTATTTAATTGCCCGATTGGGCGTGAGTTAATTAAAATAAAATAAATAATTCGTATATATAACCTGCAACCAAATAAAACTATTAATAAACAAAAAAATGTTACAATTTCCACCGTGAATCTTAAGATCCCTGTTTGACCACCTCTTTAAAATATGAATATCAGATAATCCTTACTTATTGCACATCTAGATCGTTAAAGGAATCAGTATTCCATACATCAAGTAAGTACGTTTTGTATTTTTAAACAAATATTCTATATTTAAATTAGATATTGCTTGATAGATGGTGCCACTGTTATATTCTTACAACGTCTTATTTTCCCCTTTAGGAGTTAAATTTCCAAATGTCCTTTCTTAGCGGACGCCTACGTCATAATAGCTATCAGTATGATAATAGCCAGATATTTATTTAGTAGTGCGAAAATTATCATTAAAATGTAAGGGATGTCTACAAAATATGTGAGTAACGGCAAAGTCATAAGTGAATTATAACACAATCATGTGCCAGACTGTGTATAAGTTGAAGTATGCAACAGGTGATCGATTTAGATTTGTGTTTAAGAAAAATCAAATTTACAAACAAGTTAAAAACCATACAATGGCTTAAGTTGCCACGGGTTAATAAATAAAAAATAAAAGTATTTTTGACAAAACTATGTCTACAGAAGACAGACATGTCTATATGTTATAAACATATTAATATATTATTAGTATAATATAGTCGTCGAGCAACCAAATTACAGTAATATTCCATAGCCGAAATTTTATATTTTATATCTCTGCAATAATACCTACGCGCTTCTCAGTCTCCTTAGTGGCTTAGTGCAACTATAGTAGTATAGTATAAAGTATACTATAAAGTATTATATAATATGTAGATATTTATTATAAATGAGTGTACACATTATCAAGTCTTACTAAAACAATTGTTCGAAAAATAACTATTATAGTACCCATTATACATTTATACCTTCCTCCCATTTTTTAGTTTAAATTGTAAGTCTGTAGCAAAATATGTACAATAAGCAAATAGGATAAATATGATGGAGAATATTTACATGATAATATATTCGTGAGGAGGGAGGTTGTCCAGTGATAGAACCCTCAAGTGGTATTTTGGCCCTACACTAGCGTCTTTTTAACCGTCGGGTGTGATTATTTGGTAGATTGGCTCCACTTTGAATGGCAAAACTACTTTAATTTATAAAGTTTTTTCCATCTTAAAATTGATTTCCCTATTCAACTCATTGTTAAAGTTCCGATTTATGAAATTCATTTATAAATATCACATTTATTAATAGTCTATTAGTCTATACATATGATTTTACAAAATGCCATGAGATTTCATTTGATTAGTTTAGATACGGTTAAAATTTCTGAAAATTTATTTTCTGTTAAATGTGTCTTGTCACGCGTTAGTGACACATTATTTTTTTGTTTATGATGGCAAGCTTCGGCAAAAAAAACAATTATGCTATTAATATCTCTGGTTAATGTCAAAAATGCAGCAAGAGATATGCTGAACGGTATACCCTGCTGATTGATTGCATCTTTCAAAAATATAATATTATGTAATATTAAATCCTTTATGCAGTAAAAAATCCTGAATCAAATTCAAGGTCATACGTAAGAAATATTTCGTGTTACCATGTTTTATTGTCGAACACTGTTTACTGAAAATCGTTTAAAAATAAAATACACACACACACATAGGCATATAATGCCCTTTAAATCGTGTAGTTTTATTTAGGACAACCGTAGTCGGATAGTCTATTGTAAATATATATTATAGACTATATAGTTTCCTGTTGGTAAATATTATCCTATTGTGCAATACACAGTGAATAATAAAATATATGGGTATATGTAAATTCAAGTGTACCTGCTATGCCTATTGCCTGTACCTATGTCCTATATACGTGTATGAAATATGTAATATAAGTTGTAATGAAGCACTTTTAGCGTTGTCGTATCGTTGAGTGTATAAATTCGTCGGTGTGTCTTGAACACATTTGTTAATACTTAATATTCTTTCATTGGCGAGAAAATAAGATTGGTTGTTCGCGGTGTAAGGCAGCTTTCTGCGTCGAGTACAACAAGTTACCACTAACGAATGTCACTCAATGCCATTTAATATTGCATGCAGACTACGTTTAAATGAATTTACTTTAATCGTTTGTGAACATAGTCGTATGTAGGGCGAGTGAACAACTTCCTAGACCAAAGTCAAAATGCATTTAAGTTATTCAATTCATAAACAATGTTTAACAAAGTCGTCTGATTTGAATTATTTTTTTTTTAAATACATTGCAGCAGTATTCTACGTTTATTACTTATAATAGAAGGTATGATGTTATATTCGACACAGTGAATAATAACAATATATAGCCATATAGTAGGTATGAACCTATAATAATATTGAATCGAATTATAATTATTAATTTATAATAAATATACTAAAATACAGTTGCATCATAAATTATCCATTAGGTACTTATAATCACATTTAAACATTTTTATATTGTTTATTTTAATTAACAAACTTTATAGAATTTAAACGTGATTATTATCAGAATCGAAAAATACACATTACATATTATTATACATACAATTTGAATAAGAATAATTTTAACTTGTTTAAAATAATATAAATATATTAATCGATACTAGAGACCTTTATTGTAATATCCAATTTTTGAGTTGAACTTTTCTGCTGATTTCTGTAACATTAAGATACATTTAAAATATAATTAAACATAAGAATAATGAGTGATTTACATCAATTAATAAAATAATAATATACATTTATGTATTTAAAATTTAAATCATAATCACATAATATGACATGCTATAGAAAATGTATATCATTGCCGATTGCCCATAATAATGTAATATGATAAACATATAATTTGATATTTCATCAATGTACTATGTCTAATTACTGTCTATTGAAATTGATTTAGAAAAACAGGAAATTATTATGATAGATATATTATGCCATATCGGTAATATTCTTCCAAAGGTGAATTCTTTTATTGCGTATACATTAATGTTTTAGTTAAATTATTATTTACTACTTAGCAACTATAGGAAGTGCCTACATATTATTATATTATAATCAACTTTTTTGTATCAATTTTTAATTTATGTTAGTTAGTTTTTCAAATTTTTAACTAGAAATATAAAAAATCTTAAAAATTTCTTATTATGTCAAAAACTACATATACTATCTGGTATTCCGGTATATTGTAATAACTAAAACCAAAAAGCCGTGGAAGTCGCTCTAGGTTTTAAGTGTACACCATCAGAGCTGCTAATTGATAATATGTTAAATCTAAATTCAATGATAAAGCATTACTAATGAAAACCGTGTTTGAACAGAGACGATATGTTAGCCTCTATATTTCTAAAGATATTTATTATTATGATTGGTTTCTCTTACTTTTATAGTAGTTGGTAATTAATTTTTCTATTATTAATACGGAAGGTTGAACTAATATTTTTCAAAAACATCGTATACAATATATTATATTATATTATCATTATTTTATTAACTATAATAGCTCATGTAAATATACCGCCTGGAATGGTGTGAATGGATACGTGGAATAAATAGCATACAATTAATGTAAATATTTTGAAAATTGTATTGTGAATAGAAAATGATAAATTTATAATTTTACAGTGGAGACGTGGAGTACTGGGATGTCAAAAGTTTCTACTTTATATTTTTTGAATTGCAACAAAATAATTAAGAAAAAATCTTTATTTTTTATTTTTTTTTTTCAATTTTTAAATATCCAATTGACAATAAAATACTATTGTACCTACGTATTTGGTGAAAATGTAATGTTTCTACTTTCTTTTTGAATTATAACAAAATAACAAAATACATTTTGTCGAAAACTAATGTAGCATAAAATATAGTAAATATTCTAGTTTTCTGATGTTTTTTCAGTTTATTCTAATTTTCTTGAAAAGTATCGAGAATTTCCCATAGAAAAGGTATACCTTGAACCTCTCCTTCTGGCCCCTCCCCCCACCCTACCCCAAGTATGCTCCAAAAATAGATACAATAATTAAAACCCATATTATTGGAAAATCAATTACCAATATTATTTACCAATAATTCGTCACTCCACAAAAATATAAATACATGCAAATATACAAATATACAATGCATTGACTATTTCATATATATGTTTATGAGCTATATGAACCTATATTATATAAGGTGTAACAGAAAAACCTTACGAAAAAAAAGACGCTACTTACTTAAACGTATGACAAAATTTTTTAAAATTATTTGATTTGTAAATAATTTAAGAAATATACTCATGTCAGCAAATTCCCAAAAAAATATTTTGAAAAAATTTAATACGTTCCAAATTTATTTAATCAAAAAAAGTATTGATATTTTAAAAAATTCTAAAAAATAAACTACTTGACTTAGATAAATGGTTTTACTATCAAAATTGTTCTTATAATCAGATTCACAAATTGGCTTATTTGAATATATCCAAAAAAATTTTAATCAAATTTTTAATTTTTATTTTCAGTGTTAAAAAATAAAAATAATTTGTTATAGAATATATGTGTAGCGCAAGAGACTATAAATTATATATAAAAAAATTTTTTAAATATTGATTAGAACAAAAGTTATTCCAAAAGTCAGTTATATCTGTTACTTCAAAACTGATATTAGTATATTACTAATACTAAAATATAAAGTTTATTAATGCATATATAGCCATTAGCCATAAAACTATATAGGTATAAGAAGATAGGTACTTACGCCATACGGTTTATATATGATAAAATAATAGATATTTCAATTCATTAGTTACCTGTAACTCAGGCTCGAGTTTGTCAATTGATACTGGCGTTACTTGTGGATATAATGCACAGCACATGGGCGTTGCAAATGTCAAAAAGACTCCACAAAATGCAATTTGCAAGGGGGCTGGAGCCCATTTCATATTTCTTAACAGGCCTCTCCGTTCTATTGCTTCCATTAACACTGGCGTAATTACTAAAAATAAAACAACGTATGTGCTATGTACTATGTAGGTATTATAATAATATAATATTTAAAATAAATAAATGAATATAATATTATATCTATTTATAGAAAAAATTATAGAATTGTGTAATCCTTACCCATTCCTGGAGCGGACATTAAAATGCGACTTAACACCACAGCCGAAATACCTTGACGAGCTGCTGACTTGGATTCACCTAGAAGATTTTTATTTTCATCGTAAACTTCAATTCCATTTTCCAGCTCTCTAATTTAAAGAGAAGTTAAAAGTGTTTTTAATTTAATAATTAAAAAATAATTGATTGTTTTATGTATACTTTATTCTCATTAGAGGTATGTTAATACAATTGGCTGCAGCAACAGCTGCAAACGGTACAAAACGGCCAGCAACAGTTGGTAATCTCTAAAGAAGTGAAAATACACGATTATTAATTGTTGCCTTTATTTTGTATTATGACTATATAATTTAAATTTGAAATATGTACATTGAAAACGTATCCATGTATCGTGTATGTTAGTTCCTACATACCACTTTAAATTACTATGACTTTAACTTTAACATATTATTATCGTCAAGATAGTTGGATAGTTTAGATACCTACCTGTACCTATGTAATATTGCATGAACGTTTTAACAACAATATAAAACAGTTATTTAAATAAGATTTCAATAGTAGGTATTTATATATGAAAAATAAAATAATGACAATGAAATTATCCTTCACAATACCTATTTTATTTAATTTCTAAATTAGGAATCTTCTATCTTCATTGTATGTTTTATATAAGTACGAGATACCTATTCATTTGATACTAATATCCCATAATTAATATTAAATTGTTATTTGATTCATGTTGGATGAAATATTAAAATTAGTAGTGCACTGTAATAATTATATTATAATTCAATATTACAATATCGGATGACTATTATATACAAGTAAAAATTAAATATATGATTTTTATGCTAATTATTATTTTTTTTTCTAAGCATAAAAAAAAATTAATATTTAAAGCAGTTCGCGTTTAAACCATTAATATTTTACCAAAAATAGTTTATATTTATCGATTATAAAACTTAATATAAAATGCTTACTTACTTTAACCAATTTATTCAAACCGAGGGCTGTAACTAAAGCACCACTTGTAGCTAATACATAAGACTTAGCCACTTGACTTAAAATACAAAATAATACTTATTAAATTGAATTTGTAATTGGTACTTTATGTGTTGTTAAATATTTAGAAATAATTAGTAAAATAGATCCTCATACATACTCAAGAGGCATAGGTGAGGTACCACTCCGATTAGTGTAGTTGACTAAAGCATTAAACGATTGATTGAACCATTGCCAAAAAATAACTGCTGGTGTTGTTCTATTTAAAAATAATAACAAAAATTATAAACAATCAACATTAAAATAATTTGAATTTAATATTTTAGATTTGAAAAAATGTTTAATTGTATAGTATGTTTTAATGTTAAACATAGTTTATTCATTATAATATAGTGTTTAATTTTTTTTTTAAATAAACTATCTGTAATTAATTTATTACAATATGCCTGTATGCAGTTATATACCTATATAAGGAGATTTGTATGGCTTGTTAGTCGAGAACGGAAACATTTGTATTGTATACCTTTGCGCCTTTGCAGTTTATTTTTAAATCAGTATGTAGGGTGTGGTTTGAGATATAGAATGGGAGATTTATAATTATACGAATAGTTATGGATTATAAAGTTTGAATTTTGTGTATGTTTGATAGTATTGCCCCCCCCTCCCCCCAAAGTTGGATGCTGTATGTCCAGATAAGCATAAATATAATTTAGAGTAACTTTGTTTTTATGCCGAGCTTAGAATGTTTACCAAGTAAGTAACAGAGAGATTTCCACCTTGAGTGTGTATAGTGTGTTCAAAATTAAATACAATGCAATATTATCAACATTTCCATGTGAAAATTATTAATTACTAAAAATCAGTAACGGTGTAATAATTATATAATATCACTAGGTACTTATACTCTGAATAATATTATAATAAGCATTTTTTTAACATTTTCAATGTAAACAGGTTAGCCTAACCTCCCCTAAATTTTTTTAGACTTTTATATTCACAAGAAAAACAACTGAATCATAAAAGAAATATATTGGATGACCAGAGCCTCTATATTAATGCACTTCTATCTGCGGTGCAAATTTAAAAGTTGAGTATCAATACGATTTTTGAAAGTAATACTGTTTAATTAAAAAGATTTGTTAGAAAATATCGTTATTAATGTTTACATTGTTTTTAGCTACCGCTTTTAATTCAAATATTTTTTTAAATATTCATTGATAATTATGTCAATTACGTTGTATATAATTTTAGTTGCTATGTTTTTATGTTTGAAACTTTGAAATTCAACGAAATATTAATAAAATATATAAACTAGTATTCAGATTAATTTAAAATTTACTCACTTATAAAATGTCACCATACAACCAGTAATAAGCATATTCATAGGCACCTGAGCAGACATTCTTCCAAAAATTATCATTTTCTCACCTGTCTCAGGATGGTACGCCGAGTCAACTACGTCTTTAGCTTTGTAAACATCATCTAATGTCCAGCCATCGGGTATACGGTCTCCTTTTCTAAATAAATAACATATCAATGCTTTTATTTGTCAGGCTTATAAATTACCTATTAGATTTATAGGATACTTACTTATAATTGTTTACGATTTCTTTGCATTTCTCCAATTCCGAATTTGACTTGAAAATATTTAATGGATTGGTAGTGGTAAAAAAGTACTTAACTCGGCCCCAATACTGAGTCTGATCCCAACGGGGTACGTCCAAATTCACTCGTTCAGTCATGTTTATAGTGTATTAACAGAGTTGTAATAACCTAAGTAATACAATAAACAAATTTTAAATTGTACAATCTACAAACATTTAACACTGATTGAATGTAACGCATAACTAGTTTAACTAGGAAGCATAATTGTATTATCTCCGAACTATAGATTTATTATATTATAATTGAGGAGGTCAATAGATCGTATATAATTTAATTATAATCGTATTTTGATAACAAGCTATGATGTTATTTACCACTCATTAAATGTAGAATTATGTACAATCCTGTGCGCTTTTACAGAATCATCGTAAATATAACTTACCAACATCCTATAAAAATATCTGATTAGCAACCAATTAGGTAAATGTAAACACGTGTACCTATTACTTTAAGTTATAAATGTACATGTATATTATTTTAACCTATTATCCGAATAAAATACTAAGTCCACATACATAAATAATTTCCACATTTCACAATTATAAACAATTTGCAACAAATTTACTGTGGTACCTATCTAAAATCTAAGTAAACTTTGTACGAAAATTCGATTTGACTATGGTTCATTATAAGTATAATAGTTATAACCAATACCTAGTTATAGCACCAATTTTAAGTTTGTAATATTTCCATACACTATGTACTTAAGCCTGACATCATGACTGACAAAATCAGCCTCTATGATCAGCAGTGACTCCTGTCACATTTTAAACATATTCCCAAAGAATGTTACACATTTCGGGAGTAAGAGAAGTCAATAAATGTACTCCACACAACCTTTGTGAACTTCTCATACCAAATCCTGAAATCACCTCTGCTCATCAAATATTTCATTTATATGAATTACTGAACTCTATTATAATATTTAAGCTCATCAATAATAAAAAAATATTAGAAAAATTACAAGTTAGTAGAAACGCCTTAAAAATAGTTACATAAGCAAATTAAACTACACGTATTTTATCATTGTCGATTATAATAATAATTATAATATATGTAGGTAGGTACTAACTAAATTTATTTGAAATCGAAAATTGAAAAAGTTATACACACTAAAATAATTAATTTGCTTATGATTTTTAGCACGATATTATTTTATTTAAAAAAATTATTCCATACATTTCTTAGGTACGATTTCAAAAGTTTCTTATTACAGTATTTTATATTAAGTATTTAGGTATTAAAACTGTAAAATTATATTCAATCATAATAACTATTTTTTTTTCATAACTAATAGCAATCCTGTAATAAACAAAAATATATTATTATATAGAAATTCTCAAATTTTCAAAAAAAAAAAATTAAGGGCCACTTATCAAGATAAAATATAGCCTATAGATTCTTGGGATAGTATAGCTCAAAAGATAATGACAATTAGTAAGATACTACTATATGATATATATATTGTACTATTGTTACGTTGTATATTATGGTAAGTGGTAGGTAACTATTAAAACCTTTTCTATCACTAGTAGGTATACGGTGTATCCGTAGTGATAGATAACTAGCAAACGTGGTATCGATACATGAGAGGATTTATATGTTATATACAATACACTTAGTTATACCGAGTAAAATTTAACGTGAATTGAAATAAAATATTTATGATATAAATTATTTTACTTTACCGATGACACCTTGGAGCAAGCGATGAAACTATAGAGTTTAGACTATATTATTATAGTGTTGGCACACATATATCTAGCAGGCTGAACGATGATTGTTATATTGTATTAATTAATCAAAACAATACCTATATAATATTATGGTGATTGGTGGTACTTCGTCATATGACAGAATGAATGAAAGATCATCTCGCGACTGTGTTACATGTATATTATATAGGTACAATAATAAAATATAATTATTTAAATGGTGTTTCACCCCATTACACTATAATAATGATTAATAATTTAATAAATGCAATGTTTTATGCAAAAGTTTATTCAACCTGCTGTATTTCTAATAGTAAAAAAAATTACTAATACAACAATACAATTATATAAATATAATATAATAAAATATATAGACGATGCTCAGAATTATTGTTTTTCATACATGACACATGCAATGATTGAATGATTTATCATTGAATTTAAATTGTACATATTATTATAATGCGTTACAGTGACCTACTCAATGACAATATTATAGGTACACTCGGACCTATACTATAGAGAAGAGGGACTTCTTTGATTATTTTGAAAAGTACCTACTGGGAATTTTTTACTTTTGACTCTCAAATAGTACTAACTATTTACAAACGCTTACCGTATAGAAAAAACCATCAAAGGAGAAAAGAAAAAAATTTTTGCTGCACCAAAATGATAAGTCACTGATGACAAAAAAAATAAAATACACACGGAATTGTATAACCAATACATTCGTCGTTCAATTTAGAATCTAAAATGAGAACCTAAGTAAAAGACCGGCCAGTTTACTTTGATTTCAATTGTACGACTGTACGAGTACATTATACTATGTATATTTAGGTACATGTATAGGTAATAAAAATAATTTAAATAATTTAATCATACATTATAGTTTATTGACGAAACACATAACTAATGAAATAAAGTGGTTAATTTTATTTTACATTTTTGATCGTTATTATATGTCATGTTTGGTCAGTATTATTTTTATTTCAATTATTATTTTGTTGACCAAGTTAATCGGTAAATAATATATTACGTTATATGAACTTACAAACAAAAAAGAAGAATTCAAATTTACTTATCAGTACTTATTTTTTTCTATTTATTGGTGCGTTTGAGGAGATTTGATACCGTGATTTTCTGTTTTTGTCTAACACACACGCGACATAGGATTTTAGACGGGTTCTTTGCCAAACATACCAATTGATCTAATGAAGCGATAAGAATTCTAAAAACAGATTTTAATTTGTCCTCAAGTCTACTTGAAATCGATTTTCCCACATTTTTTAATTTTTGATTTTAACTTCTCCAAAAGGCAAAAATTAAAATACGACAATTTTTAAATATTCTTTTTTAATATGACATTTTTAGGAATTTGGAGGATAATATCAAACATGTGATATTGAAAACATTGACGACAAATTCAAATATGTTTTCAGATTTCTTATCGCTTCAATAGATTAATGTTTGGCAAAAATTACACCTAAAATACTATGTCACGCGTGTGTTAGACAAAAACAGAAAATCACGGTAAGTATCGCCGTACATCGAATCCCTTTAACATAAAGCTAATATAATTTTATAAATATATGTTTTTAAACAGGTTACAGCACTTACTATAGACTACTACGTTTTACTTTAAAATGTATCTAAATAGCCGCTTAATAACCAAAAAAATATAAGAGATTAATTTTATAAAATATTTGAGAAATACTAACTTGTAAGTTTTAGGAATAAGAATAATATTTTTTAGATACAATTTATGTTTTTCAATACAATTTTAACGCTTAACCAAAATGTGTGTACTCACTTAATATAGTAGGTGCGTATTACGATAAGTATAAATGCACTGACCAACGCGTTAAACCAACAAATAACGACTAAAATATTGTATTACAACTGACTACTGTCAAATATCGATAATCTCTTTATTTATAATATGATATCAACGGTATCGCTAATATTGAGATAAATACAATAAATAATTGGAATAAAAACCAGTCTAGCGGGAAAACGGTTTAATTTAACTTATTCTTCAATTTGCTACATAGGTAGCAGATCTAACACGAGACACGACGACCTTGGATTTTTAGGTACCTAGTAGGAATATTACTTTCTCTGGTTTTTTAAGTACCTATGCGTATTTTTATATCATTCAAAATTGTATATTTCTTATTTGACTTAATTAATTTATACTTACATAACTTTATTGTTTTTTTTTTATTATTATTATCGAACACAACCTGGATTTGTGTTTCAAAATGATAAAAAATACCTAGTGGCTAGTGGAATGATAAAATTTAACTCTCAGTTTTGTATATCAGTCATCACTCATAACCATAAGACATCCTAAAATTGTATTGTTTTATTATAATAGTGCAGATTATAATAATATATTTAAACTTAAAAATATTTCATTTTATTTAACCTTAGGCTATATTGTTGATAGGTAACTATTAACCTTAGATCATAACTCATAAGTAGAGACCGGATTTAGATGCACAAAAAAATCCTCAAAATATGCTTCTAAAAATGCTGTAATATGCTACAAAATATGCACTTAAAATGTAATCGAAAATATTTTATTTAGAATTATGTAAAAAATAATTATTAAAAAATGTATAGAAAGGTTTTAAAGTGTAAAAAGTATTTCGTCGTCTTCACTAAGTTCTTTGCCATTTAACATTCTTTATCTTCAATCTTTAACGAATTAGCCCACATTAATAAAAAGTGAAAAACTAAGATTGAATTCATATTATACCTTATTGCACTGGATGATGAGTAGTTGTTTAATACACATGAATTTATCTATATAGTGTAATATTTATTGCATATGAGTATTTCATCTCATCTTTGGCAATAAAGACGTAATTTTATCGATATTATGTGGCTGTGAACGTGAAAATATGACGAAAAACAAATATATGTGCTATAAATAATAAATAATATGCACTATAAAACTACAAATACGTATTAAATATGCATTTGATATGTAAAAACGTTGAAATATGTAAAATATGCAAAATACAATTAGCTTTATTTTAATATGATAAAAATCAGGCCAATCGAGGACAGTTCTCATCAGATTTCAAAAAGCTTATTTCAATTCCTACATATAATATGCATTTGCATATAAATCCGGTCTCTACTCATAAGCAATATAATGTATGATCTATCTAACTATCGTCTAAGTTAATATATTTATCTAACAGTCTAATTTAGTGTAAATAAATCTAAGCTACCCAAGTACTCAAAGTAGGAATCGTTGTATCAAGTATCATTATATCAATCATTAGAAATATAAAATAATGTAGACTGTTGTTTATAATTATTAATTCAATATTTCAATCTTAGATGATTGATCAATGCAAATTATAATTTGTTAATTTTAAATTACATACCTACCTATGTGATTTAAACTTTAAATTATAATTTTTCTACTAGAGCTGGTTTAATGGTTACCTCATAAGACTTCATCACTATTAACACAATGTGCCATAATATATTATATTTTATAATATAATCTGTGGTCATATTCTGTGAATATCACACACTCACGTATAGTTAGAGATGCTAGATATTAAGGCGCATAGTGCATACTGTATTGGGGAAACAGATTAACAAAACGCGCTCTGGTGGAAACAATTTGTACCTTCAAATTCGGGATGTATAGATATAGTTTTATATTGGTTATTTTACTTTTTACAATAAATTAATTCTGGTATTGAAATTTTATACGCTTTTATAGTTAACTGTATACGTCGGTAAGTACAATTTCTACTAATATTATAAAATACATTCAAATACACTTCACTTAAAGCAAAAGATATGCGAAATGTCGGGAAAATACATACAATCTCCCGACTCGACGTAGGGGGAACCCGCCTAACCATCAGTACGATAGGCGTCGACAGAGCTCCCGGTGTTAATCTGTCTTCCCAATAGTTATAAACAATACACACCGTAATATATTATGTCTGTGGTGAATATAATATTATAGTTCTGTCCATCATAGTTTGTGGTTGAGTGGTTCTGTCTACTGTTTGTTGTTAGGTGATATTATTATACTATTTATACCATAGACCAAATATAATATTTTAGCCTATGATCACGATTTGTATTATAAAGGCTATAGTATAGCAAGGTATAATCTTGCCAATATGATGAAAATATTTATTCTACAGACCGACAGTTCTCAAGTTGGCCACATTGTAAGTTATCAATATGTTATCTTATGAAATATACACAACAACATTTACAATTATACAATTTATATTGTATAATTTATACTACGTATAGATTAATACTTGAATTTGAATACTTCGAACATCCATCCTCGACTTAAGAGTTAAGATATAAATCGTGTTTGAGTGGTTTACAATTCTGTAATAATGGAAGTACTTATCTTTTAAATATAAATTACATTTTTAATAACTGTAGTTTTTAGAAACTGTCATCATTGATTATTTATTTTCTTTATCTATGTCTATGTATCATACTAAATGACTGACATTTTTAAAGGTAAGAAATATGGGCGTTCTTTTTGTTCGCTCTACTTATTCAAATTTTTTCACATTTAATTTATTAGGTCATTAGTTTGAAATCCATTCATATTTACTTTAACATTGTTTTTGTGCAAATATAATATGAGAGCATAGGTAGGTACCTAAATAATTTATATATTTTTATAGGTTTTATGTTAAATAGTATTTTATTAATCCAAGAAGCATACAGTGCAAATTAATAAAATTATTTTATACTTACTTCAGACTTCTAACATTTTAACTTGTCTTAAAAAAAAATTATTTATTTTAAAATTACGTTTTGCCACCAGTTGCTTTGTTGACCATTTTCCTGAATATTGTTTCTCAACCTTGGGTATTTTATAAAAATCTCTGAGCCTCCTACTATGATAATTCAGATTTGATATAGTTTGTTAGTTAAGTTTTGTAAATTAATACATATAAAAACTAGCTAACTTCAAAAATTTTAAAATATAAATTATAAAGTGAAGATAGATTTAAACTACAAAATGAAAATTTAATTTAGTTATAAATTATAACCAAACATGTAAAAACTGTATGAAATTTATAAAAATATGTTTATATTTTACATAATTTTGTATCACACTGGTTGAGAAATCCCTGTCGTAAGGACTAAAATAATGGTGTATTTATTAATGTTATAATTTATAATTCATACAATTGACCAATACTATTCAAACATAGTTAACCAAGTACAGTAAAACTTCCGTTAATAGTCACCTCTATGTAATGGTAATTTTTTTTGGTCCCGTCAAGTGTTATGGTAAAAACACATTAATACCTCTATATAGCAGTCACTCTTAATAACGGTCAAATTATAAGATAAAATAATAGAAAATATGTACGTGTGTATGGTTTGCTCAAATTATTTATGACAGTGTTAGTGATAGTTATCTTATCAAACTTTTACAATAACGTTATAGACACGCCAGGCCTGTCTATTTTATTATGTTTCATTAGTTGTCAATGTCAGTTGAAAACGTTTTAAATTGTGTGGTTATGATGATGTCCAAACAAAAACACCTAACTGTAGCAAAAAAAATAAGGCTGATAGAATTTTATGATAAAGAAAATTTGAGCGCACCAGCTCTTGCAGATAAATTTGGAATAGGGAGAACTCAATCCACCGATTTGATAAGGAATAAAGATACGGTTTTAAAACTATGGAAATCCAACAGTAATGATGAAATGAAAACTATAAAACATTGTAAAACTACATCAGTTAATAATATCAATGATGTTGTGTACGAATGGTTTTGCAAATTAATGTGTATGTATTTGGTTTTTTAGTAATATAGTGGTCATCTGGAAGTATTGCACTTCTATTAACGGCCACCTCTAAATATCGGTCATTATTTCCTGTCCCTTCGGTGACCGTTATATCGAAGTTTTACTGTACCTATTATTAACAACTTCATAAGTTTTTTTAAAATAAATGTGGATTTTCTGTTCCCTGTTAGACTCTAAATTGCATCACATACAGATTTTGTTTGAGCAACCCTTTTTCACTGCCCACAAAAGTGTCAGATTTTATTATGTTATTTTTATTTTTAGATTTGAGCGATATTTGGGATAGGTTGTTTAGTCACCGTCCATTTTTGCAAGGAGAAATCAAATATTTTTTATCAGAATTTGATGTAAGTCTAATGAATGTGTAGATCATATATTGATATGAATCAATAATTTTTATCAAAAATTTATTCCAGAAAAAATCATATAGAGCTGACGAAGAAAATCTAAAAAAAATCAGTGAACTCGTTAGTGACTTGAAAGAAAAGAAAATTGAAAGATTTTTGCAATCAAGTGGTGAAAATTTATTTTTATTGAATTCTGCCATTAGTGAAGCTTTGAATTTGAGTCAAGCAATTTTGGATCAAGAAAATAACATAATTTCAGTAAGTTTGCTTGACAATAATTGTATGCATAGAAATGTACTTAATATGTTTGGTATGAATATTTTTAGGAAGAAGACTTGAAAACTAAAGAAGAATTGCATGAAAGACGTCAAAGAGAATTGGAAACATTTACGTCTGATTTGAAAACTAGATATGAAAGTATAGATAAAGATATTGAAGATAAGGTAGAAGCAATTAAAATAAATTTTGAAGAAGACATAAATAAACTTATTGCAGACAATCAGTAAAAAACTATGGATTATAAAATAAAAATAAAAACTGATCCCCAGTTTTTGGATCTATTTAAAAAAATTGAAAAGTCCAAAGTTGACATTCCTGCCCATGTCAGTGAATGTTTTTCTGTTAAAATGTTAGACCTAGAAGCCTTCAAGTGGTTTAGTGAAAATTTGAAAAAAATTGATGGCCCTCCTCTACACACATTAATCACTGAAGACAGTATAGTTTTACCTAGCCCACCAATTGTCGAGTCGAGTCCAGAGTACAAAGAAAAAATGAGAAAATTGGAGCAACGTCTAAAGAATAAAGAATATGATGCTATGACAAAAAATGTAGATTTTCGGAGAGTTAGACTACCCGAAGATACAATTTCTTATCAAAGTGAGACTATATTTAATATGTAATAAATTTTGATCTTCTCTTTTGTGTTCTTTCAGGAAATTATTAAACTTGCAATACCTCAAAAACCTGTGAAAACTTGATTTCCCCCAGTAGATCACACATTGAATGAATATCCAAATATTTAATTAACTGTCACCTATAAAAAGAGTACTAGTAATTATATTGAAGTCCAGATCATAAAAAAAAAATGCGATCCAGGGGACAAAATGCTGTTATTTTATAGGCCATGGTTTATACAATAATTATACTATATTTAATTGTAAGTATAAATGCGAGAAATCGCATTTCATATCCGTAGACATTTTTTTGAAATTTGGAATTAGTAGAAACCGTTTATTTCATTTTATGTTTTGTCCCTAAACTTTGATCAATTCTAGTGTATCGATCATTGTTTATCTATGGGAATTCCTATTTTTATTACACTCGGTGATATTATGACAGTCATAAGTGGGTTAATCTGCCAGCACATTATTTTGAATTATGATACTGATATAATCTGAGTTAGGTAAATAATATCATATTTTTTTAATACAAAAATTAAATAAAATTTGTAGTAAGTAAGTAACATATATTGACAGTCAAATTGCCTCTGTATTCCGCTAGATTTTGCTGATTCTTGATCTATAATATTGTAACAAAGTTATCTAATACGTTAAAAATGTTAAAGCAATATTGTTTTAGTAATCTTCAGTAGCTTATCAGTTATTTAGATTAGTTAAAATAATAATCATTCTACAAAATGTCAACTAAATAAGTTTCCTTAATTGTCCTATTATAATAAAATAAAATAGGATGCATAAAAGAGAATGATCAACATCATGTATTGTGCAATCTGTATTTTTGAAACACAAAAATTAATCATTTGTATGTTTCAGTTAAACAAATCAATAGACAGTTGATAGCAGTCCTTCAATTTGTGATTTCAACAGCTGCTGGTTTTTTATTTGGGTTTTTGGGTATTGAGTTAATGCTAAGTACAACCTTTGATTTAGGTTTTAAGTTATTGTTGGGAATCATATGTGCTCTAATTATAGCATTAGCTGAAATTTACTTTTTAGCCAAAAAATTATCTGAAGATTTTGAGCCATTAGATACAACTGGTGGCAAAGTGCATCAAGATTAATTGTTGTAGTTAATTTATCTAACTATTTCTTATCTTCCTCAAATTGTTAAAATTCTAAAAACTGTTTAAAACTATGGGGCAAGAATTGTTTATATTATTGTCTTAATTTATGTATGCAAAATTGATAAAACATTACTTTATTTTATAAAAATATTAATTGGTTTTAATTGTTAAATTATTTAAATACTGCTTTAAGTATGTTTTTTTTTATGGATGTAAACATGTAGCATTGTAATAAAGTTGTAAAGTTTTCAGATTTGATCAATGAAAGTTTTACATATTGAATATAATATTTAAAAATGTTATAACTTTTGTATTAAAATGGCGCAAATGTGTTATTGATGGACTGTCTGACTGATTTCAATTATTATTATATAATACATTAATACCTATTTTACGATTTTATTATTTTGTTTTCAATTAATGCTCATTATGAACAGTGGCATCATTTGAGTTTTATTATAGGGATTTCACGGGTGAAAGTTATTACCTACTTGACATTTTTGAATAGCGTAGCCACGTAGATAATACAATGTTTTTTGCAATACTGATATTGAAAATAAAATATCGAAAATCGACTCATACCTACATAAGATACTTCTATTCAACTTTGATTACCATTAATTAATTTTTTTAAACTTTTTTATGATATTTTAATGTATGTCAAATGATTTATAAAATATTTTTGTAGGTTTGCAGTATTACTGGTGATTAATAGGTAATAGTAATTTGATTTTAATATTTTTTTTTGTGATAACCAACTAATAGGTATATTTTAAGTTTTTAAAAACTGTTCTTTTAGATTCTGAGCGAACTTTTCTGATAGGAAAGTGAATCTAGTTGGTACTTTTGGCGGGGGGGGGGGGGGGTCAAAAGTAAAACTTTTCCAGTAGTTTTCAAAAGCGCCGTGAAAAACAAAAGAAAAATTTAGGAAAAACGGGAATTTTTAAGCAAAATCTGTTTTCGAAAAAATCGATTTTAGTTTTTGGTGCAACTCTAAAACATATGACCGTAGGTACATGAAATTTTGACTGAATGTTTATATTAGCATTTTCTATACACCATAACTTTTTCCAAATATTTTGACTTACTTTGAGCTGTTTACGAACATTTTCAGTTTCCATTATTTTAGTTTTTTCTATAAATATCAATAACATTTTATTTGTTGGGTAAAAAAGCTTGAAAATTTAATACACGGCTCCTACTATATTGTTACAATGACATTTGAAAAATATTAAAAATCCTTAGTCACAGTTTTTATTTATAAACATTTAAAAAGTTCTAATATTGACAAAATACGAAAAAATTACGAAAATTAGAAACTTATTTTGGGTTGAAAATTCATAAAAAATTTTTCATTTTCAATCTAAGATTTGAAAATGTAACACAAGATTATCTTTAAGTTTATCTACCTTTATCAAAAAAAAAATGTCTACAAGAAACTCAAATTAAATTTTTATGACCGTTTGAAATTCATATTTTTACAACATTTGATATTCACTCGATTTCTCGTGTAACGATATTCTTATTTTGTTGTAATTAAAAAAACGTATGACTGTAGATACTTGAAAATTTCACTGAATGTTTATATTAGCATTTTCAATACACGATAAAATTTTGAAAATAATTTGACTCTTTTTGAGCTGTTTACGGACATTGTTAGTTTTTAATTTTTTTAGTTTTTTTTTCTATAAATATCAATTAAATTTTTTTCGTTGGGTAGAAAAGCGTGGAAATTTAATGCAAGGCTCCTGATATATTGTTACAATAGCAGTTGAAAAATATTGAAAATACATAGGCACAATTTTTTTTTATAAGCATTTAAAGTTCATTCAAATTTAAAATTTAATAATTATTTTGTAATTAAAAATTTATAAAATGTTCAACTTTTGTAGCCAAGGATTAAAAATTTAAAACGAAATTCCACGTAAATAGATTATATATAAATTACTATACATATATCAGATATCTAGGTAAGTACATCTATAAAAAAAGTGGTTAAGTGGGTGTCGTTCTACTGTACAGTAGGTCAGTCCAGTGGCGGCTATAACTTATCTAAAAAGGTGCTCAAACATCCTTTTCATAATTGGGGTGAGAGTGTGGAAGCCGTTGGGTCTCGGATATCCAGACCCCAGTATCACAATGACAGATTTCAATCTGGATCGGGGCCTATGCTTCTCGGATGTTGTCGGCTATTTCGAGGATGACTGATGTCCCTGTAAATGGCATTGTCGAATGATAATATGTTTAACCGTGATTATTTATTATTATGGTGGACTGGGTATCACTTTTGGGCAGTCATGAAAATGCAACGTTTAAATTTATATTCATCATTCAAGATCTACGAAGGAGACAGTGTCTTCTTATTGTCCGATGACCCTAGGAAATCAAAACTAAAGTTTTGAAGTTCGGCTCTGATGCTTAGGTGAATAGCGTAGGTTGCTCTGAGCCCGCCTTCCTGTTAAAAGTATGGAATTTTTTTTTCACATTAGACATAAAGACGGCATATGGGAAATATTGAGTAGGTTGTAGGTAGGTATGCTGGAAATTGGACTGGATCTAAATAATGCTCCGGAAGCTAGCCCTGAATTAAGTAGGTACTGTTTCAATAATTTTTTTTTGTGATGTCGACTTCATCTTTAGAATTGGGAACAGCATTGCTTGACTTGTTGAAGTTTATATGATAATTGCGACAATCAAGTTAATATTTTTTCCAACCTTACACCAAGATACTTGCCGGTCGGCTTCTAATATAGGGATTGTATATTCTTAAAATTTAGCGTTGGTGGAATACGGTTACGACGTAGAATGAACAAAACGCTTACACTTTTGAAGGGATTTATTGATATTTTCTAATTATTGCACTAAGATAATACATTACAAATGATTTTGTAAATTAACTGTATAGTTGCTTCTATGAGACAAGATTTAATGTACATTATAAAAATAATACTAAAAATAAAAACTACAAATATTTAGTCATAACTAGAATAATAAAATTAGTATAATATTAATATTGTAGTATTATTTTTAATTTAATTTTAGTTTTAATTATTACATTAATCTAGATTTGAAATTTTTTGAATGCATTGAATATGAAAACTATGAATGACATACATAAATATAATGATATAAATTATAATGTGTATATTGTTTATACACATATTTTAACGTTTAAGTATAATTCTGGTCGTCGGTAAGAATTTAACTTTTACTTTAAAAAAAAATAAACTACACTATTTAATATACCCATGCATATAAAATTGATATTATAATAGTAAGTTGGCTATAGTAAATAAACATAAGTTTAATACCGTGCTGGCTAAAAAGGAGAATATATTGTTTAACTAATGTTTAATCGAATAGAATTTATTTATACCTAATTGTTTTAAATGTATCCAATTAGTTTTATTGTTTTGATTTTTTTGAATTTTAGATTTAATATTGAGTGTTTAAACTTAAAAATAAAGTTATGAATTAATTAAATTGTTTTTCCTCTACTTAAAATAATCAACATTCAATATTGCAGGTCGTACGGAAGTTGTCGAAGCACCTAATTCGCAAGAAGTTCCTGCAACGTCGTCGATATACGACCACATGGAAAAAAAATGGAAGTCCATATTTTACTGCTGTCCCCCATCTCGCTGGTTATGATTAGAAAATAAATGTTTGAGAACATTTTTATTTTTTATTTTTTACGCATTATTAGTAGTTCTCAATGAGAATGAAACTGATAATAATAATGCATTGATGATTTAAAAATATTTCATAATAATACGTAATATAAATGAAAATAGTTGGTGACGAGGATAGTATTTTAAATGTTATAATTAGGGCTCGGAAATTGTAGAGTAGTATATTATTTTATATGCTACAAGCTATGCAATGGTCAGTTTAAAAATCGAAAATTTAAAATGCACGTTTAGCATATTTCGTCAATTTTAGGGGAAAAGTACATATTTCTTGATCTTCATACGCATATTAATATATTTTCTAAAAAAAAAATTGATCATTTTTTTTCTTAAGCTATGGATTTTAATAATAATATTGAATATATAACTCCATATTAATGTAGGTAGGTATTTATTGACAATATCTCTATCGCATCTATATTCCGATGTACTATCTTTTCAAATATATTTTTTTCAGTTCCATAATATCTCAAAATGCCATACAGTTTTTCGCCATATTTTAAATATTATAAATTTATTTTTCCAAATTTTACATTTCTTTTAGTTCAATAGAAAATGGCTTTTTTGGAGTTTTAAATTTTTATGAACAATAATCTAACTATTTTGCATATTTGACATTTTTTTCATGCATATTTAATATTTTTTTTGGGCATATTTACATGTATATTTTTCCTTTTTTAGCTCCTATAACTTCCGAGCACTATCTAGCATATAGCACTTTAACACCTGTTTAACTTATAACTCTCTGAGTGTTGGCAAAAAAATTAACAGTGCCTTTTGTTTAATAATATAAATAATTAAAGTCTTATAATATTTCCTATTGATTTAAATTTATATCCATAAATTCACCTTATAAAAAAAACTCAAGCTGCATCAATGAATTCCATAATATTCAATCATGGACAGACTTTTTCAAATTTTACCATCATTACATTATTATTTTTCTAATTATTGTCAACCGTGAGAGTCCTTTATCTTAACCTACCTATTAAACAAATCTTATATAGGTACATTAAAAACAAAACGTATCCTCCATTGTCCATTGATCATTAACAGTAAATTACTTTTTGATGAAAGTGTGGATAAAATTAACACTTTAATTGTACATGTGTATTAGACCTTAACGGGGATACCACAATAAAAAAAATGCGCCATGTGTAATACCTCATGCATTTAAATGTTGTCGTTTTTGAGCAAAAGGTGGTGTGGAAATTTGCACACCACTACCTGTTGATTAAAGAAATTACGATGTATAATGTATTAATGTTATACCTACACTTAGTGACATACAGTCTTCGCTCAGAATCGTTTTTTTGTGTACAATGATATCATTGAATTCAATTTTAATTCATCCATGATCCATTACAGTATTTCACACGACACCTAATGTACAGTAGAATAATACCCACTTGCCCACCTTTTTAGTTTTAAAATTATAAATTATTTTACAAACTTTAACAAAGTTTACCATGGGTCATATGCCCCTTGTCCATCCTGCACACACTAAACCAAAATAAAAAATGAATACCAATAGGTAAATATATTAAATCTCAGCTATCAGACTGACACAATAATTTTAAATTTGTGAATTTGGCCATGTCTTTTGTGTTATCACTACACAATGTATACAAAGAAAATTTTTTTTACATAATTTGTAGGTGAATTCAATAATTATAATAATTTAAATTAAAATACATTATTCATAAACATATAAATTTTATATTTTATTTCAATAGACTATTTAGAAACTTGTATCTAGGTAAATAAATCATTAAACTAATAGAATAATGAAAACTAAATTAGTTTATCAACAACTTTTTAAACAACACAATATTATCTTTTTTTAAGTTGGTTGGATTAACAATTCTGTTTTCATCTTTCCACTTCGGCGTCATTTGATTCCAATCTCTATTATTTATGTTTAACTTATTTAATAATTGATCAGCTAGTACAGGTACAATTGGCTGTAAAGCTAACCCAGAAATTCTCAAAGTCTCCATAGTTATATGTAGTATACAATCCAATTTATTGACATCTTGTTTAGCTAATTCCCATGGTTTATTGTACTCAAAAAATCGATTGCAACACTGTAATGTGGCTATTATTTCATCGATACCTTTGTAAAAATTTAATTCTTCATAATGACTTCCAACTATATCTGCAAGAACCTCTAATCTTTTATTTAATTCAATGAAATATGAATCAGCTAATAACCTTTCAATCTGTAGTAAATCTAATTTTGGGTAATTGAGATTTGGGTTGATGGCTTTTCCACAGCAACGGTTCAATAGGTTACCCAATGTGTCTGCTAATTCAGCATTTAATATTCTTTTAATTTTCAGATCACTGTAGTTACCATCACTGTGAGCTGTACCTTCTCTAAGCAAAAAATATCTTAAACCAGATTCAGTATACTGGCAACCAGCATTTATTGGATCTACTACATTTCCTTTGGTTTTAGACATTTTTTCATCGTTAACTTTCCAATGAGAATGTACAAAAATTTGTTCTGGGAGTTTCAAACCTGCAGCTATTAAGAATATAGGCCATAATATTCCATGGAATTTCAAAATATCTTTACCGCATACTTGGACATTTGGAGGCCAAATTTTGCTGTCTGGATATCCAGAAACAGTTAAATAATTAACAAGAGCATCTAGCCATACATATACAGTCTGTGTATCATCTTTTGGTACTGGAATACCCCAACTGACCCGATTTTTTGGTCTTGACAATGATATATCATATAAATCATTTACCTCTCTATTCAGTATTTCATGGAACACCTTCGGTTTAATTCTGTCTGGTTTACTCAACCAACATTGAAGATCATGTTTGAAAGGACGTAGGTCAAATTTATAATTGTCTTCTTCAGCCCACTCAACTTGTCTTCCTGATTCTTTACTAACACGTACATTATTAACTAATTCGATTTGATCTTGTGACAAAAAAGTTTCATCAGCTGTACAATACCAACCAGAATACTTTCCTTTTCTTATATGTGGTTGTAATTTATTCCAAAAATAACGTACACAGTTTTTGTGGTTTTCCGCTGTTGTTCTTATGAAAGATGTATGGCTAATATCAAATTTATCAAATGTAGTTTGATAACTACTTGAAATTTTTGTACAATAGTTTTCCACAGATATTTTACAATTATCAGCGGCTTTTTGTACTTTTAATCCATGTTCATCAGTACCAGTACTAAAAATAATATTTAAACTTGGGTTAAGTAATTTTTGAAATCTTGCAGAAGCATCAGCTATTAAAGCACTGTATAGATGCCCAATGTGTGGACCTAAAATAAAAAGTACATTTATATATTAATACATATATATTTCAAAAATGCATAGAAATTAGAAATAGTAGTTGTTATTCAGCATACAAATATAATATAGAATATATAATTAAATTACGTGTTGGAGCAGTTTTTCTTAAACTGTGTTCTGTAAAAACTCGTAGAGGTTCCGTTTTTTTTTTTAAATCCAAAAGTTAATGAAAATATTACTGCTTAGGAATCAATTCGGCAAAACAAACCATGAATGATGTAAATGTGAAAATGTTCATTTCTCGAAAATGCGTCATATCTTCACCGGAACAAAAAATTATATACGTTTGTTGTTGTTTTATACTTTTGTAAACCCTCCTCTTTTGAAAAAATTTTCATAGACGTTTCACATAAAAAAATGTTGTGGTTTGGTGTTCCGTGATCTCAAAATGTTTAAGAAACACTGTGTTGGAGAATAAGGACCAAAGGGCTAAGCCTGTATGCAGTTCAGACTTTAATGACAGCATTAAAAATAAAAGTTAATAGAATGGGTCTAAATCATAAGAAAATTTTGGTATGTGACTATATGAGTAAATACACGAGTGTTCAGTTTTCAATTCAATGTATTTTAATAGGTAATTAAACAAATGTATTACTATTTTTAGTAATGTAACACTTATGCTAATATCTTATTATCTCTTATTCATCTGACAAGCCAAATACCTTTTCTAATTACAATTAAATAATAATAATATTTATTAATATTTAATACACATACCTACAATAAACAAATTATATAGAACTATTATAAATCATGTATGAAATATAAATCCTTACTTGCATTTACGTAAAATATTGGTGTTGTAATAAAGTATGAAGTCTTTTTAGTTACATCTTTGAAACTTGTACTTATTCGTGACATAATAATAATCTTCGAAATAGTATTTAAGTATAGTAATTCTATATTTTGTGTAAAACCTCTTTAATACATTCTTCTTAATTTAAACCGTTATAATATAATATTGTATTCAATGAAAATACAATAATATACTAACGTTCTTGGTCAACGAAGTGAAAAAAAAATTCAGAACCAGGAACGACAGAAACAAATCAAGACTTCCACACTTCCATAATACGTATAGTTCAAGTTTCAACAATTCAATATTCAATTTCCCAAATCCCAATTCCAAAATCCTGATTCTTTAATAATATTATTATCACTATAATCAAAGTTTTATCACAGAATAGATAATATTATCGTTTTATCCACGAATATAATATAATAGTATCTATGGCCGTAGTTTTATAAAAGACCTATAAACAATAAACTAGTACCATTGAACAATTTTAAATTTTGTGAAACTAGTGCATAGAGTAATATTATACTCTATATAATATTTAATGAACTCATAGACCTATTAACTAAGTTTAATAGGTCTATGAATGAACTAGTCACTAGTGCCGGCTGTTATCACATTGATTATGCATAAATATTTGATAATAAATGCTGATAAAAATGATAACAAATTACTACAGAATGTGTAGATAGTATCTAAACCCGTGGCGACTACATAGTGAGGATCGGACGTGAAACGAACCACATTTCACTATTCACATAGTCACGTTTACGATTAACTAATATTACTTATTAGTAAAGTAAGGACTTATTAATAGTTCAAATATAAAAATAAATCAGTTTAATTTTGATGGTTATAGTGAGAAGATGGACTATAAAGAAGAGCAACAGAACGAAATCGATGCATTGGACTCCATATACTGCGGTGAAATGATAAGTAAGCATATTAGGTTTATGACAGCGAAAATTTATTAAACACCCAATAGTTTTTAAATTATGGTTAATACCTATATTTTTATTTAAGTTTCAGGTTCCGTTCCTTATTACCAATTCGAAATCCCAGTTAAATCAGACGAGTTCGATAGTGTTCAGCATGATATTGGCCTGTCATGTTGTTTAAAATTTGAGTACGTTGAAAAATATCCTGATGATCCACCCATTGTAGAAATTGAAGATGTTATCGGATTTGAAGAACAAGAAGACGAGCTAAAAGAGTATTTAATACAACAAGTAATAAATATAATATAATATAATATAATAACATAAATCAATTGTTAATTTATAAATTATTTTTAAGGCTCAAGATAATGTTGGGATGGTGATGATATTTACTTTAGTATCGGCAGCACAAGAATGGATGAATAACTATTCAGATAGTGAAAAACAAAGAAAAATAGATGATGATGATAAAAGACGCGAAAAAGAAATGGAAGCCGAATTAGTTAGTATTGATTGTACTATTTAATATTTTATAACTTTATACTCTAAAATTAGTTCAATCAACTTAAAAAATGCTTTCCTTTTCCTTTAGAAACGTTTTGAAGGCACCAAAGTTACAGTTGAATCATTTTTACGGTGGAAGTTCAACTTTGAAGAAGACATGGGAGTTTTAAAGAAACGAAATGAAGAGGAAAAAAATAAGAAACTTACAGGACGTGAATTATTTATGACTGATAAATCACTAAATGAATCCGACTTAAAATTCTTAGAAGAAGGTTGGTTTATTTTTAAAAATAATTAAAACAAATTATTCTGGTAGACTTAAGGTCAACACTAAAAATATTTTTGTTATATTAATAAAATAGCTTTAAATTCTTATGTTATATCATTGAAAAAGTAAACATAAGATTATTTCCTATGTATAACGAACTGTACTTAGATAAAGTTTAAACAAATTTAAGTTTATTAAGACTGTAGGAGTAATGCGAACAAACAAAACAATTTATTTATGTATCCACTATAGGAAATTTACATTATGTGATTACGCTTAAACAAGAATAAGTACATAATTTGCAAATAAGTTTTTGACACTTCTTGTCATATGTATTATTCAATTTTATAGCTAATCAAAAGTATCCCAATAATAATATTGATTGATATTATGCTTATTACGTAAAATTGAAATGACTTACACACTTTATTTTTTAGGAGATTCGGTGAAAGTTGATGAATCATTATTTGAAGAAATAGATGATCTGGATATTGGTGATGCTGGAAGTTCTGATGATAGTTGAACATTGTTTAAGAATATTTGTGTAAAACTCAAACTGTAAATATAAAATACTTAAAAAGTAAAAAATATTATTAAGTATTATAAGGTATATTATTATAATATTTAATATTGTCGAATTAATTCAATATTTGCATGTTGAAAATTCTAAATCGAAATATATATTAATTGTTGTATGAATGTAATCTCTTGAGTCATATATCAATTAATTAATAAATATGTTTTATTTTTATAACATGAAATAAATAAAATAACTTGTCCGCTCAAAAGTAATAAACTACCTTCCTGATAAGTTAAATATACTTTTTGCTCTAATTATAAACACAAATTAAATAAAAATGATAAGGCCATATAGGGAGTAAATTATATTCATGTCATGTATGATAAATTGATAACTAAAAAATAATCAACAAAAAATCTTATATAGTTTACGTAAGTCCAATGTTATATACATGTTATTTTATTTTGAATATTTGGTTTTGTATTCTATCTATAAACCAACTACCAACAATAAAAAATTAACAAATGAGTTTAAAGATACCTAACTAGGTTGGAAGACAGAAAGTACTAAATATGATTTATTATTTATTAATTATGTTCTTAATTGTTTAATAAGAGTATGATATATGTTGAGAACAAAATGAACACGCAGTCAAAAATACTATATATACATATATTTTGAACTTGGTATTTGTATTCCAGAATTCAACAACTATTAGAAAACCTGATGAAAATATGGGATTTTTTAATCAGTTCTACCTTAACATTTTTATAAGTATAATAAACTACTAACATAATAATATTATAATATATTATATTTCTGTTTATAACTTTAAAAAAAATTCTACATCCGAAAAAGATATTCATAGAGATCACACATCTTAGTGTGATTGGAGGGATTATTGGCTCTGGCTATAAAACATGCAACGTAGGAATTTGAAATTTATTCTTGTTCTATTCTTGTACAAATCAATCTACAATGTAAAGTCTATCCTTTTACTTTATTGCTCAGTTCTCCAAAAATTGATTAAACATATTTTGTATATTATATTCTAAAAGTCGTAGTCGTAGACTACGACTTCACCTTATCCTATATGGTAGAGACAGGCATCACGGTAGCTATGATGACTTAATTTTATATTATTTGTAACGTATTTTGAATTTTTTTTAAATGATAAATAAATTATGTTACATAAGGGTAAGTATTTTGCGAACAGGAAGTTCATCTCCATGTAACAATACAACAACGAAAAAAAAAGGGGGGTAAGTGGATGTCGCTCTGCTGTACAGTAGGTTACAAGTGGGTCAATGTATAGTGAATTGTATTAAACTTGAATTCGATAATATAACATCATTGTATAAGAAAAACGATTCTGAGCGTAGACGGTTTGTCAGTCTGGATTTTATATTGTTATTATTTATTATACTATTATAGCATGTAAGTTGAATTAATATTATAATTTATAATATTACTATTTTTTATTCATTGCTATGGTGATAAACAAAGTGTTAGAAATTAAAATTCTATTTTAAGCGGTTTTTTGTAATTTGTCGGTAGTTTTTCACGTACTATTCCCGCTATGGAGATTTGAAAATTGTATTTTTACCTACTAAATATTAATCCATCAACGTTAATAATTTATTTGTGGAAATGGACCAAGTATAATAAAATAATGCTAGTTCCAAATTTCCAATACCTATTAAGTATATTTTATATTTTTGTAAAACTATTTTAAGGACTATTATCCTTAGTTCAAACATTTTAATAACTAAAAACTACTCATTCGAATTAGTTATGTAGGTACATCAACATTTTCAAAAAAATTATCCATTAAATAATTTACAGTAAAAAAAGGGGTGGGGGGTTCTCATTTGAAAAATAGTTTTTGTATAGCTACAGGATACTCACTCCTTAAGTAGCACAACAAAATTCAAGAATTTGAATGAATTCATTATTAAAGGAAAATGGACGCGATTGGTTGTGTTGAGCATGCTTGGTGAATCACGCTGTATATTTATATATTTTATTATTTTCAGAAAGAATACAAACACCATAAAAGAATATATTTGAAAGTGTACTAATTTACCTTACCTAGGTATAAGTAAAAAATTATAGATGTTTTATTTAATTTTCCAGTTAAAGTTCAAAACTTTTGATTAAATGGTTTCAATATGTTAACAATAATATTAGCATACATTTATGGAACGTCTAATTTAAACGAACATATTCCGACTGTACATAATTATAATATATGTATATTATTCCACCGTTATTCTTATTTATTGTGTTTAATAATATTAATACATAAGTCATAAATGTTGGTAGGGACTATAAAAATTGTTCAGAAATGAAATATAAAAGTTATGCGTTTTATGATGAAAAATGACTATAATCGTTGTCTTTATCGTTGAACTTTGATGAACTTATCAAGTAGCGGGCGAGTATATTGCATTTTAAGCTATAATCAGCAATCAAATATGAAATAAATTATAAATTTATTCCGTTTACCTTGCCGGGTGCCATCTATAATAATACCACCTAAACTGTATACCATGCAGTATTAATTCAAGTTTCAACACATAGTTTCCATATTATGTTATTATAGCACTTACTTTATTATACGTATAGTAGTTGATATAATGTTTATTGAATTCATGTTAATGACGTTGTTATTAAAATCGATCAAATTTAAGCAATTCGATTTTAAAAACACCAAGTTAAAAGTAAGTGATTTTTTTTGCTCTATACCTAGAGGATTTAGAATTATAACATGTTAGTGTTGAATGTTGATAATAAATAACGATAAATAGGTAAATAATATACGTTTTTATTTACTCAATTCTATAAATAGACCATTGAAGGTTTATTACAAATTCGAATACGCATACAGTATATCCATATAGGTACTCGTGCAAACTATTGTCTATTTGTCTATATGAATTAGGTTATAACACAAACAGGGCCAAAGTCCACAGGGTTGGATGTAGGAACTTTTTTATGTCATAGGCAAAATGTTGAAAAGACCGCCCATGAAAATTGCACAAATTCTGAAATGCAACACCACTAAAAGACGCTCGTGAACCACATACATACCTAAATACCTAATTGTATATTATTATTTATTTCACGCAGTCATTCTTCCCTTATATACAGGGAAAGGTTCTGCAAATTTAGGAAGAAAACTATATTTATAACGTATCATGGTATGAAAAACAATATTCAAACTGCAATATTTATAAAAGAAATTTTAATTTGACAAATAAAGTACCTAACGGACACCTCTTTTTATAGACTTACTTTTTAAATAATTTTTTTTAAAATAGAATTCATAAAAAAAATAGTGCCTTGCTAGGTTTTGGGGCTACAAACAATTAGGGACCATAGGCATAATTTCTATGTCCCCATGACTCCATCATACCATTGATATCTTACTTTTATCAATATCTACCATATAGATGGTAATATTTAATTTTAATTAACTGACGCCCAGTCGCGAAATTTGACAACGAATATAAGGATATTTACAATTTAAGTACTTATCTAATAATGAACAGAAGTTAAATTAAATCAAAATGGACAGAGTAAAGAATTATTAGTAAACATTGGTTTTACTTTAAATGTGTATTATTTAACATTAACATTATCTATAAATATCTATATAATAAAAATAAAAAGCTGTCCGAAAACGGCTAGACCGATCTGGCCTATTTTTTTTTTTTAGAAAATGAGGGTATTTCGGAAAAAAATTGGAAAAATCTGGTAAAACTAAAAAGCCTTTTTTTTGGTCGAAAAGCCAAAAAATATTTTGAAAATTGTTCGGTGTATAGGAAATGTTAATATAAGCATTCAGTGAAAATGTCATATCTACAGTAATTTATTTTAGAGTTACACCAAAAACCAAAATCAATGGTATTATATAATAATAAAATACCTATTATACATTTTATATAACGCATTCTCAGTTCTGCAGATACAATTATCATATTTTTAATAAGTAGTGTTAATAAATAAGCAAGTAAATTATTGCTTATTTTTTTTTCAACACCTACCTACCTAACAATCAAAGATTATAATATTATTTAGTTTTTACTTTTCTTACTGACTAATAAGTAATGGGTAATAACATTTGAGTTTCAATCTAGGGATTATTGTTATAATTTCTTCTGAAATATAAATGTATCTACTATCTATAGTTTACCTATTTATTGGCTATAATTATCTATTAACTATTGCCATTAGCAATATTAATCATTATGGTTTATTATAAAATAATATTCAATTGATAATTTGGTGGTATGCGCTGATTAATATTGGTCATTTTAATAGAAGTGTACCTATTAGATAATTAGTAATAATGTAATATTATTTTTAGATACCTATAAGTATAAAAGTACTTATACCTATAAGTATTAAAACATTTAAAACTGTAAAAATGTTGGGGGGAAGACTAAATCTACGTTTGACTTACCTTAGATAATTTATCTATATAGTATATATTATTTTATTATTGTACATCTCCAGCTATTAGGTTTAATTTTGTCTGTTCAATGAGAGGTATTTTTTATTTTCTAGAAGATTTTGGTGGTTTGGAAGTTTCCGCACAAGGGACCAAAGTTGGGCGCAACGTTGATTTATTACAAATGGTACCCGAAGGCCGTTCAGATATTTATTAGGACTTCTTGGATATCAATAAAAAGCAAAATTACCGTGATTCAGTGAAGCACTAAAGCATATTATAATATATAGGTATATGTATATTACAAGGTAGGATACTATACAAATGCTGGCATGCTGCAGAGTGCAAAGTGCAGCAGTGTATGTATGTATATATGCCTACCTAAATGGGTATATATATATTTATTATAATAGCATTAACCAATAGGCCACCGCTACTGCAATAGATGAATGAGATCAACTGCACGCCTGCATGAATACATAATATTAAATTATTTTTAATGCCGTCGTTTTATATAATTTGTATCAATTACACCATTATAGGTACTGCACACAATGTTAGGCCCTGCAGTTTAATAGTTAGGCACGAGGTACCTACTAACCTATATACCAACTTACAGTAATATAATATATAAAATACAATATCATCATGTATATTATATTACCTACTCATTTATAGGCGTAATAATTGATTTTTCTATAATTAGTATAATTCTATTACACATTATATGTGCACATTTGTATTTTAATTTTTAATTTTAAGTAGTAAGTAGGTAGGTAAAAAAAATGTATAAAATAAAATAAAAAAAAATTCAAACTTTTTGGTCTTTTTTTTTTAAATCTTGTCAAAATATGATAACAATATGAATTTGGCGGTTTTCGAATTTCGTTTTCATAACAAGATTTAAACTGATAATATGAAACAGAATTGTCAATTATTGTTTCAAACATATTATTGTTATTTGCATAGATGTTGTGAGACTTAATGGTTGTTATTACTTTTATTATTTTATTAAAACATTTAAATTCACATAAGTATCTACCAAAACGGCTAAACCAAACCTTTTGTAATATTGTGTTTGTCAGTTCATGTCCGTATTTATATTATTATTGACTGTGAAATTAATATAGTACCTTTTTTAATACATATTTTGGTTTAAAATCGTGTACAATTTTATTGTTCGTGATTGAGTGAGTTTGACACGTAATAGTTACGGTTTGAAGAACTAAATTTCGCCTGCCAAATCCAGTAATATTCAAAATGTCCATCGACAACACTAATTTAGAAGAGATGGTTGAGAAAACACTAGAATCTACTGGTGTCTTGTCTAAAATGAGAGTTAGTAGATGATCATGAATCAATTAATACTGTATTATAACATTTTTGTTTTTTGTCATGTAATAGGCGGAACTTCGAGCAAATGTTTTTCATGTTCTTGAAAAAGGTTCATCATTTCAGGTATAAATTGTATATTTATGATTATAAGTCAATTAGTTAACAGAAAATATATTACCCTCAATGCTTGCGCAATTTGCACGCCATATTTAGTGTTATAGCATAGTAGTAGGTAAAAATAGAGAATACTGGAACAGAATCCTACTGATCATCCCGTGCACACTTTTTGCTCATCCCATGGTTGATCATCTTGCCATCTATCACACGCGTATACGATATACCCGTGTGTACGGGATGATCAGCGGGTATAGGGATAAGCCAGCAGGATGCTGTTCCAGTATTCTCTATTTTTACCTACTCATAGTCTAGTATAGAGAACCTCGATATTATAGTTCTCATATCAAAGCTTTCTAGTTTGAGGTATAAACTTATTACTTAGTATTTGTTAAATATAAAAATCTTGGTCCCTTTATCCCTTGTTTAATTCTTAAATTTATAGCAGTTTTAAAATAAGATAACACAACTTGGGTTATTCATATTATAGAGGCGAAAAGTCTTTAACTCTTTTAGACTTTCTAATAATGAGTATGATTGAGCGTTTATTACAATTTCTCTTATTGTTTTAAGCTTGCACTATAATATGTAGGCAGGTATATTTAATTATTAATGATTATTTATTATTTTCTTCCAGAATAAATTGTATACAGACAAAATTAAAGACTTTGTTTCTAATAATAATGGAACATTATTGTTATCATTAGTTAAAGATTTGTTTGAGTATTTAGAGCTAACGTTTACAACATCTGTATTTGATTCTGAAACTGGCGCTGCACATCAATATCAATACAAAGATAAAGATGATATTTTTGAAGAACTTTCTCTTTCAAAGGGTAATATTTATTATATTAACTAAATAACTTTTACATAACTCAAGGACAACCAACTGCCAGTTTTTATTATGCTTAATTAAGTATACATTATTAAATTATTTAAAAAAACAAAATTGAACTTTTTTTTTTATATTTTTATTTGACATAAACAATTTATACAAATCAGCACTATAATTTTATATGATATGATTAGTATACAACTTGAAAGGTATGATTCAAGTAGCCACCCATTTGTGACTCTTGGCTAGTTGATTAATTTTATTAATTATTCCATTTTTTTTTTTTTCAATTTTTAGAGGCGTTAGATATTAAAGTTTTGCAGAAGGTCACGGTACAACTTACTTTTTAACCTACGGTTAGAATTTTTCTGGGAGTGTAAGGATGAAAAGATCTTTTATGAGCGTTAGGATGAGTTTGGAGTCGTTTATGGAAGCGTGTGTAGAAGAAATGGGTCTCCTGATTTCCTCTTCTATTGTTCTCATATGGAAGTCATTATGAAAAGTTAAATTAGAGATATATGGCAAATAGTCGTTGAATGATATATTTTGGAACATTTGAATTCTATTAGTGTAAGTTTTTTCTTCCGCATCACATAATATTGAAGTCCATATGCCTAGATCGGTTTTTGTAGAGCTTCATAGATTAATAGTTTGGTGTTTAGAGTGGAGCATTTTATTTATTTATAATTAAAAGAAGTCTAAGCATATGCATACAATTATTTAATGTTAGTCTTTTGGTTTCAAAGTGTTTATTCCATATCAGTCTTTTATAAAGGATTAAGCCCAAGTAACTGACTGTATCGGATATAGGGATTTGGGAATTGGGCATATTCCTTGTTTGAGTGTATAGATTTATTTTGGTTTATTTTGACTCATAATTTGTCATACCACTCAGATAAGGGATTAAGATGCATTTGTAAATTTCATGAAGTATCTAAAGGATCCTCATTTATAGATAAAATTACTTTGCCGTCGGCATAATCGGCTACGATAAATTGAACATAAAATTGTTAATTTGTTAGAGTTGGAATAAATTACACAAAATATCAAAATAGATGTAAAATACAGAAATATGGTCTCTGTATTTATTTTATCTTACTATGGCATGGATTTGAAGTTTATTATGCTGTAATTTTTATGTACTAAAATAAAATATGCATAATATGGTGTTTAGAGTTCTGCTTATAAGTATGTTATCTTGGAATCTAGGAAAAAAAAGCCCTGTACCAACTAAATACATTATTCTTTTTTATTATGATTTACATAATTAATTATAATCATTACATTTATCAATGTACCTAACACTTCTTTAATATAATATCTATAACCATAAAATATATAATATTCTAAAATACTAGTTTACTAATAATTGTTTTTCATTAATTATTATATTATTAGGTATGTATCTAATTTAATATTTATTAAACTAGACAATACATTTATTTTATTAAAAGGTAACTATAAAAAAAATTACATATAGTATATGACATTAAACAGTAACTAATTAAATCACAGTTAAAAAATAATATAACATAAACCATAAATCAAAATATATATAATAAATAGTTCAATAACATATTATTATATATTATATATTACTTATTAATTATTATAAAGTATACAAGTATAGCTGCAATCTTTTATCTTGCAATTACTTTTATTACCCTGTTATATTTTAATCTTTTATACTTCAAATGCATATTTATATCTATAGTTAAATAAATATTTGGTGTATTATTTTATTAAATTTTTTTATGATATTAAATTATATACTATACATATATATATGGTTATAGAATTTACCTATGTTCAAAAAAGGTTAGGTTACCTATATACAAATATTAAATTACAAAATGTATACTATAATGAAAATGCGTTATGTATTTAGTGAGTACGGAGCTTTTTTTACCGTATTTTGATATTGGGGCTTTTTTTTTCCGAATACCGTTATCTTGTGTTTAGTCACTTTCATTTTTTTATTGCGTGAAAATACATAGTACATGCTGTTTCATAATTATTTTAACTATATTTTAATATTATACATAAATGCTTTGAACAACTTATAATTTAGTATATTTATGTACAATATAGATTGTATTAGGTAGTTAATATATTTTGAATGGTTAAGTTTAATTAAGTTTTGGTCTTAACATTAACATTTAAGAATAGGAACGTTTTATTGATCTATTTTTAAGGATTTATTACAAATTTATTTTAGATGATAAAAGACCTTTATTGTTACAAATTCTTGAAACTTACCAGTCACAATATAAATCGACCAATGATGCCATTAAGGTTTGTTATAAAAATAAAAGTTTTTTATTTTTTTAATTAAAATGTTTTTTCTAGCATAATGCAACACAACATAATGGTGAAACACATAATGGATCTTCATTAGCTCAAATATTAAAAAATAATGCAGAAACAATAAAATCAACATTTGATAATAATAAATCACCAAGCTTATCACCAGTTAAAACAAAATTATTTGAAGGAACTAAAGGTTATGAGATTTATGACACTCATGCACATTTGGGTTCATTGTCATCATCAAATCTTAATTTATCTGATAATATACAGTTAAAAGATATCGAAAGCTCTGGTAAGTGAATAATTTATTGTTATATTAAACATTATCCTTTACAGTTTATTATTTTAAACTATTTGAATTTATTTTTTATGTCTCCATCTTACAAAAGATAACGTGGTAAATTGTACTTTCTGAATAATCCATCTAACTCTGTTATGATAAATATCAAAGTGAATTGACCTATTATCAAATTTAGAAGTAAAAATATTATCTAGTGAATATCATAGGGTTTTAATTATATTTTAATTTTACGGTAAGTTATGAGTATTTTAAAATTGTAAATTGTTTGTGCATTTTTAAATAAAACCTATGAGGTTCACAATAGTCTGATCACCAAGAAAACACTACTGGCAGCGACCAATATTTTCCGTAGTCCGCACATCTGCTGTTGGGCGATCGGCCATCACATTGTCAAGCGATGGTTCACGGCAGTCTACTTAGTAGGAGAAATTTAGCCTTGAGACGGTGGAATAAGTTTATTTGGATTCGCGGCAAAGTAGCATGCTCTCAGTGACCAGACTATAGAATCTCTTACTTCTAAATTTGATCTTATATTAATCATACATGAGTGAAATAGATTATTGTACAGTTTGCTATGTTTTGCATTTGTAAGACAGAAACAATGCATGGCGGTATATCGTAATCTTTTAAACACTTTGTAGTGTGTACCTTTTCAAGTTTTACATTGATTATTTTATTATTTACCCTTACTGAGAAATATTAAAATTAAAATTAATTTATAATTTATAAATTATATATTAAATTTGAAATATATTATTGTTTTTACAGAGAGTTTAAATAGCTTAAGCATAGAACAGCTATCACCAATTAAAAGACCACCCACTACTGATCGAAATGAAAACACAGATGAAGATATTAACTCTGATATAAAAAGTAATAAAAATGAATCTAGTTTGGAGGATATTGAAACTGATGAAAATCTTTCATGTGGAAATGACAGCCTACCGAGCACTGATTTATCTGTAAGTTAAATAAATTATACCCTCATAAAGTAATATTATAATTTATAAGTAATAACAATAATAACTTCAATTGGAACGCATGATTAATAAAAAATAAATGAAATATTTTTTCAGCTTATAATCTTTTGACAACATACACTAGCTTAATAGATTATATGAAAACTAAAAAATAATTTTCTAACAAATATTTAACAATATATTTTTTTGTTCCAGACTCAAAATGGCAGCCCAGAAAAGATAAGGACTCATAACATACATCTTTGAATATTTCTTTGCAAAATAACAAGATTTTAGACTTTTAATGTTTATTTTTTACTTTTATACAATCAAATTATTTGTAGTATTTAAAAATTAATTACAAATGTAAATAAACAATTAACAGTACGAATGACAGATAACTATAGCTACAAGTAACACTCATTTGATGCATTGTTGTTTTGGTTTAATGCATATTTTGGGATTCAGCCATTAGTCGTTCACCAAAGGACTTTGAAACTAGACTCACTGTCTCCATATATCGGTCCATGCACATCGAAACACATTTCTAAGAAAAAAAATTGTAATTTTATATTGTACTTCATTTAAATGCAATATATTATTATATATTATATGATATTTACTTGTTCAGTACTATCTAGTGAAGGTCCTGGCTTTATAATACACTTGTTGAAACATAATCGGCTCATTTTCTGAAATTGAAAGATTCAATTATTATTATACTTACCCATATGTTTTGAAATGTCTTACAATAAAAACTTTTATTTAATAATTAATTAATTAATTTTTTAATTAAGACTGTACAAGGTATACAAAATAGTATATATCACATATTATAGAGCATATCTATAATAACAAGTTATACAGTAGAAATTGTTTATAATGACTAAGCTTGGAAGTGGCAGGAGTATGAAGTCACATATTTTTCTATGTACTTTTTATTTACGGATGATTAGACTATGTATTTTTAAAGTATATTAAATGCAGGCATTTTTTTTTAATACAGTTTTGTGCAAACAAAAATTCAAGGAGTGATGAATGAAACAATCAAAATTATTTATAGTATAAGAGATCAAAATATCCGACAGGGATGACTTAAGTTTATAGACATATTCTATAAGTAAAATAAAGGTGTATTTTTAGAATTCAGAATATTAGTTTTATAATTAAAAAACTCAATTTACTCAGGACAATCCACAACACTATTTAATATTTTATGCAAAAATGACAATGATAATGATTTGTATCTTATCTAAAGCTATAATAGCAAAATAACAACGAGCAACATCATAACCAGAATGAGGGGTTCTTTGTATATTGCATTGGAAAAATAAAAATGTATTTTGAATTATTGAGAGGCATATCAATTGATGAGGTATTTTACCATACCAGACTTGCCAGTTGAGCTTAGAGTGTACTAGAATAAAGTATAGCAATTTTAAACCATAATCATTGTGAAAATCTTTACAAGTACATTTAATAAAACATAATTTAGGTAGTTAAAGCCTAATTTGTGAAATTATGATTATGGGGATTAAAAGAACATTTTGAACCAAATATAATACCTACACTATTCACTCAATTTACTCTAAAGGTAGGTTATATTTTATACTTACATACCACATACTAAAAAATCAATTAGAAAACTTAATTTTATATATTTTTAAATAAAAATTACATACCGGCTACACAAGTTAATTATTCATAGGTATAGTTATCTTAGAACCTATACAATATATCATCGGTTATTTGTCAAAATTATCCACAATACAATGATGAGGATATTGAACGGTTAATTGTTTATAATATTATATATAATTTTTTTTCTAAATAGCAAAATAAAGTTATTATACCAGTACAGGTCTTAAAAGAGTAAGGACATTAAATATTTTTGGTCACTACAGTTGGTGTACAAACATTTATAAATAGTCGATATTAAATATTCGTTCTTGAATGATTTTTGGACAATTTGTTTGATAATTAAATCATGTATAATATTCATGTAGCAGGTATGCTTAAGTAAATAGTTTTCATTAATTATTAAATCGTATACAGTTGTACTAAACCGTAAAACACTACTTACCATCAATAATAGCTCTATATTTTCTAACGCCACTTGATGTTTTAATTTTTCCACGAGTTCATCTTGCGACATCTTAGACCCATCCATGATAATATATTATTTTAGTTGGCTCAAAATAATGATGGAATGATTTGGTTTGTAGTGGACTTAAAATAACCACTTTTAAGTTTTAACGCGATATTTGAATTCAAGTACTGTAGTATATTATGGTAGTATAGTACCTGTTTCAGGATTAAGATAGGGTTAAGAGACGCGAAGCGATAATACAATTTGTATTATACAAAAATTGTAATATTTAATATTGTAATAAACGAAATCAGAAACATACAATCAGTGTTCGGAGGATCAGAAGAGAGGAGAAAAATTGATAAAGTGACATAACCTCAATTATTTTTGTCAAAGATGTTCCGTGTAAGTCAAACCACGGTTAAGATTCTAAACTCGACTGGTGTTCACAAAACACAACTGTTTTGACGTTTTCAAAATTTCTATTATACCTATTACCTAGTACCTACCTTATATTTTATAACAACGAACAAGACATTTTCTTATGGCCATAATTGTCGGCATTCACGATCAATAAAAAAAAAAAGAACAAGACATGACCAAATTATTGTCCAATGCGTTCGAACATTCGCGGTTGTAGTTTTTGTCAGAATCAAAATCAAACAATAACCGTTGCTTGCAAGCTCTGACGATACCCTGCAGCTATTTTACTACGTACAGTCAACAAAATCAATAACCACAGTGTCTAGTGAGTTAAGTCGTTAATAATTTCAGGTAGAAAAATAATATTAATACCTACAATGAATATTTAAAAAATATGGTTCAGGTGTGAGAAACACCCGGCGAAATGCTGTTCACCACGGACACGGTTCGATTGGTTTTTGAGTCGATGTACTCTAGTGTTGTGCTGTTGTGATGTAGCCATTTAGGTACTCCTAATTTAAAAACTGCATCCAGAAATTGTCCAACTGCCTGCGTCCTTCCACTTAAACATAGAAGTGATAAACACCCAGTGGGGCATAATATATATTTTCAAAATAAAACTGTACATAGGGCAAAATATATTGACAATCTTTTATGAATTACGATCCCCCTAAAGGCCTAAATTAAGAATCCAGTGAACGCCACTGGGTGGGGAGGAGGGCTTTGTTTGATCAGGCATCCCCTGTCGTCTAAGCAATCAATAAAATAAATTTGTATTAAAAATAACGTCTAAAATTTCTAAAAAAGAAAGTTACCTATAACCAAATTTTTTTTTAGCACTCCCATAACTCATAAGGCGTTATATTATAATAGTAGTATTTTAGATTCTGAGCGAAGCGATGAATGTATTAATTTTACGATGATGTGTGTTTTTTATTTTTAAATTTTTTTTTGTGTTTGTTGTCACCTTTTATAGGACAGTAAAAGTACTTGGATTTTTTTCAACAGTAACTTTTCTGATAGGAAAGTGAATCTAGTTGGTATTTGCAGGGGGGTCAAAAGTAAAACTTTCCCAGTAGTTTTCAAAAGCGACGTGAAAAACAAAAGAAAAATTTAGGTAAAACGGGAATTTTTACGCAAAATCTGTTTTCGAGAAAATCGATTTTGGTTTTTGATGCAACTCTAAAACAAATAACCGTAGGTATATGAAATTTTGACTGAATTTTTATATTAGCATTTTCTTACACCATACAATTTTGAAAATATTTTTGCATACATAATGATATTATATCATTGAATTTAAATTTAACACCATCCATTACAGTGACCCACTTGTAACCTACTGCGTACAGCAGAGCGAAATCCATTTACCCACCTTTTTATTTATTTATTTCTATATATAAATTAATATGACTTTCTTATTTCTTTCTTCGACCTCTATAATAATAGTCCTACACTCAACAACTACTTGACTGTTTTCAATAAAAGTTATAGCGATAGATCCTTTGAGACCCGGGAAGTGTTTGTTTGCTTTGTTTTTCGACCCAAGGTGGCTGTAAGGTGGCACATGCTTCACTTATACATTTTGTTTTAGCTCACGGAAGTCGAATATTATTTTGTTTGTTTGTTATTGACACTTATTGTAGATGATGCCATTGGTCTCTAATGCGTGCTGCTGTCCGGCGTCGCTAGCTTCCTAGTTCCGAATGGGTGACCAGTGACTCCCGGGTCTTTGCAACGAATCCTTGTCTTACATACAAATGCGCGTTCCAATTGTAACCCCCACACAAATCTTAATGGTGCATGCGTTTTCGAGGGTAAAATATAAAAAGCTTTTATGATTGGGCATCATTTTCTGTATTTTACCTATTACATTTTATCAAATAAAGCCAAGTTACAGTTATTTTATGAAGGAAACTAAGTGTATAGTTGAGGTTTAAATATACTAAAATAAATACTCGACCGATTTCGCCAAAAAATAATTGAAAATTCTTCAACTGAAGAAAAACGGAAACGATAGATAGATAAATTATAATATATATTTGTCCAATACAGATATTATACATCATTCGGATTATATCTTAATGACTGAATGACGTATATTATGCAAATCTATAGTTCTTGACAGATTGGCACCAAATTGTGTACACGTTTTATTTGGGATCCCGGACGGGTCGTAAGATTATTAGAATTGAAGCCACAGGTAACAGACAATATATTATAATATTAAAGGCAAAGTGTATGGCTGAGACTTATGGAATAAAAAATATTCGACCAATTTTTACGATTCAAAGAAGGTTTGGATAGTAGATTGTACCAGTTATTTTAGTGAGACAGGAGTCTTATCTGCTATTAATAATTTTAAAATCATAATCGCATATTTGTTTATTTTTGATTGCAATTAGTTACACTTACACCTTAGGTACATGTAAGAATAAAAAGTTACTTATTAGACAGTTTTTAGTTATTACTATCCGGCGCAACAATATTTCCCATCTTGGTTTTATTTATCACCGGGTCACCCCGGGTAATACAGCTATGCCGATTAGTGATTGCTGATAGCCGATTGGTATATAATATTGTTATATTATTGTCAATTTGAGCTCCTAAAATGGTATAGAAAACAAATTAAGACGAATTAAGAATTATAGTTTTCTATAGTATAGGTGTATAGATTATAGTTAAATATTTAATAAAACTTTTATTTTTAAAAAAATTAAATTTTTATCAAATTATTTTAGATACAAAATATACTCTATACATAATTAAAAGTTAAATTAATAAATCATTGAATTGATTTTTTTTAATTAAAATTTTTAATAATTTTAAACTTATACAGAAATGGAAAGTGATTTAAATACGGCATTGGCCGTTACTTTTATACAAAACAAACCTGTTGGAATGGATATAGTGGATTATGTTACTAGCGTTCAGTCAAAAATTATGGAGAAGGAGACTGAATTGTTTTTTCAGGTACGTAAGATTAATGGTTATTTCTTAGAAAATTGCTAATTCTTAGTATAGGTAATCTATTTACTATCATTTTGGATTATGGACAGATGAAGAATGTATTAGTTAATGGTGGTACATTGATGTATTTCTTTTTTATAAAACTATTTTTAACAAATTGTTTTCTGTTCTCACGTTTAGAAATAGAATAAAATATGGTTTCATCTTTAATATTTAGGGTGGTTTCTTGTAGCAAATCCAATCTAGTTGGTATTAAAGTGTGCAAATAAGAAATTCCTGGTTATTTTTTTAATCACTGGCAACATATAACAAAGAAAAGCCAGCGGGAAAACGGGAAAACGGGAAATATAAAATATATTATCGTAACATAATCTGCACTCTGAAATTATTGACTAAATCGATTCTGTTTTTATGTTCAAACTAATTTAAGGATAACCATAGCGATTTGAAATTTTCACTAAATATTTTCTAGACATAGGATAATTTTTGTTTATTTTAGGTGCTAATTTAAGTTATTTAAAATTTTCGACTTTTTTTATTTATGTTGATACCAATTTTTGTTTCTTGTTCAAAAATCTTGATAGTTTAATAGAAGTTTTTATATATTTTTTAAGTTTTCTCATAAGTTCTTCATACTGTAACTAAACAAATAACAAAAATACACAGGCAGTATTTTTTTTAAATGCATTGAAAGTTAAAATAAGGTACCTATTTATAGTAATAATAACGGGGTTTTCTCTAACGATTTTTGTAATTCTGTTGTAAATACGTTTAAGTTGTAAGAAAAAATATTAATCGTAAAGACTTAGACTTTTTGGCATTTTGTTATATTATTATTTTTATACACAATGAAATTCCATAATGAAATTTACTTACAACATATAAGTTCATAAAAATGATACACAGCGTAATTCACCAAGCAGCTCACCCCTATTTTAACATTTAATAATGAATTTATTCAAATTCTGATTTTTGGAATTTTTAAATATACATACCTACTCAAATACCATATTTTAAAATGTAATTATTTCTTATATTAATGTAATCATAATTTATCGGATTTTCAAATATTTTTGGTAAGTACCTATGATTGCAATTCAACTAAACGATAGAATAGAAAAAATAAGATTTTTGAATATTTCATAGTTAAATAATTAGGTATAGTTAAAATCTTAAAAAAAAATATTTTAATTTATTGGGTATGTTATAGAGCAGGGATGGAAAATCCATGGCACGCGTGCCCAAAATGGTATACGAAAAATTTTGAGGACACGCGAAAAATGAAAATATTTATATCAGATATATTATTTTTATTTTTAATAATAAATTACATCACAATGTTAGTTTTTAGTATCGTTGAAATCTTTCAGAAAAGATTAAAAAAATTAAAATTCGATAGCGAATTGTACGATAATTATTTTCTTACAATATTGAATATAAATATTTAATATATAATATTTTTCATGATTTAATGACACGCTCAAAAAAAAAAATGTAATTTTTGGGACGTAGCGTCAAAATAATTTTCTATCCCTGTTATAGAAAATGTTGAGTTATAATTTCTTATACGTTTATTAATATCTAGTACACTAGTATTTAATGTTTGTATTCATTTACAAAGGAATTTTTGTGTGATTCTGAACCGAACAGACTGTCTAATCAACAAGATATTAAAGAAAATGCGTCTCTGTCTCTATCTTTCGTGGATCTTCAGAATCTTGAAAAATCATGTATGTATAATAATATAATATACACCTATATAAACATAATAGAATACAAGTTTAAATTAAACCTATAGGCTATAATGTACATTACTATTGAGGTATCTAATTAGTTTTTAGTATAATTTTGATTAGAAGTAATTTTGGTATAATTAAATACCTACAGAACATGTTTAAAAATGAATACCATTCCACTTAGTTTACACTGCCAAAGCGGGTTGTAACAATCACCGCAAGCTTATTAGTAAACTGTACAGTACTGTAGACAAGAATTTTATATGGAGGGGGGGGTTTATTATAATAATAACTTGTTATAGTAAATTAAGAAATATTATATTTTTATATCTTTATTTTGATAGTGTCTTTATAATATTAGATCTATTTCTCTCTTTTTTTTTGATAGTTCGTCCAATCGTCCAGTACTTCTTCCGGTGTTATTTCAATGTGTCGATAGTAGCTTAAAAGCACTAATCCATACGATCCTATTTAGAATAGTGTTTAATTAATAAAATGAAAATAAATATATATAATTATAATATACTTCTTTCATGCTATTTCTGAGATAGGTCTTTACTCTATTCAAACCGGAAAAAGTTCTTTCAGGCGTAGCAGTAGATACTGGCAGTGTGCTCAAAAGTTTTAACAGCATAAATATATTTGGGAATATCATAGGATCACAATGCTTAATAGCATCTAATGCATTTGATTTAATCACTTCATCACTACCAACTGCTACACACTTGTCCTTTTGTTTCCAAAATTGTAGCTCACAGATTGTCGTAGTTAAATCAATTTGTGGTAGATAAAAAGAAACCAGAGTCTCAAAATCTATATGATCCGAATTAGTATCATCAAACAAACACTGAAAACCTGAAATATTGTTTTGATTGTTTAGAATTAAAATATATAAGAAGTTAATCATTGATATAGTTTTCGATACTTATACCTTTGAAAATATTTTGGCGAGCTAAGAATCTTTCATTTAATATATGTATAAAAGATTCGATGAAAGGGATACATATAGAAACACGATAATAATCTTCAGGATCATCACTTGATATTAAATAGTTAGAACGGTGTTTTTGACGGTTTATTAACCGTTTGACTGATATTTCAAAGTCTAACATCTCAGCCAATCTTTATTTAAAAATATAACTATAGTTAAAAAAATGAACATTAAAATTGAATATAAGGCATTCATTACTTGAGCTTCTTTAAACATTTTTTTTAATTCATGATCTACATTTTCCCTCAAATTGTCAAGAGCCATTAGACGATACACAAAATACCTTACTTATAACCGATAACAATACAAACATCTATTATTATAATTGATAAAATTGTTTAAAAAAATATATAAAATATATTAGTAGTTTTAAATATTTTAAATAAATTTATATACTTTCCATGTTTTAAGGGGGGGGGGGGGGGGGAGGTTGAACATATAATGTTGCATATAATTTGATTTTATACTTTATAGTTCGATTTGTAACACATTCACGTTTACGTGTAATTCGTACGCTGTGCCTGTCCAGACGCTCACTGCTTACCTACTGCGTTTAAAATTATTTATTGAATATAACAAATTAATAAAAAAGTCAGGAAAGCTAAACCAGCTTTTTCTAGTTATTGATACACATTTACTGAATAACTGATCAAAATATTTTTAAAATAAAAGTAACATTTAAAAATATAATAATATAAGCCATAGCATTGAACATGGTATAATTTTAAGTGATATAAACTATTTTTGGTCTAGTGTCCAGACAACTATCTATCTGAATGGATATTTTGTAATAACATAAGTAGGTAATCTAAATAGTATTTGTTGAGATGAGTTCATATTCTAGGAATTTTCTACAAATTAAATATGTAGGCACCTACAGTAGCAGGTGACCTACTTTTAAATTAAGTTTTTCCTGACCTACCAAACATCCATTTTTAGTATTTACTCCAATAATAACAGTTATGAGCACCTAAATAATAATTTACATTTTTTATTCTGGTGTTTGAATACTCGAATACATCCAAGATCCAACACTCGAAACTCTAGTAAATAAATCAATTTGGGTCCAAAGCCTGATATTCTGTTCTGTTTGTCTTAATTAAATAATTATAATTGCATAATTAGATATTATTTCAAGAATATTTAATAAAAAAATATTTTTTTTTTAAATTTACTCGTTCATCATATTTGTACTACCTAGTGCACATACCTATAATTTAATTACCTACACATATATCTAGATTAAATTAATGATAATTATAAAATTTTTTTATACGATTAGTGCTAATTTTAATACTTTTAATATAACCTTCATTTATTGGTATTTATTTTCAAAATATTTATAGTTTATAGTTTTATTTACTTAAGACACATCCGCATGTGTTGTCTCCATCTTACAAATTTACAGCATAGCAAAAATTGTTTTGCACGGGAAAGGACCGAGAAGGCTACAGTCACAACTAAGCCAAAGTTTTCTTTTTTATGTGATAAAAATTTTGTTTCTTAGTTATCATTGTAGCCTTCTCCGTTCTTTCCCGCGCAAAATAGTTTTTGCAATGTTTTACCTTTGTAAGGCTGAGACAACACATATGGGTGTGGCGTCCTCTTAACAGTTGACAGTTGCTGTCAATAACATTGTAATTTTATTGTTACTAAAAACATACATTATTTTAGATACTATGCCAGAAGAAGAAAAAATAAATATTGACTATGGAATGTCTTCAGTTAGTAACTATTCATCGAACTATTCTGACTTAATTAAAAAATCAAATACATGTTTAGTCCAACCTGTAATCACTATGAAAACTTTGAACGAGATGTCTAGGTTTCCAACTGATTCTGGTTATAACACAAATTTTATAAAAATGAGTTCTCAAAATACTAGTCAAATATCTCCTGAAATAATGTCACAGTCAATACAGAGCGCTTTAGATCTTCTTATATGTACATTATTTGATACTTCAGAATTGTTAGAAGCTGTTTCTAATTGGGATGATTGTAATAATCTTGTAAAATATTTCTTCGACTTGTTAGCGAATATAGCAGAAAGTAATGAATTTGGGTTCACTTGCCGCGACAATGTGATGAAATTTGTCCAAAATACTGCATTCACAATTTTAAACAATCATCACTTATACAACGTAAGTCATGGTAACAAATATAAAACTTTGCAGAACTGAAATAACTTAAGTAGAAACTAAGTATATTATTTTATCACCTACAGTCACAATATTTTTAGAAAACGATCCAATTAAGTGATCCATTTGATTACCTAGTCTCAGCAGATGTACATTCACTTTTAATGTATATAAAACAGTATCGCAAAAACAATTTATAGGTTTATTAAATTTAGAATTTAGAATAGTGGGCAAAGTCAATGACATAATTTGTCATAATCACTATAAATATATTAAATATATTTATTTTTGCGGTGTTGTTGTGATTTAATTTTCATTATTTGAGACTTATTAGTTATTACCATAAATTATATGCATATACTCGATTATATTTTCGTATTTTTGTCTTTTATAAACATTATTCGATTTACCTAAGAATATATCTTATTTTTTTTTTCATTAATTTTCGGACTAATGGACAATTAATACCTACATCTCTTAGATATTTTCGTTTGTTTAATAACATTTTTACAATCAACTGACGTATGGAAAAATGTTTACGATTAAATTACGGTAATATATTATAAGGCCATGGGGGGGGGGGGTTAATGGTTTTACATATAGGCACGGTTAAAGTGTTTGAATATATCAATTTACTATGCACTGGTTTATCTACGGTGGAGCTGTGGGAGGGAAAATGGGGGTCATATTCCCCCCAGAGACTAAATTTTGCACACAATACAACATGAATATAATAATATAAATACTATAATATGTGTACCTATACTGAATATGTCTATTAAAATCTGTTTATCCCCCCTAAAAATTCTAGATACGCTATTGTTACTTACCTATGTATAATACAATTTTATAGGTAGCGGGTTTTTTGAGATATAATTTATTTAATCATGAAGTTTTATAGTTTAATTTATTTATTTTTTGTATTTATTTAGTCTATTCATGTCGAGTATCAATGTAATTTACTCGCCAAATTTTGCTACGACAAATATATTCGATGGAATGTCATAAATTTACTTATAAATCGTATAAAGATTGATGTGCAGATCGTGCCCAGTTCCAGTTCCCTTCGAAGCATATTTTACACTTTTCACTTGATAGATAAGTTGTTACATAAAATTGATTTTCATTCTACTAATGAAACGGCCAAAAACAATAACAGTTTAACAGATTTGTGGAAAATAAACTATAATATAAAGAAAAGCGGAAACGAAATCGAAAAAATTGAACAAATGTTGAAAGAATGGAAAAACCTATTGGAACATATTTCAATGGAATCTTTAAAGAAAAATGTATTTGTAGTAAGTATAAGAGCGAATCAATGTTTAGAGGCTCTAGGTACAGTTCATAAAACCTAAGTAACTTATTTTTTTGGTTTTCATAAATTAAAATTTGATTTAATAACATTGTATATAGTTATATACATAATTTTTATTAGGTATTATGTCTCAGTGAATATTGTATAACAATAACATATAAATCAACATAAACATAAAACAATTTTTATTATAATATAATATAGTTATTTATTTGCAGTAAAGAAATCGATTGTTTAATTCACATAAATATATAAAATAAAATGTACGGAATAACAATGTATATACATTTTTATTTAAAACTAGTAGCTATCCGTTTATGGTGGATTCAAAACGTTGGTAGATCTTAATTTATAGGCAGTTTATTTTGTCTCTTTATGGATTTTGAGATTCAATGGAATCGAAATTGGACATTTTTGAACGGACTCCGACTCGCTGGATGTAACGGTGGCGAATCGGAAGGTAAATGTTATTTGTCTTCATGGTCGACGCTGACTGAAGGCCTCGTTAGTTCAATCATAGGAACATTGTCCTAAGATAGATGCAAGTGTTAGTAAGTAAAAAATAAAAATATATACAATACATTTAATTTATACAAAACACATAACAACTATTATATAGTATGCATACTAAGAATTGCTTCATGAAAAATTACAGTATTCAATTATTAATGTTAAGGAAATTTGTATTTTTACAATATTATTAAGGAGATGCACCCATGCATTTGTTGTCTCCATCCTATACACGTACGACATAGCAAATTGTTGTTCACTAGTTTTAATAGTGTACTGTTAGTTTTGATATTAGAATGATTTGACCTATTATACATTTTTTAGATAATAACATTATCTGTGCTTAAGCGTTGGTTTTTATTCGATATTTTAATTTTCAAGTGAGATATAAGCATTTTTATTTTTTGATATTTCACATACCCATATCTTGCTTGAAAATGGAAATTTTGAAAAATCGGCAACGCTTAAGCACAGATAATGTTCTTACCTAAAAGTTTTATTTTAGGTCATTCACTCTAGTATCAAAACTAAAAGCACACTATTGAAACTAGTGAACGGCAATTTGCCATGTCGTGCGTGTGTAAGACGGAGGCAACAAATGTATGGGTAGCGTCCTCTTAATGAACATTCTTTTCTTCTTTTTTTTTGTTGGTTTATTTAGGTACTTTATAATTTTGTATTGATTAATTATTACCTACACATGGGCATACAAGCGATAGTATTAAAATGGTTTTATTATATTGATTTTAATGACTTACAATTTGACTGGTAACGTGATTTATATGCATCGGAGCTGGTACGTATGTAGTGATAGGTGAGCAGCCATTACACGTTCGTTTTAACGTTGCTTTGTGTTTGGTACCATCACACCGTATTGCATATCTTAGTTCTTCTGCCATCTCCGTACAAACAGGTAGTTGCTACAGTTTAAATTTAACAAAATTTACTCATAAAATCGAACAGAGCCATTATCAATAAAAGTTTATATTAAATACTTGATCTGTTGATTTTTTCTTGGAATGCCAACAGAATTCTAATATTGCTATGATAACAGCTACAGTTAGCCCACACAAAACAAATACAAACACTCCACCTAATATTAGAAGTATAATATTAATAATATGTACATTTTGTTTTGAGAAATTTAGTTTCAACTTAAAACTATATTTTGTTTTCATTTAAGTATCAAATTATTTATTCTTTATAATATAATTCTTGTTCACCATTTCTTATGTTAAATAAAAATAGAAAGTTCAATTTTGTGCATATTTTAATTATAAACCAATTGCATAAAAAAATAAATAAATTTAAAACTGATGGTTCATTTCTTTATCAATACCATTTACAATTGACAAATTTAATTAAGATAATGTATTTTACTTTCATATTCTTTCATTTACCTAAATCGTTAAGATCCAAAGGCTTTGGTTTGAATTCTTTTACTTTTTCATCTTTGATACATATATCGGCTGCATTTTTCCACCATTTATCATACAACATTTGAATGACTCCTTTTTCTTGGAGTTCTAGTACGGCTAATGATAGTTTATCTCTCCATTCTGAACCTTTTGGCGTTGCTATTCCGTAACCTTTAGAATCCAAGAGGCCGCTGATTTGCGTTAAATTGCAGTCTCTTTGTACAGCATAGTCTATCATCGTTGATTCCATTAAAAATGCATAATTCCCCCCTAGTACTTTTTTCGTGCCTTCGTCGTAAGTAGATACAAATACCGATTGATGTTTCTCCATGAACTTCCACATCTTTTGGTATATTGGTATTTTGGAGTCCTATAAATAATATGATTAGGTATATTATGAAAAATGTTTTGAAATTAAAAATGCATTCAATATCTTTTCATTGGGAATTACCAACATTTAGTGTAATAAATATTAATGTTAAACTTAAGTATAGTAAGAATGCATGTATAAGTAAAAATCTATGAAGTAAATGAGCCAATATACAATATAATTGCCGGAATATAGTTTATAAGGAGGGGGTCGAATGCATCTCAGTGATGTGTATGTACCCCACGATCGAGTCCGTGCTTTAAGTTAGGTTAGGTTATTTTCTTTATTTATGTTTTCTAGTAAGTGAATTGTTGCTTATTTTGGACGTTCTATACTGTCCATTTTTTTATGTTATGTGATATGCGCATAGTGCATACTTCATTGGTATCACACGTTCGATATCAATGTATTATGATCATCTAAATTAGGGTTTTTCAATTTTTTTAATTAAAAGGCTACACAAAAAATTAAAAGCACTTAGTGGGCTAAAAAATGATACACTTCGTTTTAGATTCTGAGCGTAGCGATTAATGTATTGATTTTACAATTATGTGTATTTTTATTGACTGGAAAAACTTTTTATAGTTGAAAACAATTTTTGGTCATCAACTTTGATGGAATTTCCTTGGTAAAAAATTGGATCTAGTTGGTATTTTTAAGAGGTCAAAATCAAAAATGTTTATTTCTTTAAAAAATAATCGGGTTAAAAAAAATTTATAATATTTTATTGTTAAAATAATGTTCTCTCTCGGTACTTATACCCACTCGACACTCACCATATGCCAGAGCGTCGTATACGACCAGATGAGCAATAATAAAGGGGATTCCACAATACCGTTTTTTGGAGCAAAATAGACCTATACGAATTCCAACGTATTAAATTGAGTTTCACTCCTATAGTAATTTTTAAAACATATTTGAATTTATTATGAAGTATTTTTAATCCTTTGAGTTATAATTTTAAAACAATTTTGTCCTTTTTAATTTTTAAAAATATGAGATTTTTTCTAAATTTCAAGTGAGATTTTTCTTTTTAAGAATAATTAATTAAAAATATGGTTCAAAGGATCCAAAGTTGACTTAACAACAAAATAAAATCAGGTTTCAAAATTACTATTGGAGTAAAGGTCAAGTCAGTTTACGTTGGAACTCGTATATACGTGTATTTTCTCCAAAAACTATAGTGTGGATTAATAGGCACTAATAATCCACACTAGTTTTTTATACTGGGTTGAACACACACTTTACGACAAAGTAGCGTTAAGTATGTTACTAGTATAAGGAGTTATATTATTGCTAATGCATAAGCTTATGTCATGGTTTTAGGTTAGTGAAATACAATATAATATACTTATGTATATAGGTACTACTACATTATGTGAATGCGTATTCGCTTAAAAATATAATATAAATAAAAAGTTAAACGGTCAACTATTAAAATTACATGGTTATAACGAATTATTTTATTAAAAACATAATATTTTGTTGTATATTTACTCTAAAAAATGACATGGTCGATCCCCCTTCGAGCGTTCCGTATGTTATTTTTTCTTGCGATGACAATTCCGCTACATTTTGTATGGGTTTTTGTAGCCGCTCAACTGTTCTCAATGCCGTCAAGTTAGCGGTGTAAGATGGTATTATTATGATCGTGAAAAACCACCATATACCTCCTAAAATTCTTGCAGAAGTTGCCTGTGTATAGTGGGATGAATAAAAATACGCAATAAATCCGTTATCGAGAATCGTTATAATGTTATAATTGTGTTTACCTTTGGAGTGATGCCTGCATCTTGTTTCAACGACACACCGGCAACGAACCAAAAGCAATTTGATATGGTGAAACGACCCTCACGGTAATTTTCTTCAGTGTGTGGCCGCCATTCGTACGGAGAGAATCTGGCCAGAAAAAACAGTGAAAAACTCACAGCCATATAGGCGAGAAACATAAAACTCCAGACACTGGTCGCCAAGGGATTTAAGAAAGCGAACAATTTGGATGGTTCATTACTCGGGACCTGCAACAAGAATAAAAAACAAACTGTTGTTTAAAGTTGTGGTTTTGTTGATTCTATTTTTATTTACAGGTCTTATTGTTGTGTTGTTTTTTTACCACTCGTGTTTGTGTAATAGGAAAAGTAAATTAAGCGTAGTAATAAAACGCTCCGGAGAATCGCAAACTTTTTAGATTTTAAGTGATGATTGTAAAAGTTCGCTGTACCTACTTTGTTATTTATTTATTTTTTTTTACAAAACTTTATGATGTATTCCTTACAATGTAAATTAAATTAATTATACCTGTCCTTGTCGATATATTATAATTAGGTTCTATACATTTTAATTGATTTATCCGTTTTTTCCAGAGGTTATATATTTTGTATTTATTTTACTTAAATGTATTGCGGTCTTACCTTAAATAATATGCCTATTCCCATGTTCATAAATGGCTTTGTGAAGTCAACAACGCTTTCACGAGCATAGTTAATAGTCATCGAACCCATCGCTAAGTCTGCTTTCTGAAATATAAACACATTTTTTGATGGTGAATATCATATGTGGTGTATTATTACCTATATTATAGTGCAGATAATTACCTTGTCCATGAGTTCTCTGACAATACCATTCCATTGCTTCGTGGTTGGATCGTAAGCTCCATACTTGTTGTCAGGCACTAATGTAATTGCATAGTGAAATCCGACTTGAGATGCTATTCTGTGTAGTAAATCAATACAAAATCCTTCGTATTTTGAATTTCCCGTCAGGTTTTTGTCCTCTTTAATCATCACGTAAGGTTTTTCCTATAATTGTGTGTATATTATTTCAACAGTTATTAAAATTAATTGATTCCGAGAATTTAAACTCAAACAAATATTATTACTATTATAATACTTAATCAGTCAGTCATATTATATTGGACTCATTGTTAATTTGTTATATCTTAATAAGGTAGTGTAACTCACAATGAAAGTATTGAAACTTATTTATTTTATGAATGTTTATTTTATTACCTCAGTTTAAGCTGTCAATTTGAATGCATGAAAATTAATTATATCTTATAAAGAACTTTATAAGAATACCAATTAGGGAAAATGGTTGATTTCTGTATACAATAACTCTTTAAAATTAAATAGTAATTAATAATTGTATTCTAACGAAGCTAAATAGTTGTACACCCAACTAAAAAATAATTCCATTGCGAAGAATGTATATTTAAGATTTGTTAGAAGATATTTAAAAACTAATGGTGGGACTAATAGTACTACATAGTAGGTATTGAGCACTTAACTATAGTCTATATCAACGGTTCTTAATATGTGGTCCGCGGCTACCTGAAGGTCCATTATACTCATGTCGGGGGGTCCGCGGCAGCCTTAACACATATCATACGTCAATAAGTGACATGAGTGCATTATTATAATTTTTTTCATATAAAATAAATCTTAAAAGAGATAAAGCTATTTTATCTTTATCACTCCGCGATTACGAGATATAATGGAATTCGATACAATTAAGTATTTACAGTGTTAATATTATGTGTAGACTCTACATCAAATAATTCTATTATTAATATTTATTTATCAGTTTTTCTTGTTCATTTGAAATGTACAGGCGTACAGCACTCAGTAGTCTCGACAGTCGTATAATTACTGCCACTAAGTGCAGTTGATCGATCGTACCCAATTATAGTTTTATATTACATTTATATAAAAAATGAAGTGTAATAAAAATAATTATGAATGTGTATGTTTTGTTATGTCTACTTATGTAATTTGTAATTTACAATAATTATTATAATTTTAGTTATGATAACATGAGATGTTATGTAAAAAAAGGTATTCGAAAAAAACTTGGAAAGGTGGTCCGCGATTTCTAAAAATTTTTCATCAGGGGTCCGTGATCTACAAAAGGTTAAGCATCGCTGGTTTATACTAACATATGTCTTTAATATGTATTTCATAACAAAAAAAAAGTATACATTCAACTGGCTAAATTTGGCACACTAATTATATAAAAAAATAAGAGTTAAAAAAACTTTATCGACGGTTAGCACGGTGTCACGTGGTTTGTAGTTTGTATAATCGTACTCTGCATAAACGTATAAGCATTAAGACAATATATCGTTGGTTGAAATCGTATTATTATCATACCTACATATTAAAATAATATTTAGTTTGATATACATTTTTTAAATTTTTAAATTAAATTTTTTTTTGCAAGCTAGTATTTGATGCAGCATTTTGTGGTGTATCATGAATAATAATAATAAAAAAAATAATATTACTGAATGCTTTATACTATGTTTTATATCTTTACAGTTATATTATAAGGTATAAGGTAATAACTTAATAGTAATATTACTATGGCATATTATGTGAAATTATAAAAATAAACTTCAGTCAAACACTGTTTTAATTTAAATTATTCGTATGTACAGAGTCAGAGTGATGCTTTTAACAAAATACTCACTATACCAAATATTAACGTTAAAAAAATTATAATTTTATTGTATAGTTTTTTAAAAATTAAAATTGTTACACTGGAAACATATAGGCACATTTATAATATTGTAACATTCATATTAAAAATCGAAATAATATTTGGAATATTTTGAATTTCGAATTCAAAAACCAAATTTTAAATGATAAGTTAAAACTGTTTAAGTACTTATATAAAGTTAGATTAGTGGATTAGAGTACCTCTGGAACCCCGGAAGATGTTTATCTACTATTCTACTCATATTAGCAATAAATACTTACAAATAATTAATTACTCATTCAAAATTTTATTTTATATAATGAAATACTCTCTAATGTTTAATACTTTTTGAAATAATGAGTTAAACATTAAAAAAACCTTCCCGTGTCTTCCTACATATAATTATTGTAATTAAATTATTTTGCAAAAAGGCACCCAGAACAATTAGATTATTGGACTAATTAATCAAATTATATTGTAGTTGTATGTTAAATAAAAGTCAATAATATAATTTAACGTAACACATAATATTATGTAGGTACCTATATATAATAACTAAGTAGGTACATTCTATACACAGGGCGATTCACCGAGAATGCTCGCCCCCTTTTTTATTCTTCAATAATGCAGTTATCAGTATTCTGATATTTGGAATGTTTAAATATAGGTAGGTACCTACCTATACTTACTTAAAAATCATATTTTAAAATTATTGAAATATTTTGTAAAAATGTTTGTACATATTATTTAAGAAGTGTCCTGTGGAGATACAAACATCCGTTTTTCAGATGACAATCCCCCTTTTATACAGACAATTTGAGTTAATTATTTAGCAGATAATTTTTCTGAACATTTTAACGTATATCAAAATCAAAATTCAAAGACTAGCTCTTGAGTTATTTAATTTTGTGTATTAAGGATAATATGTCTATGTTAATGGGTTTGGAGGATATTATGGGGACTATATATATGGTAATTTAAAATTTTTAGTAATTTTTAATAATTTATATTAATTTATCAATATTTATAATTTATAAAAATGGTTAAAGGTTAAAGTATACTAAATATTAATAACTGAAAAACTACTAGTTCAAATTTTAAATTAGGTATAATAACATTTTCAAAAAAATCATCCACTAAAAAATGTACAGAAAAATAGTTTTTATTTTAAAAACAGCAGTTTTATCGCTCCTTAAGTAGTACAAATAATTTTAAGAATTTTAAAATATGTTATTTATGTTTAGTTCTTTCCACCAATTTGTCATCCCGGTTTTGCTTTTAGTTTGTACGCAAACGATGAAAACAGATGAATTGCATTGTCCCGTGTTCAAGAAATCGTACCTATCGACCCGATGGTATATTCTTCTTTTATACAGTAATAATGTAGTATTCTAGCAATAATTATAGTTATGAAATGATCAATGTTCGATCAAGATTTATCTTGAATTTCACAAATTGGATGTAAGCAATAGCATTTTTATTTGTAATTATTGTTGCAAACCAACGATTACAAGTTGTAGTTTAGTCGTGTTATAATGTAAATACGTGAAGAAGTATAAATACATAATATGTATATGCATACACTTCAGATTGATGTAAATTGAATAATAACAATTCATAAACGGGTAAATCGACCGAATTTTAAATTCAACAATATAATTTATTCAGATTTTTCAAAAAAAAATGTAATATCTTATTATGCAGGGTTGAGACAAGACTACGAGAGGGTGTGACGGCAGTGAGTCAAAAGTACACACCCACTTCGCGATTTTTTTGTGAGTGTCGTAAACATCATCGCATGTGTGATCAGACAGAGAGTTTAAAAAAGGCGACCAAAAAGGTCCTTACGCGTATCTATTATACCAAGGTACTAAAATAATTTTGTTTGGAAGCCAGCCAACAAAGTCTGAAAAATAACCATAAAAATCGAAAAATGCATATTTAAAAAATTCAAAACGTTGGCGTATTCTAGAGTTCCAGATGATGACACGACGAATTGGAAAAAAAACATGCTGATGATCGGTGTTATTAACCCGATAGGACGAGGATTAAAGATAATATTTAAAGTTGCTTACGATCATGCGTTGTACAGTAATGTGTACGGCGTGGCGTACGGTTTTTTTTTTTTTGGATTAAACTCATTTTGGATTCTGAGTGAACCACCGATGACTATATTGGATTTACAATGAAGTGTGTTTTTTTAGATTCTGAACAATGCGATGGAATGTATTGGAGTTTTACAGAAATGTGTGTGCGTTTTTTTTGGATATTTTTTTTGTATACATTTTGTAGCTGCTAAAATGCTTTGATCTTTAAATTTACTTTTGGTTTTCGGTAGCAAATTGGATCTGGTTGGTAATTTTATACAAAAAATAATGATTTTTCTTTTAACTATTTGCTTTATTTTATTGCTATTCAAAAAATATTAACCGTAGAAACATTCTTGAAACATTTTACTGTTATTACAATATGTACGTTATTACTATATTAATAGTTATTATGAATTTATATTAATTGTCGTTATAATTTGTTGAATGTATTCTTCGTCTTCACTAAATAGACATCTTAAATGTTGGAATTTTTTGTTTTTTTTTTCAGTAAGAAATTTAAAAATATAATGTAAAGGGTCACATAAATTGATATTAGAGCAGTTTAAAAATGTCAAAAATGTATAAGCAAAAATATATTTGAAGAGCGTTTAGAGTTGGTATTTTGAATTATTCAAAATCACGAACATTATCTAATTAATAATAATCAATCAATAATCAATTTAATCTTCAAAATGCATAAAACTTTTAAAAATTGTAATACGTAAGGCTTAAAAATGTAATACAAAGTGGTTTCTCATGTCACAAGTTATTCTTAGAACAAATATTTATTATTAAAATTTTTTTTTGTAAAGTTCAATCTAAGTTCAATCTAAGGCATCTAAGTTCATCTTATATAAGCTTACGACAATATTATAATAATAATTATAAAATTAGTTCAACCTACCATATTCTTATTAATAGATAAATAAATATTACTAATTAGTGGTCGTACTATAAATTACTATAAAATATTATTAGAAAATATAGAGGAGGCTGCTTGTCCCAGCTCAAAACTGTTAATCGTTGAATTAAAATTTAACGCTAATAATGCGTAAAATTGACCTCCTCGAACCCGAGGTAGGTACATTCGAAACTTACAACTGTACATGGGTTGAGTCGAGTGTGACCTTCAGAATTAGGTCTCAGCTGACTTTATATTATTGTGTACCATAGGCTCTATACCATAGGGGGTTAATACGCACTTATCGATTATCGCACACGTGTGTTAGGATTTACGACGACGACTGACTCTGATTTTGTCAGCGCTTTGATTTGTTGCGGCTTCTTTAACCGCATTCCATCTAAGTCCAGTTCATATATTATTGCGTAACGGTGAACCTAACACACTCACAAAAATACGAAATACAACACGCATGACTATAATTTAAGTACGTTTTGATAACGGCACGGTAAATTATTATTATTTTTCTTGTTCATTCGAAAACTTCTAAAACACCTACATATTTTATTACTGTTCTTCTTTTTCTTCTTCTGCTTATTATTATTATCATACAGTTACACTATAATACTAGCTACAGCTATACTCGGCGGATTATTTATGATATTTTCGTTAGTTATTTTTTTTCTATAATATATAATATACCTTCCATAATACACCGCATTTACCATAACATATCTACGTATAATTTTACCGAGCGTGAGACACGCGCATTCAACCCGCCAACGCGAACGTATTAAATTATCGGCGGCGGCGTTATTATTTTAAAGATATTTTACACGGTGATATTATATTCCTATTTATATCAAATATACGAAATATACGTATTATGTACGATAGGTGTGTATTCCTAATATCATATTATTATTGTAAAATCGTAAGACCTTTTGAATGCGTCGTCGTCGGTATTATTTCTCCGGGCGAACTCGAGGATTATCTTTGATGTAGTCATACCCCGACTCGTTTAAAATAATTATATTTCTATTACGCAGGCGCGACGAAAGAGTTATAATATTTTGACTGCATTAATACGCGTAATATTCCTCTGAGTTTCGCGCCACTTGCATATTATAGCCGCGTGTCATGACGGGCTAAATTGAAAAATGTCTAATAATATCGCACGGCTGTAGATTTATAATAATACGAAATAGCTTATGATAAAAACTGTTTTCAAGTAGGAACTCTAATTATTTTTGATAATTTACTTGGTGGTTATTGTTTTAACTCATCGACGACCTGCTGCGCCTCTTTAAAAATAAAAATCATTGGAAACAGAAAGCTAAAAAACACACGACTCGCACTTATTACCTATTACCTATACATCTCACACTAATTAGTGATTTTGCAGGCATTTTAATAATTGTACGTCAATTTGTATAATCCTATTGCCGGGTCTCGCAAACAAATTACTTATTTATTTTGAAATAACAATCGCTAAATATTTAACTAATCAATAATGAGTTAATGGTCCTAATTCGATTTAAGCGAATATCGTTAAATTAATCAATTGTTTATGCGGCCTGACAATATGTCTACTTGAATGTGTTATTTATTTGTACCCTCACTTCTAGAAAAAGTCTGATCCAACTATTCAAGTCGAAGATCATTCCGCTAAAATATTTAAATATTTAGTACCTATACCCATTACGAATTCACATCTCCCTCGGGACATAACTTATATAACCCGAGTTCAGGTGTATAATACACTTTTTTTATGTTAAAGCTTATGTGTCAAGGTTAGGTAAGGCCGGGTGGTATGAGTATATTAAACGGTAATGGTTACTAATTAGTCGTTTGGACACAATCACAGGTAAAAATTGGTTGAGTAAAAGTGCGATTCTCCCTCGGGGAATTGATACAGCTGTGATTATGTACGTGTATTTCTGGTGTTTTTTTTATATAATAATATTATTAGCACCCGGTGTTAATGTAATTCTATCCTCAAAAATACTCTTTATGAGAATAACGATTCTGTTTTGTTGATTGGATCAAATTTGATTTTTTTTTAAAAAAATGATTGAGGGAAATATTCTACAGCCCGAATAGAACTTGGTTTTCAATATTTTAGTCTCAAACTTTATAATAGGTTTATAAAAAAAGACAATTTTAATCTTTTTTTACAAATTTATTTTGTATCATTATTGGAAATAAAATAAAACATTGGAGTTCAATGTGGGTTGTAGAAAGTCTTCTTCTTTCAGATTAAAAAATCAGTTATCAAATCTGACAACTCTACGAGGCCTAATAGTTTTTTTTGTGAAGTCATTATTGTTAATATAATATTATAATACATCGTAATAACCCCCTTTTCTAAATTAGTATCGGGTAGTAGATTAGTGGAAAAGTATTATAATTAGGGTGGCAACTAAAATGTAAAACATAATTTTAAAATTATATGGAGAATTTGGAAAATTGGCACCGGGCTCTTAAACTCATAATTTATTATAATAATTATAATTACAAATTATTGTATTATTGAAACACGTTAAACAAATATTAAACTGATTGGGCTCAGTTCAGAAGTGCATGTGAGAATATCATTCATCATTATTACACTACGTATAACACAATATTTTTTAGGCATTAAAATGTGTAACAAAATATCTATAATATGATATACCTACACCTACCTTTTACACGAGAAGTACCGGAACAATAGAACCACATCAAAGGTATGGTTAAATAGCCTATGCAGGAGGCTGTGTGATCATAATTTTATTTTTGAATTTCACAAAGACTCGTATTATACATCTTACAAGATACCCGAACAATTTTCCCAATACTAGTATAAATGCCGACACGAAAAAAAGGCACGTCGAATGCGTGCTCTGAATATATCTAAATTGTTCGTAGTGGGATTACATGAGATTATATTATATTTTCCGTTCTCTAACAATATAATATAGTAATATGTAATCCTATTATATATTATAATATTATACATTTATACTTTCGCAGGATGTTTTTTATAAATATTTGTTATAGCCTTATAGGTAAGTTGAGAATGTTTTTGCTCATATTATAGTCTTTTAATTGGCTGATTGTGATTTTTAGCATGCTTAGTCTACCACTCTACCTTCTCCATGTCTCCTTTTTTTTCAACGATTCATCAATCATAGGTTCGTAAAGGGACCAGTGCATTCATAGTCACGTATTTCAAAATATATGAACGACGGTTTTTACGAATATCGGTTATCCGATAAACCTAAACGCATGTAGGTAGTTAGAATATATTTTATACGCGCAGTTTTTGATTATATGGAATGAAAGAACCGCAGTAGTAAGGCATTTAAAAAAGAGAAAATAATATACAGTCGCATAACAATTGTAAAATCAATAACTTTTTCGGTGTATAAAAATAGAGCTTTTAGTTGCCACGTATAATATATATTTTTTTCTTTTGTTAAAAAAAATGTTAAAATCCTTCTAGTGTGGATAAATCGAAAATTGACAGGGTGCGCTTATATATTATATCATAATATTATATACTTGTGTGTATTTTTTTTTCATATGAACTTAAACAACCACACAGCTATTCCACTAAAACCTGATGTAGCATACTATGGTTTTTTGTCTCCTTTGCTCGCCGATCATTGTAGTAAGTAGTAAGCACGTGTATTATACGTTATTGACCATCGTGTCCAAAGAACAACAACTTATTTCGTCGTGCGTTAATCGAATAATATATGACTGTATAGTGTATAGTTTCGATCATAACGATTGAGCGAAAAATAAAACTACTACAGAAGTCTATGTAATTCAAACACCGAGTCATCTGCAGTAGTCGTTCCGGAGCAAAGGACGATTCCCCCATACAAGTATAAAACTTATTTACGACAGCGTAGTCGTTGTCAGTGCGCGAACGAGATTTAATTTAATACGCATAGGAAAAATGTAAGTTTTGGTTTTTCCTCCCGTGTAATTTGGGCAGACGTTTCATCGGAATGATGGATTTATTGTTGTTTTTGACCCGATCACTATATTATGTAGAGTTCAACAAAATATAAATTATACTGTATATTTACCTATATAGTAACTACGTTAGTGCGTTTTTCATAAAGTATAGGTAGGTATTATGTGAAACGTCCAGACGACGATGCGTTTAAAACTCTTCGTTAAAGTGTATAATATAATATATATATATATATATATATATATATATAACATTATGAATGTTTTTGTTTTTATTAGATTAACTTACGACTCTGGTGACCACGATCAGCGTCACGTTGGAGCTCTGGTGTCCGTAAAATACGGAATGTTTCGTAATGTTGATGCCGGTTGATGGTGTCCAAAAGCCGACTTTTTTCACTTTCTCCTGATGTAGTTTCAGCAAGTCCAGCTTGATGTCCGATCTCCTACCTTCGTCAAAGTGAACTTTGCCGGTCAGGCCTTCGATGCTCACCTGTGTCGTGGCGAAACGAATAAGATAAAATATGAACAATAATGATTTACAAACAAAAAACATCAAAAAACTGTCATGTAATTATACCGTTTACTATACCTATGTACGTCATAATCTAATACTAACCGCGTTGAGTTGGTCGTACAGAAATGTACCGTTTGCCCAACGGTCCGACGTCTTGCACGAAACGTTCGACGACTGTATTGAATTCGACGACCCGTCCAGCGATCCGATGCTGTGAGCGAACACGTTGACCGCGTCGAACATCAATGCAGGTTCAGCCTGCACACAACATAACACAACCGATTGATTGCATATTTTATGTAAATAATGGTATTAAAAACGGACATAAATACGATTTCCGCTGTGTCGTTACCTACATTATAATGACTTGGGGATTAGAGTTGTCGTATTTCAAATACAAGATTGAATTGTATATATAATAAAATAATATATAGACTGATTCACCAAGCATCAAGCATACTCATCTACGTTTCCACCGTTCGTAATAAATTTAAATATAGGTACTATAAGATCATACTATTATTTTAAAATTCTTCAAGACTTTTTGTACTTCTAAAAGAGTGTCCTATACTCCATGGTTGATACAAATATTTGTTTTCCAAATGAGAACTTCCCCTTTATACTGTAAATTGTTTAGTGGATAATTTTTCTGAAAATGTTGACGTATCAAAATCAAAATTCGAATGAGTAGATTTTGAGTTATGTAATTTTGTGTACTATAAGGCCATGATAATGGGTTTGGAAGATATTATGAGGGCTTTGATAATTTCAAAATGTTTAGTAATTCATATTGATCCATCAACATTCACGATTTATAAAAATATTCCAAGTATAATAAATACTAGATGAGATATTATGTATTATATTTTATATTATTGCAAAATCAGTTTAAGGATTATAATTATTCTTCATATAAACATTTTTATAAGTAAAAAACTTCTTGTTTGAATTTAGCTTTTGATACATCAAAATTTTCAGAAAAAAATCCTCTAATTATTTTATAGTGAAAAAGGAAGGTTCTCATTTGAAAAACAGAAGTTTATATCACGACTTCCTCAAATAGTACAAAAAATCTCAAGAATTTGAAAACACGGTCTTTATGAGGACGTGATACCCACGCATGTGTTATTTACGTCTTACAAGTGCGTAACATAGAAAATTGTACGCTCAGCAGAACACGTCATGTAGCTATGTTGGTTTAAAAATTAGATCGAATTGACCTCTAATAAGTTGTTAAGGTAAGATAATTATCAAGGCAATATCATCGGTGTTTTATTATATTTTAATTTTAAAGCGAGTTATGAGTATTTAAAGATGTACAAACAATTTACAATTTTAAAATACTCATAACTCGCTTCAATATTAAAATATAATAATAAAACTTATGTGGTTAGTTGCCTAGATAATAATCTTACCTTCACATTTTAGAAGATGTCAATTCACTCTAATTTTTTAAATAACAGGGCTACCTGTTACACTTGTTCTGCTGAGCGTACAATTTGGTATGTTAGGCACTTGTAAGACGGAGACAACACACGTGGGTATCACTTCCTCTTAAGTATATTTAAAATTTCCAAAAATCTGAATTTGAACAATTCATTATTAAATAAAAAAAAGGAGGTGAGCATGCTTGTTGAATCACCTGTATATTCACGACTTCGATGCTAACCTACAATTTTACGAATAACATTAACATTTTACAGTTGTATTGACGCATTCTCATTTGTCCTTAATACAACTATTCCTTGCTGTGGCCATTGAATATATCATATTATATTGTATAAGTAGTTGTTTAATGTTTTATTTTTTTTAAGTATTTAACATGAAAACAAAAGAAACGGTTTTTAACAAAAATAGTCTATACAATTGGAGTGAACTAATGGAGTGTCAACGGTACATCGTGACGTTTATGGAGAATCTACTCGCTTGTCTAAATCTCAAATCCCCACTATTATAATAGATTATCATACATTTTGTTACGATATGTTGTGATTCGTACTACTACTGCAATATGTAAATACAATTTTTGGAAAAAATTACAAAATGCGACCTAGATAACAATAGTGTTTACTATTTAATAACCATCAAAATATTCAATAAAAAATCATAACTTAGAATTTTTTCTTGAGTGGTAATATTAAAAAACCTTCTGGGCAATTCTATCATCAATGATTGAGTAGTAAGCAATAATTGTAATTTCATTAATAATCACCCTGATGATTCCACTCTTGTGCAACATGTTTTGCCCAACTCTTTGAAATCTTTCCATCTCGCGGAGGATGTTGAGCACACGGTGGTTTTCGTCGTCAACTATTCTGAAAGAGGTTATGTTCACGGAGTTGTATTTAAAGTCTTCCAGATCAAACGTCTCGAGGTCCTGAAATGAAATGGAAATCGGGCCACATTAGATTGGGCGTCGCCTCAGTTGAATGTGACAACGATCCACGTGGCCGTGTTTCGCTATTGGTAATATTTTTTATTTTATACACTCACGAATGTAGTGAAGAGAAAATGATAGCGGAAGTCGTTCATCTGCAGTTGAAGTATCTGAAAACGAGAAAAGGGATAGCAAATTTAGTATTTCGATCAGTAAATAGTGTACAAAATAACAACACCACACGAGGCGTGGATTATTTTCTTATCGTTCGAATGAATTCGTTTTATATATTTTTGGCAAAGCAAATTGTGTCATCGATATTACTGCGAAGTATGAATATCGCACTTGGTGGTTGTGAGTATTGGATTTTTTTTTTACAGGTTTTTATGTGTGAAATCTAATGACGAATAACCGGGTAACCGATAACCGGGATTACAAATAGGTTTATAATAACGGTAACCGATTATAGGTTCCCCAAAATTCCGGGAAATTACCGGTTTTCGGTAAAAACCGGTAACCGGTTTCAAGCTCTAGTTTTAAGAAGTGCCGGGAAAAAAAAAATTTAAGGAAAACCAAGAAATTTTACGCAAAATCGGTTTTTGATAAAATCGATTTTGGTTTTTGTTGTAACTCTAAAATCATTGACCGTAGATATTTGAAATTTTCATTGAATGTTTATATCAATATTTGCTATATTATACAATTTTCAAAATATTTAGACTTGTTTTGAGCTTTTTACGGACATTTTAAGTTTCCGATTTTCCTAGTTTTTTTTTACTATATAATATATAAAATAGCTTGAAAATTTTATAAGTACAAGAATTCTAATATATTGCTAAAATGGCAGTTAAAAAATATTAAAAATACTTAGGCACAGTTTTTTTTATAAGCATTTAAAGTTCGATTTTTGACATGGCTAAGAAAATTGAAAATTTGAAACAATGTTCCACGTAAGTATGTTATTCTATGATCTGTAACTGAGAAATTTCAAAAATATGAAAATATAGAAACTTAATTGGTAAATTTAACTCAGTTTAAAATAATTATACAATTATGGATATTTTTGAGGTATTTTAGATAAAGTTAGATACTTTTATGTAAGTATAACATTATGCGTGTTATGAACTTTGATTTAAATTATTCCGTGCCAGTGAGATAACGCCAGTGAGATATTCTCAAACGGATAAAATTACTGGATATAGGGGTAAGACCATTATATGCTAATTGTACCTCTAGTATACGTATTGTACCCAGAGGTATAATTTCCTTATTTTAATACTGGGTGGTATAATATGTGACATGCCACGAATTGTACTGTTATTTCGGAGAGTGTTTAGCCCCGAATAATTAATTATTTTTGCATTTTTAATAATTTTATGTCGTATAGTTTAATTAAAATGCAATAACATTGTTATTGTACTATATAATGATACTTTTTTTACGTTATAGTATATTCGAGTAGGTACCTATTCAATATTGTACCTACCTACAACTTGTTACATAGATAAGTACCCAAATTTATTATTGCCAGTAAAAATATTAAACGCGAGTTAGCTGCACTCTGTTTATTCACAATAATATGCGAATGGCGTATATTGAATATTCCTAATCTTCCATAATATACGGTTAAGGGTATATTATTTAAAACGGCGCTTTCCATTATACCGCACAAGCCACAAATACGAACCAATATATCGCACAAAATGCATATTTTAATACGGCACCGCACGGCGTGTGAATTCATAAAATCTCTCGTCGTCGATTACCACACGATATTTAAATTTAATTCTATATGTACATTAATAGAAATTATATTTTTTACTAAACGTTTTTTTTTTTTTAATATTTCAAATTAATAATCGCACCTAAAATTTTTAAAAACAATTATAATGGATAGGTAGTGCTTTTTTCTCTCATATAAATTATAATCATTATAATAACGACCGTTTTCGTGTTTGTGATTATAATTCTTATTTTTATTTATTTATTTATCTATATAATTTTCATTTATAATCTAACCTAACCAAATAATACGGGTTTTATCATCGTTTGTCGTGATCTTTACTCTTCATATTTTAGATTCCGAGCGGAGCGATGAATGTATTGATTTTATAATAATGTGTGTTTTTTTAAATTTTTAATTTTTGCGTCTGTGTACAAGTAGTCGAAGTAATGCTTCGATTTTCAACTTCAGTATCTTGTTCGATGGGAAAGTGAATCTAGTTGGTGGCCAGAATCGTTTTTCATATACAATACAATGATATTGTATCATTGAATTCAAATTTAATACCATCCATTATACAGTGACCCACTTGTAACCTACTGTACAGCAGAGCAACATCCACTTACCCACCTTTAAATAGAATAGTGTTTTATTAGTGAAATAGTGAATCATTACTAAATTAGCAATTGATTAAAACGTTTTACTTCTATAGTTCTATAAAATAAACGTATATATTATAGACGTGTCCCGTAGGTAGACGTTTAGCTGTTATAATATCACCTATATTTTAGCAGTTCACGGATAGGTAAGTCAAACATAGTTATTCATAATCGTGTAAATAATCGATAGTATCCATCTGGGCTACAGTGACAATTTGATATAATTTTGATAAATTCTACAAATGTTGTACTAATTGGTGTGGTAATATAAAATTTGTGTGGTTTTGATCTACGCGTTTTTCGATAATTAGTGAGGCAACAGGTGACGGCTGTCCAAATTATTCGGCTACAGCTCATTTGCGCACGTTTACCTGTTTCACAACCTATTTGCGCACAATTTACGAACAATAGAAACATTTTTTCAAAGAAATTTAATCATGTATACATAACATAGGTGTACATACAGGGTGTTCATAACCTGCGTCTCTCTAAATTTTCGAATTGGTCATTAATGACGGTGGAAAATTTCGGGAATTGTGCACAGTAACAATGTCCGATTTTCTACTTTTCCGGTAATATATATATACTATAGGAATCATCAATTCGATAATTCTTGGTTTCTTCGTGGTACCGAATGTCCATAAACAATAATGTATTGTGTGTAAATAAATAGAAAAACACAATGAAAAATTACAGACAAAATCATAAATCATAACATGTATACTTTACGTTATTAGGAAAAATTCACAATTGTCAATTTTATACAATTTCCGATTTTCGAGACCATATCAACGATAAATAACACTGCGGACTATCATGACATGTGTACGATTTATCGAGATATGTGTTATTACTATTATTATGTTTACCTAGTAACTTATTCGGTTTAAGTATCATTATTGTTATTGTGGGTTGGATGAGTGATATATAATATTGTATAATCATAGTAGGAACGGGACTAGAAATCTCCACTATACCAGTACCGGGCTACTTTTTTAGGCCAATTTTGACGTTTTGTACTAAAAAAAAGGTTTGTTTGGGTAGGGGGGAAGCCTATGTTTTTCTTTGAAACCAATATGTATACATTTGTATACACTTTTGCATAGTATTTATGTTTCTTTTGATTTTTTTATTCATAGTTTTTTATTTAAAATTTTATAGAACATCCTTATAATATATGAATAGATTCACCCTCTGGCTCCCTATTCAAAATCGATTGAAAATGTATTATTGTACAGAATATTCGAATAATAGAATATAATATATTATTTATTTGTAGGTAGATTGAAGTACTAATCTACTGCGCATAGTTATTAATGCACATTAGTTCAATATCTACCAATTAATGCTATAAAAAAGTTGTAAATATTATTTATACCAATATTATATACAAGATTTTAATTAAACCAACACCACGATTAAGATAGTATGGTTGCCCAACGAATATAGAAAAGTGTCTACCGAAATAAATCTCCATAGATAATCAGCAGGGCTGTGAATTTAATGCACTAAAAAACCTTAAAAAATACATTTAAAATGTCAAAATGTCAAAATAATGCAATAAAATATGCACTTAGAGTACAAAAAATGCAACATAAAATGCCAAAAATTATAGCATGAAGTCACTTAAAATGGTTTTTAATTTAATTTTTATATTTCTTTTTTTTTTTTTTATTTAATTATATTTAATAAAAAAAAAAAATAGTTAAAATATTGATTGAATTTGAATTTTGTATAATGCTATAGTTCACTTGAAACATTTTTTAAAATTTATTTATGTATATATTTTGTTAAAATAATAAAACAAATTTAAATATATTTATTTGCGGGTGCCTTATTCATCTTTATTATTCAGAACAGGCTGGTTATGAAAAAAGTTTAAACAATATATACATTTTTGTTAAGGAAAATTTTAATGTATTTTTAAAATGTACAGCCAACCATAGTATTAACGGGAGTTTTTAATATATTTTTAAAATATACAGTCAATATATATATTATTATTTCTATATATATTATTAAATAATAATTAAAATAAATTTTTTATATTATATATATTTAATTTTTCATATAACATTATGATTATTGACGGTTCGTGAATCGTGGATACATGTTTTCCCTAGTAGCGCTTGAGGATCGCAAATTAATTTTATTTATGGATAAATGTACACGGAATAAAATAAAATCGATACACGGCCACACAGGTACCGCCGCAGTTCACCGATGTATTCATATTTCAATGTTCGGTGTGTTAATACAAAAATAAATGTACAATTTCTTGTTTTTAATTTAAAAATGCATATTTTAAGGAATTTTGAGGGTTCAAAATCAGGATAAGCCCGGGGACATGGAGCTAGCCCGGCTCTACTAGGCCTACCCGCTGGACACGCCACTGCAGTAAACGGCTAAAAACATAGATAATTCATATACAAAACTTCCATGCTGATAGGCAACCACTTGGCTTTATGGGGCGAGATAATGTCATGTGTTTTGGCCACGAGTGTCGCGTATTGTCATTTATAGTATTTGATTAAATTCTGATCAGAATAATTATTTATTCAATAAGATTATATAAGTTTGTAAGAAAAAATTGAATTAAAAAATCCTAAAAAATATTTTTTTTTGACAGAAATTTGAATTTTTGTATTTTGAACAAGTTTTTTTTTTAGTTATTGTCAGGGGATACACTAATAAGTAATAATATAACTAAAATAATTTCAATATAACGTGTTTTCTGACATTATTCTTTTTAGATGATATTATGTCAAATGTTTGAAGATTTTTTTTATGGACAAGTTGATTTATGTGGTAAGTAAAATATTATATCGTGGTTAACTGTTAATAATTTTATACCTACATTTGATTGAAATGACGAAAGGGTGCAGGTTGACATTCTGCATGCAATACGTAAATTATGTAAATGATTTCCCAAGATCATCGCCCATCTGGTTATATCACGCACATAGTTTTAGGTACTGGGGCGGCAAACTTGACATTTTTCAGAGGACCCAATGCCCCCCCCCCCCATTATTGTGTGAAAATTAATGTTTACTCATCATAAGCATAAATAATGGTATATTTCATTTAAACTATTTAAGTTGTTAGCCAAATTTTCGTTTAAAACAAAACGTATAGGTACTGCTTAAAAATATAAAACAAAAAATTAGGTTTCGATTGGAATATGCATTTATGTTTATAATATACTTATACTGACGGAATCGATGTTTTTGGTAGAATACAGGAATCAATTAAAATTTTCTTAATAAAAAAAAATAAGCAAACAATTAACAATGTATAGGTGTTTGATAACAATTTTATCTAACAAAGCTTTTATAACCGTTAATAGTAATTGTACTTGAACTAAATACAATTTATAAATTACATCAGTCTTTTTTATTTCTTTAATGTTTTAACAAAAAGGTAATATTATATAAATAATCAAATGATGCAATACAAATGTATAATAACGAATTATATTTCTTCGACATATATAAATCCTGATAGTTTAGGATGCATTTCGAAATCCGTTCTAGCATGACACCCATGGGCCTATATGAACCCTTGTATATATTTTAGCTTTTAACTTGTAAATAGTGAAAATGATTTGATAGCTATAATATACTAGGTAAGTACTTACAATAGTTATATCATGGGAATATTTTGTCGGCGTTCTTACAGGGTTTACGATAACACTGAATAATAATAAAAAAACACATTTGTGGTTTTTTTAAATTTTTTTATGTTCCTTATTCTTCACAGAATCTAAAAACTATTTAAAAAGGTTTGATCAGTATTCAGTACATAGTTGAGTATTATTTATTATAGCCTAGGTACTGGCTCTTAACAAAATTAGGTACATTTATAAATGTGAAAATGAAAACCTTTGAGGCCTATGTTCGTTATGATTTTTTTTAAATGAAGAGCTCATTGCGGAGAAGGTTTATGGCATTTGATCGATTCTATAACTTAATAAACAAAGAGTTATCAATTATTATTAATAATGGTCTGTTACGTAATAATAAATAATAATAATAAATCAGTATTATTCTCAACTCCTATAACCCATAGCAACCATTTTTAAACAACAATTTCTATCGTAAATCTCAAAATTCCTGTTTGAGAACCTACCAGGGGTGATTAATTCCCTGTTTAAATGAGTCTATGACACTTACAAAGAATGTGGCTTTCTATTAGTGAAAGAATTTTCGAAATCGGTTCAGTAGTTCCAGAGATTACCCTCAACAATGGTAACTAACAACTCTTCTTTGTATAATAGTATAGACTAGCTGATCCCGTGTACTTCTTTGCCCGTTAAATGTATCAACTCTATATGACTCAAACTTTGTTCAGTTCGTTATTTAATATTCGGTGTATAGTATCCAAAATTTATCTTAACTTTTCGTTTCCTGGAATAAAAATTCTGATACGCAGCAGTACATTATCAGTATGTATGTATGTATGTATGCTGTTTGTACGTATGATTTAACTCTAAAGTATCAAAGTTATACCAAGTTTGTCGCTTTTACTTAATATAATCAATTTATAAAAAATCCTATCCTAACTTAACCGTACTAAAATCCGATGAATGAAATAAAAAACAAATTTAACCCTTTGTAAATATTAACCTATCTTCTTCCCAGAGGTATAGTCTACCAACTAACTATATAAATACACAGACTATAACTATACAGACTAAACTCTGGAACTACTTTTCAGATCTTATATGTATATTGACAAAAGACAATAATACAAATCAACAAATATGTCCGATTAACCAATAGCAACCAATATATTTATACACAGGTGGATTTTCCTAAAATTTTCTTTCATATAAACCTTCTCCGTGAAATACTCTTTCGCTTAAAAAAAAAAAAAATCAAGACATTTATAATATATACAAGAAGATCTGATAAGTAGTTCCAGAGTTTAGTCTGTATAGTTATAGTCTGTGTTTTTATATAGCTAGATGTATATATAAATTAATGTTTGTGGGTAGATTGGACCTCTGGGAAGAAGATAGGTTAATTTACAAAGGGTTAAATTTTGTTTTTTTTTTATTCATCGGATTTTAGTACGGTTAAGTTAGAATAATATTCTGTATAAATTGATTATATTAATCCACTGTAGGTGGAATTAAGTAAAAACGAAAAACTTGGAATAACTTGAATACTTTAGAGTTATACACTATAATCATACATTTACGCACAAGCAGCATGGGGCCCGCGATCACCGCAGGTAGATTGCCTACCTGTGAATCAGAATTTTTATTCGAGGCAACGGAAAAGTTAAGATACATTTTGAACACCATACACCGAATTATAATATAATTATAATAACGAATTGAACAAAGTTTGAGTCATATAGAGTTGATACATTTAACGGGCAACGAAGTGCTCGGGATCAGCTAGTAGGTATATATAAATGAATATTTGTGTGTAGATTAGACCTTTGGGAAGAAGATAGATTAATTTAAAAAGGGTTGAATTTGGTTTTAAATTTGATTTTAGTACGGTTAAGTTAGGTTAGGATTTTGTATTAATTGATTATATTAATCCACCGTAGGTGGAATTAAGTAAAAACAGTAAACTTCGTATAACTTTGATACTTAAGAGTTAAATCGTACATTTACGTACAAACCACAGGTAGATTACCTACCTGATAATATACTGATGTGAAGCAGAATTTTTATTCTGGGCAATGGAAAAGTTAAGATAAGTTTTGAACACCATACCCCGATTATTACGAATTGAACTAAGTTAGAGTCATATAGACTATAGAGTTGGTACCTATATTTAACGGGCAATATATTTATCATTAATACCGCTAGAAACATCTCAATACGTTTTCATTAACCATTTTTTATATTTACTTGCCGATCACATTAAACGATAAATTTTGAATAAGAAATTATACAAAATCCTCCGGAGGAAAAATAAACAACCAATCACGGGCGAAGCTGTGACGGGTCGGCTAGTATAAATAATATTTCTAAAATATGATTTATGCAAATATTTAAAAACTTAAAAAGTGAGTTTAAATTTAGTTTCTATTTTAATAAATAGTAATAATATTATTTACTTATTATTACTGTAATATAAGGTTTAATGTTTGGACAGGAGGCCTATTGTAAAGAAGTACAAATATTGAAAGTCATTTGAAAAAGTATTTGTCCGATATATCTGGGTGCTTTGGGTAAGTAGGTAGTTAGGATTTATTTATTTTTTGGTAAATATTCGATTCGAGATAAGCCATAAAAATGAAAACAAACTGAATGAGTGGGGAAAATAACAAATAATTTCAAGCAGCGGGCTTCCACATGGCTCAAAGGGCTCAAAAGACTCAAAGGACTTAGTTTTTTTGTTAAAAAATGTGTATTTCCCAAATTGCAAATCACAGATGACATAATCATGGCCGTATTATAATAAATATCAAATTGTGTCTGCTAGACACTTACTGCTATTTTTTGTTTTGTACTTTGTTATAGCCTTATTGGCATATTAAAAAATTGAGTTCACTAAAAATTTAAAACAAATTATCAGTAGAAAATATAAATTCATTATATGCCTCTTACACATGAAGAAATATTAATGTAATGGAAATTTGATTTTGCGTAAAAATTACCACTTTTTTGTTGATCTTGACACTTTCTGAAAGTACATAGAATTTTCAATTTTGGCCTCCTAAAAGTACCAAATTCACTTTATATCAGAATAGCCGCTGATCTTGAAAATTTTTACTATCCAAAATGTCGCTGACGGACAGGAAAAAAAAATACACACACATCATTGTAAAATCAATACATTCTTTCACTCCACTCAGGATCTTATATATTTGAAAATGTCACCGCCCTATAAGTCCGTGTCACTAATAGGCTCTATGCCTAAATTCGCCTCGGCAGAATGTATAGTAGTCGGACGAGCACACGATGGCAAACCCGTCGAGACATTGTATGTTTATCTTAATGGATTGCGACAGTAATATGTTGATATAGATCATAATAGAAATATTTCTTTCTAAAGTTGTTTTTCGAATGTATGTTTTCAAATATTGTGTTACATTTTTACTGTAGATATATGTATAAAAAATACTATACGAAGGCGAAGTATGTTATCATGTTTTTCTATTAAAAGGACATTCAATTATAATGACCAGGTATTTTTCCCGTGCAACGTATACCAGTTGGTAAGTAGCTAGGTTTAAGAGTTACTCCGAAATTTGTAAATGAATGATATTTTTTGTCCACTTATTATTTATACACGTTGTGCACTAATGGGATTTCAACCGAACGTACTCCTTCCGTGCTCCTATTCTAATGAATAAATTATAATATAACCATACCAGATTAAAACCCAACAGGAAGTATTATCACCTGTAATATCGAGAATATTATTATTGCATTAGGTTATGTTCACGTATAACATATAATGTTATTATTTAGATAAAAACCGTTCGGAAAATAATGAAATTCCACCACGGACGTTTCAGCGTTACGGTGCACCTAGTCTATACAAATAAACCCGTTCGTTACCTATTTCGTTTTACCGTCTCTCCAGGCGATTTTCCGGCGGAGCATAATCACGATTTTTAACTCATCAAACAATAAGGGTTGTAGACGACGACATTCTGTTAGGTACACCGCCTACTTCCCGATTACAATTGCTGCTGCAATCGTCCAACGGAAATGGTTCGTGAAACGGACTCGGAGCACGTCGAAAGGTTGTCGTTGTAGGCTGCGTAGACATTAGACATTCGTAACCGGAACCAATACCAGTGCGAGCATACCTACGCGTAAAATTTTATTCGGTGGTCGTGCAAAAGGGAACGAAAAAATATATAAAACGTTTGACATGAAACGACGCAAGGCCCCCCCCCCTCCCCCCGAAACGGCGAGTTGTGCTCTTTTGAAATCGGTCGTTGCTGGATTTACAACGCAATCATTTCCTGCAATTCAGATCGGATGAAAAAAAAACAGACAGTCAACATGCGAACCGTTAATGTAGTTTTCGCGCGTGCGCTCGCGTGTGTATTACCTACCATTACGCGCGAGTCTCCGATGATGCCACTGGCCTCTACCATGAATCTATACTCTTCATGTTGTATAATTTAGCGAATTTCGATTTATTGTGCACACTGCACACTCATAACAAACGATTTTATCTCGGTAAGTTGAATGAACAAAAGTTTGTTTACTTTTCAGATACTAGCCTGTTTATATTATCAGACTGTTTGAGAGTTGATAAATATTTTAGCAACGATTTGCACAGCACATACATCCGTCCTACCGTCCACCCATCCACACACCCACACACAATTGTGCGCGTGTATTCGATGTTTGTTCGGTATAAATGTATAAAATAATAATGAGTATTAAAAAAAAATCATAAAACCACTTGTACGACCAAAATGTAACACGCATATAATAAGGGTCATAGGAACGCCCACCCGCCTGAGCCGTGGTAACGAACCAATAATTTAGTGGCGTCGGAAAATTATGCAATTGAAAAATATGAATGCAAAAAAATAAAGGGAAAAACGTCCACCACTGACGACGTAAATGATGCGTATAATAACAATGATGTGATCGGTTGAAATTGAACTTCTGCCGCTGCACAAGGCGGCCTGTGCTGGAGTGACTGATATGTCTGCTAGTATTTTAATGATAATGCGTGTAATTTTATGCCACCGCTGCCGCTGAGCAGAGCGACTAGAAAGAACGGGGAAAAATATAATAATAATAATAATAAATGTCGGCGGCAGTGGGTGAAAAAAATAACTACTAATAATAAAATAATAATTCATGTGCTTTGTATTCTCTCGCAGTGGCCGACGTAAAAAGTACGGTTTTTTTTTTGTTTTTCAACATTCGTCGTCATATTATTTATAACATTATATTTTTTGTTATTACATCACATGCGGCCATTATGTGCGTGAGTTTGTGTGTGTTCTCGTTTGCACATCAAAAGTGCTCACTATTTTCACTGCGAAGACATTATTAAACGTATAATATGTCGACGGGTCACATGCTACTTGTTTCTTGAACGCGGGCTACAGCCTTTATCTTTCCGAGACGACTGGTCGTAATATTAATGTTAATATTCGTACCCGTAACATATTCGCAACGATTATTACGGTTGTCGTATACTCGTATACTGTAATCTGCAGACCTTTGTCAATAGCCGTAGCTGGCCATCAAACACTATCACGGTACTTACATAATATGATATTCATCTCAAAAACCTAAAACAAATCGCTGCCTATTCTTTTTTTTTTTTTTACATATTATATATATTTTTGGGCTGGGTACAACTTTATTTTTTTAACCGATTTTCACGAGTACAATTTTCGTAACACTTAGTTATTTCCATAGAAACGCAAAACCAAAATAATAATAATAATAAAAAAAAAATTAAACTCTTAGGTTATAAAATGTAACTACTAGATATTTTTCTAACGCGCAATACATAAAAACATATCTATTATTCCTCAATTTTCCTAGCAGAAGAAAAACATCTAGTAACATGCTACTTATAATTTATACGAACCACAATTTGTCCATGTTTAAATCGACTACTAGGGGTGGCACTGACGACAAGCATAACCTAACCTATAATCCCCTCAGCCAACATCGTTTATTTGAAACAAACTTTACAACAATGACATATTGAGAGCTTCTATCCCCTATCTATTTACCATGCTTTTTACGTATAACGAGTCATTAGACTAATCTGGATTAATTGTTACTGCGCCATGTATGTCTGTCGTCGCATTCCTCTTCCTCTTTAATCTCCAGAATAGTTGTTGATATTATTCCAGTTGGGATTTGAGTACACCACGACATTAAATATATTCTTTGGTGTGTTAAGTTCACTGCTGTTAATGTCTCTGAGTATCTACCGATTTTCATGGATATTCAATGGGTATCCATCACATGCGACCTTTATGTGCGTGCGTGTGTCTGTTCTCGTTTGCATATCGATAGTGCTCACTGTTTTCACCGCGAAAACATTATTAAACGTATACTATCATGTTGGCGGGTCACGTGTCACATGTTCTTATAATACGTCGGGATGCTGTCTTTATCTTTCCGGGATGTCCCATAGTTTTAATAATATTCGTACTCGTAACATATTCACGATAATTATTACGGTGGTCGTATACTGCACTTTGCAGACCTTTGTGAATAGCAGGGGCCGGACACCCAACACCATTACGGTACTTACACAGGTAATATTATAATGTTCGTTTCGAAAACACAAAACAGATCCTTACCTAACTTAACCTAAACTAACCCGTTGCGAGCGTCCAGCGTCGTCGTCGTGTTACGTGATTGATTCATTTGGCAATAAATACACAATATATAAGTAGGTAGGTACATCATGATTCACGTCAAGGCTACACGTTTTACACAATATACTGCCGGCACTTTTAAGTGATGTGAATAATTACTTAAACATTTTCTATATAATTACCGGGTCATTGTAATAATAATACCGATTTATCGTAGGTATGTAAATTTCAGAAAAAATAAATATATATTCGTATACTATAGATATTTGTGTCAATAGATCACGATGAAGAGCTGTTCTAAAATTTCAAAATTATTTAAACTACCATTCGTGTTTGATTTCCTATTTTAGTCAATTACTTATTATTTATTTATTTATTTGTTTTTGTCGAATTATCATTTTAGCAACACTCAGACACCTCCCCCGGGATCACTAGCCAGTTACTAATTATATTGTTAGATAGCGATAGGCGATATATTGCAGAAAAAGTAGGTTGTATCAAAATTCAAAATGTCATGACATCAATCCGTGTTGCATTAAATAATACCTAATAAAATATATAATATCATTTTTTTTAAATCTCTAATCTAATTCAACTTTAGAAGTTTTTTTTTTATTTATTATTTATAGAGCTCTCTTTGAATAAAGCTCTATGTGTATAACTTCATATCTTACATTGTCGGATCTTGGCCATTGTACAAAGTTCCGGACCATAAGTGACATTTTATACGTTATCCATTCATACATTGTCAGTCTATAAAATACCCGGCATTTTATCAAATGCTCAGTTTTAACATATAATATTACATAAAAATTAATATAACTTCTTATATTATTTGCCAGTGAAATATTTTTACTAATTAAACATTTTAATTATTTATTTATACATTTTTTATATTAATTGTTTTATACTTGTTATAAAATATAGTTCTTATAATAATTGGACTATTTGTTTTAAGAAATTGAGTTTAGGTCTCCTTAAATGATATTACCATGGGGTACATATCTGGGGTGGTCAAACGGTCGACTTCAGACGATCGATAGATCGCATACAATTTCAAAGTCAATTACCGTTTGTTAGAATTTATATTATTATAATTTATAAATCCTAATTATTAATCCCAGTATCTGCTGTTGACAATAGCTGATTACACACTGAAGCAAGCAGGGTATACAAATTGTTATAATCTGACATAATGATTTCTTGGTATATATACTTATTCTGGTGAATTAACTGGCACTCAAAGAATTAAAAACATAAAATAAAGTTTAGTATGAACAGATGAATACTCTAACGATATAGACGGGGATATCGATAATGTGTAAAACTTTTGGAAATCACGTGGACCGAACTCATTTATGATTTTAATATTATACAGATTCAATGTTTTGTTTCATTAATAAGTTTTGCGATTTTAACTGTTATCATCATAGTTACTAACTAATTAACTATAAATAAGTAAAAATAAGTTATTTGGTGTAAAAATTAAAGTTAAATTTATAACTGTGCTAAAATTAAAAATTAAAAAAATATAATTACCAATAAAGGTAGGTGATGAAAAAAAATTATGTAAAGAACGCAGTTTTTACATAAATAAAGGGGTCCAAAAATCGGAAACATTTGTTTGGTTTAATTATTATTTTTGTATATGATACGGTTACAACTATATTTTAACTATATTGTTATATTTAAATTAAAAAAAAATGATTTAATTAATTAAAAATGGTTTTTATATTTGATTTGAATATTTCTTTGCATTGAATTGGTTATTGGCACAGTTATCTAACGTTTTTCTTTAAACTATTATGAATATACGTGTAAATGTTGTTATTTATAAATGCGTAATAACAGTTAAGACAAAAAATTAAATATACTACATATCGAATAAAAACAGCGTGTAATTCAAAATCAAAATCAAATTATTATTAAAGTCGAATATAAAATATAAACGTTTTCTTATGCTCGATTCCCCCGGCATTCGTATTTCACAATTTCATATTTCACCTCATACAAGAGCTCCTAAATAGGTACCGTTCAATCAATAAAAACGACGAAAACTTATAAATTATAATATTATTCACGTGCTGCAGACTGCCAATCAGTGTAGTGGTCATTTTTTTTTGTGAAGAAAAAATGAATAATATCATTGTTGATATTCGGTTTATTTATCGTTCTATTAATATTATGTAATATGTAAAAGTACTTTAACCCATAATTTGTTTCGTCTTTATCGTCGGTTACCCAGGAACCACCTGACTACGAAGGCACGATGAACAAACAAACAATATCTACTTTTTATTAAATAAATAATTTGTATGATTTATTGTAATAAAAAAGAATGTAACAAAATAACAGACAATTTTAGCACCGGCCAATTGCCCAGATTCTAGACATAGTCTCGATAAAACTAAATAACAATCACTATAATAATAAAAAAATAATTTTTGTTTACAAAATGTATGTTTTTACTACGAAAGCGGACAGTGGGGTTTAAAAAAAAAGTGATAAGTGGGCCATCGCCTCAAAAGGTTGAAAACCCCGCTTATAGGGTTTCCAAAATTACTGTTTTATATATTGTACGAAATATCGATAGTCTTTGAACACTATAAATACGCCAGTTACTATTAATGACGTATAAACGTATTTTCGTTGTCTTCGGCGAATCTTCTTACTAAAACCATGTGGCTATTATCACCGTGTATGAATCAAATAATATATTGCCTATCGTAAAAATTATGAATAATATTATAGTATTATTTAATCTCTGGAGTCTGGGCGTATCAACGTGAACGATAATTCACCCGCCAAAGGGTTAATACTATGTAGACAATAACGTAAATCGCCATGACAATGTTTAATAAATAATAAATAAACAAATAAAAAAATATTGACAATGTCTACTATTTGGACGCACGGGACAATTTGTCCGATAAATCCGATTAATATTATTCGTGTTTGACTACGGTAGTGACGGTGAAATATTTACAAAATATTTTGTATACCATTTCGTGATGAAACTAGAGCATAATGTACACATACGTGATACAACACACACGATACACATTATATTGTACGTAAATCGTTTGACAATGTCGTGTATTATTGTAATTTTTGGTTTTGTTTTTTTGTTTTTGCTTTTGTTTAGTGATGCACTCGAAATATATGGTTTTAATTAATGTTTGCCCCGACCACTGAACAACATACCACGTCGCAGCGAAACTATCCGAGCATTTCAAACATTATAATGTAGTTAACGCGCGATGAAAGTAAATACGCACACGCAAAGATCAACACGCGCATAATCGCACACAAGCCGGGGGTGGGTGTGGATCCCGGGCGGGCATATAAAATTTCATAGAGCGGTAACACGGCGTAAAATATAGGCAATATAGTAGCACAAATGCGTTACGTTTATGACGTGATGTTGTTATTGGGACGTTCGTTGGGAATGCGAATTAGGAGCAGTTGGGTTCATTGCTATTCAGCATCGCCTCGTCCACCCATCACAAACACGCACGCACGCACACCCACCCACCCACAAGCACACCCACGACACATCGCTGCAAGTGGGCACTGAATTAATCGGCGAATACGATTCGACACCAGAACGTGCGCGACACAATGATATAACGGTGTGGCGGTGTCGTGCAGATGAAGACCGTTGAATTGGTCGGTCGGCTTCGTCAAAACTGATGCGATTACTTGCCCGACTTCAGAAAATAGTATATTGTATATTACACGAGGCGTATAACAGAATGACCGGAAAGATGATAATAATATAACCAATACTTTTGTTTTAGTAAACGTCTTAACATGTTTTTTTTATGTAATTAAATCATAAGCGCTTGCCCTACAACACTACGGTATACGTTTTTATTTTTTTGATACTGCAGTTATTTTATTGAATTAAAAAATGTGTTTAATTTTTTATTTTTTTTTTGTAAAATTCAAAATACTCAATAATATTTTGTAAATCTAATTTTTAGAAAAACGTCGACGGTAAACCCGTTTATTTTTTACATTTTTTAAACACCAATATAATTTTGGAGTAGGTATATAAAAATTTGATACTTTTTCGAAAATATTAATTTTGGGCATTTTTAGACATAATACGTACCTATATCTCAAATCGTTTGTTGTATACTTATGATTTTCATAATTTTTTCATACTTTTAACAAGTATCAACAAATTATTCATTTGTTGAATGTCAGGTCTTTCTAGCACCCTGTATATTATTACCTAGTCTATACCTACAACTCTAGTGGTTCGATGTTTGGAAATCCCAAAATATTGAGGGGGCAAAAACTGAAACAGATGAATCGTGCGATTCGGAAGCGCAGTAAAAACGATAAAAAAAAAAAAAAAAAACAAGAACCATCCGGGAGCCAATCGCATTACGCGCAATGTCTAATGTATTTATTACAATTGAATTGTATAAAACGTCGTCGTCAATCGCCCCGAGACTCAGTCGGTAAACGAATTGTGCGGGAAAATTTCGTCACAGGCAGCAGTCAGTGGCGGTAGTCCGTTTAATTCGCACGCGTACTGCGCAGCCGCTCTTGTTTTTTTCGTGGCACGGACGTTCACCGAATTAAATGCAATCAAAAAAAACGTGCACAAAGAAATCTTGTACCGCCTTTTCGAGCATTAAAATAATCTCGTTTTGTTACTTGGACGAATCTAGTCGAAAAATATCGTAAGACGATGTTATCGGGGTGGCGGGAAACAAGGGAGGGGGGGCATATAGCTCGGTTTTCGAGTCTATAGCCCCGGTAACTGTTAAATCATAGTCACGCCCATGTATGGGACTTGTACTTCTTATCGGCCAAGTCAGACTGTATACGTGTGTTTATCCAAAAAAGTAAAACGTTATTATTTGTATTAGATCATAATAATTTACCATGAAAAACGCATTCTAATATACCGCGGTTCGCAAGTGCGCAAATGTCCGACCCGCGGTTACCTTTTGGAGTCAAATATGAAATGCCGTACCTATTAATTATTTCCTATGAATAATACCTATGTACGAGTCATCATGAAATTTCAATGAATTTTCGCCCGTGCAATTGTATTGGTTACGAGTTTATAATATGTTAGGCGGTTGAACACTTCTAAGCGCAGGCTCGTCCGAAAAAATCAAAATCCTGTGCGAAGGGTTATTTCGACGGGATTTAAGAAGACCGATATTACAGCAAAAGCGTTCAGAAGGGATGTAAATTGTTTTTTAATCCAGTGCGGCTGAATCTCTATTATACAACATGTCCACAGGGCGTATCGTCTTTCAACGCGTTTCGTGTGATTTTTATTCGCATATAATATTATATAGGTTTATATTAACAGCGTATATTAAGAGGCGTCGACGCGTAAAGGGAGTGATTTATTTATCGAAAAAAAAATTAACAGTTTATAACGAACTGGTTAATTTTTTTACATACTAATTAGTCGCGCTCCAGATCATAGCATAGGGAAATGTCTGTAATGCTATTTTATGGTTTCTAAAAATGTTTTCGTATAACTCTGAGTTTTTCCTGAAACTCTTTATTTATTGATCGGAAGAAGGTAATCTGTATAAAAATATCAACATATGAATATAAAATGCATCAAAATTATTATTAAATTGGAAATCTCACAAAAAAAAAAAATTAGCATTTCTAACTTATACCCAAGTATTTTTTATATTTTATAAATATTTTTTTGAAATACACAAATATCGCGATAGAAGTAGAGTTGTTTTTTAAAAGAACCACTGTATATAACCCAAATCTCCGCCCAACTCGTCAACGACCGTTTTTTTTTTTATTATCATTCTACATCGAGAATTCTATTAATATCACTTTCGACGTCCTGACGTTCAGTTTTGTACCTAGAAGTGTGGCATACGGTGTATATTCAGGTCGGGACAACTGAAAGCTGCAGAACTATCTACGGATAAGGTTTAACTGAGTCCTATAACGACGACGAAAACTAACGCCATATGTAGGTCAGGTGGTTATTATATAATAATATAAGGGTAAAGAATTTGGAAAACGTCGTCGAAGACCAAAGCCACTCTCTTGCGAGTGTTGCCGATTAGAATATCGTTTTCAGGAACGACTGTAGCGCCACACACACAAAGTAGTGTCAAGTTACCTAACCTAACCTAACCCAACCTAAACTGCTCGGCTGTCATATGACACCCAACCGAAGATAAGTGTTCGTTTTTAATTTTAACTTATTTGTGGCACTGCGTGAAAGAGACGATGGATCGTTATTTCGGGATGACCTTAACGTGCGTGTGTGTGTGTGTATACCGTTCGAGTGAATAAAAGTTCATTTTCTTCTATTTTATTTATTTTTTCGCCAGTAACCTTATTCTTGGGACCACAGTGACAATATTAATGTGTACGTACGATAAACTAGCAGTAAGTATAGTACGCACAACTGTAGCGAGAACAAATTTGTGCATTATATCATGCACGCTGTAGTTGTCCAGGAAAAACTGTTTCATTTTCATTGTAGGCATGATAAACTATTAGAGCTTTACGTGAATATTTATTTTTATAATTTTTTGTGTTTTTGATGAGGTTGCTCGTAGAATTTTATAGGCCAAAGCGCCAGGTAGATCGAGGTCAAGAAGAAGTCTGCTATCAATTGTTATTACGCATTTTCAAATGACAAAGACAACTCCATTAAGTAGGGTTTAGCATATTTTTTAAGAACGATATTTTTAACTTTATTAATTGTGTAACGATTTTGAACCGTGTTTTGTTCGTAATACAATTTTTAAAGGTTATTTGTCATTAATAGCGGATAAACGTTAGTCATTACATAACTAAAATTAATAGTTATACTGAAACAACTTACCACCAAAATTAAGATACCTTAATATAAAAGGTAACATAATATTATGTTAATTATATTTTATTATAATATATTTATAATTTATTATATTAAGGTATATAATATAATGCGCATTTTTAGCACATTTTTTGTGTCATGAATCTAAAAATTGTTTTTAAAGTTTCATTAATTTCCAGTAATTTTCAAAATTGCAGAGAAAAACAAGAAAAAAATTAAGGAAAAACAGGAATTTTTATGCAAAATCGGTTTTTGACTAAATCAATTTTGTTTAGGTGTAACTCTAAATTACCGTATGCTTATTCGTTGCATTAAGTTATATTTAATTTTATAATATAATAGTGTACTCTCTGTCCTTGGGAACGTGAGTATATATACATCGTATAAACAAATAAATTGTCATACACGAATATTGATTTTTTTTTTTGGGGGGGAGGGGCTAGGGTTAAAGTCCCCAAAACGCTCGCACGATTGTGCCTGTGCCCGTGATAGCTTAATACGATATTATAATAATATTACCATCAAGTTGTATATTATCACCACAGTCGGCGGCACAGTATAATTTTAAATTTTCAAACATTACCATTAGGTTTGCAATTTATTTGACGTTATGCAAATTATATGTGTTTATACTGCACCCAATCGTAATTTCACTATACATAGTCCCATATATAGTACCTACTCTTTGAGAATATTATAGTGATGCATTTTTATCTGGTTTTTTTTTGAAGTTGTTTGAAGTTAAAAATATTGTTGCACGGTTTTTAGTATTGTTTTATATCATGTTTATTCGTTACATTTAGCTATATATTTTATACTGCAGTGCTCTCTGCCCCCTGGGGACGTTATAATTTATTTATACATCTTATAAGCAAATAAATCGTCATAGTACCTATTGATTTTTTTTTTTTTTTGAGGGGGGAATTGAGGCGCCCCCAGCAGCCTCGCACGATTGCGTCTGTGCCCGCGATTAGCGTAACGCGATATTATAATAATATTTCCATCGAGGTATAAACCTATACAACAGTCGGCACGGTACAGTTTTAAATTTTCGAACGAAACCATCGTATTAGCAATTCATTTGACGTTATGCAGATTATACGTGTTTGTGTTTCAAAAAAAAAAAAACACACCCACACCCACACACACACACAAAACCGCCATGATATCTTTTTATTTTATAATTCGTCTTGACTACGTGTGCGGTTTCACAAATCGCGCGTTCTTGTTATCGCTCGGCAAAGCGCCCAGCAATATGAGACCCGGGAAAACCGTCGAAGCATCAGATCAATATAAATAAATAACGGGAACACATTTATAATACACATCGTTACCGCCCCCGTTATTCGCTTTATTTTATTGTAAGCATGCGATAATAAATGTATATGATTTTAATAACGTATAGTCGGCCCGTTTAAGATTCAAGTGTCGTGCGCGTTTCGCATTAGAAAATATTTCGCGCGACGATTACACTCCACCGCCGCCGCCGCCGCCGCCAACACCACTTGCTCGCACATGCACCCCGCCGCGTAGGGTATTTGTTTTTGACCAAGTTAAACGAGTTTAGTGGTGAGTGTGTGTGTGGGGAGGTTGAGATTCTTTTCATATTATATATATATCTAATATATTATTATTATATGTTTTCGTTTTGTATTTTATTTATTTTTTATCGTTTCGCGCGGCATCGCATATTATCACTAATAAAATGTTATTTTCTCTAAAGCTTTTTTTATCGTTTTAATAATAGACGAGTTGACGACAATATCGCAGACGGACTAAATACTCGTAGTTGTAGGTGCCATTTGATATATTTTTTATTAGCTCATATTTTACATGACGTCGGAAAACCCTAAAAAAACCGTGTTAGTCTAAACTATTATTGTAAAAGTATTGCCAACACACGAAATATCACGATGATGGTGTAAAACGGTAACGTTATATTTTTCATATTATTAAAAACCGTGTCCCCACGTCGTCGTCGAGTGTAAAGCAAATTAAAAAAAGGGAAACGCGTTAAAATCAATTTTTTTCTCTTCACGCAATGCAAAATAATAGTAGGTAGTCGTCCGTTGTGAATATGACTGATGTTGTTATCGTTTATTATTATAGTTTTTTTTTTTTCAATATTAATTGGTAAATTGTACGTGCTATTAATGGTGACACGCCAATTAGTGTGATAATTTTAAATCGCACTCACACACACACACACACACACATACTACGGGTATAGATTGAGTTTTTTTTTAAAAACGTTTGGTACGAAATTATAAAAAAAAAAGTATTTCAACTTAAATAATAATATCGTGTACACTGTACAGTTGATACATAGAATGATAAAACTGCAATAATACCTCTAAATTCATGCAAATTATACTAGCTATGTGGCTTTTTGCGACTCAGAGCTCAAACGATGTTACACTGTAATATCTAATCAATTATTATATGATTATTGCATACAACACAATGTTATAATATATATATATGCGCCGTAATACATTGTGAATTATGTTTCGATTCGTATTTAATACTAATGTGTACGTACGCATCATGATCAACATGGTCCACTGGTTCTAGGAAATGCGTATATATAGGTATATATAATTCGAATTTTAGAACAAATTATAAGATGAACATGTTAACGTTAAAAACCGCACGTAGCCAGTAAAATAGGTAGTAAATCGTTATTAATATTACGCTTATTGTAATAGTGCCACGAAATTTTTTTCTAAACGTACGTTTTAATAATAGTTAAATAAATGTACTACGTTCCCGTTAACACTTGCAGTTTCTACAAATTTAAATTAATCTAAAATCACTTAGGCACCAGAAAATGTGTCAGAAATTAAAATAATTAAATTTGAATTGCATAACTAACTCATAGAGTACCTACCAATAATATGGATTTAGAATTATAGTTCAACAAAATAAAATAAAGTTTTAAGTACAAATAATACATAACTACGGTATACCTATCTAAACGTTAATGACCACAATGGTTGATACATCAAGACGTTATACCGGATGATCTATTTAACGAAAGACTCTCATTATTTCAAAAACAATTGACATGTTTGTTAATATTTTGCTTACAGAACTCTATAAGTTTTTTAGTTTTTAATTTTTTTTGACGATAACATGCATATTTAATTCCTTATTCCAAAGCAAAATATTTTTTGGAGTACTTTGATGAATTTTGAACGACTAGTTTATGAGAGTATTTAAAGTATTTAAAGTTTTGATGAGCAGAGTAGAGTGGTTCATGGGGACCCTAAAAAATGTTGGTCCATTACACAGCTTTAAATATTTATAACTAATAAACTACTTGTCCGTAATTTTTATGGATTGAATAATATTTTGCTTAGAATTTTGAAATAAAAAATATGTTATCATTCAAGAGTAAAAAAAAAAAAATTATATCGATAAAAGAGGGTAAAAAATAGAATATTTCTCAAAAATGTTATATAGTAACGACTTAAACTTATGTAAAAGAAATATTTTCAAAAAAAAAAATGATTATGCAAACGTTTTTTTTTACATTTTCAGGCACCATTAGTTTTTTGTTTTTTAACCGCAACGATAATAATATTATTATGCCATCGTAGAAATTCAAGGAAATTAAATGGAACTTTCTGGGTAATATATTTTGTATTTAATTTGATTGATTAAAAAAATATTGTAAAATGAGACAGCCAACCAATTCATTTATTTTCATTTTTGTTTGATGCTTTAGTACAAAAATAACAATAATGTTTATTCTTTCTGAATAAAATACGGACTAAAATATTTTAACTTTTTATATGAACCGTGATAAACAAATATAATATTAAGCAACGCTTACCTTTATTTCAATGAAACAGTTACTCGTTATTCAATTTAAAAATATAATTCAATATTACACGGAAACACGGAATATTATATTTTAAGTAAAGTTAATAAAATTGCTTGTTAAAGCGTAAAGAAAATATTATTATTAAGTTATTCGACGAAAGAGTATCGTTGTCTAGCTTTTAATTGAACATTGAGAAGCGATCGATTCGTCTGTCCCGCAACGAGATTAGTTTATATTTTTTATAGACAAATCCCAAGTAGACTTTAAGTACTAATCTGAAATTATATTATACCGTCTGTATTCATTTACATATATTGTAGCTGAGAGTCAGTGGTGTTTATAATTTTTTATATAGTTTTATTATACATAACAGAAACGCGATCAATAGGTACGAAATTTTAAGGTATTATATTTAGAATATAACATGACAAGGATGTGGTCATCCAACATATAACACAAAAACAGTGATGTACGCAATGTCAGGCAAAACTAGTTTGTTCAATTAGAAAAGTTTTTTTTATCTATTTAGTCCCTATAAGATTTTGCGACCCGTTCAGACCATTTAATAATATTGAGTAACATTACTTGATTAATATACAGTATCAACAAGTGAGCAACACATAAATTATAATATTTTGAATTATCAATTACAAGTGGTACTATTATTCCTCGGCCATATTAAGTGTGTTCGATTTTGGAAATTTTTAATTGGACAGTTGTAGTGTAATGATCTTTTAACATAGGTAGGTACTCAACTTTAATATTAGTTAATAATTTATACAAAAATCTATATGTATAAATAAAAATTAAATGTTGTTCATTTGATATTTGCATCACTCTACCATTGCAACAGTTTGACCAAGTTGTCTCATTTCTTTTAAAAACAAATATTTTTATGTTTCCAAATAGGGGTTTTACGGGGAGAAAAATAATCGGAAAACTGGAAATTTCACGGAAAACGTTGGAAATCAAAAATTTTTTTGTTGATAAATGGTTTCCATTGGTTACATCTTACAGATTTCAATAGTATAAGCAGAATTGTATAGTGGAAATTAGTTTTTTTTTGTATATAAATGGTTAAGATTGGTTAGTCGGATGAATGAAGTAAAAACATTATCAAATCGTCGCGTTTATGACATCCAAAAAAAAAAATTATATTTTAAAACAAATAATTTGAGAGTTGAACGTATATTTGTACTTATATACTCAAAAATTACTTAATCGAGTTTGTAAAAATTTTAAAATTGTCATAGAGATATCAGGAAAGTTTCGAAAGTTGTAGTATGAACCACGTGCGATTTATACCAAGTCCGCCACAGGTAATTTGTCCATCTCAGTTGAATTAGTTCACAAAACGAGGTTTGTACACCGATGCCGATTTACTCGTGAACTTGTATACACCAAAACCAACATACACTTATATACCTACTTTATTTGATGTTTCATCATTTTTTTCAGGGACGAAGTTGGGTGGTTATACAGCTAAACATGGATATTGGTTTATTCGAAGTTAATACGCTTAAGAGACTCAAAAACTACCGGATTATTTTCAATAAAAGTTAATAAATAGATTAATTGAGACTTTGAGAGGGTGCAGTATATTATAGTTTATTTTTCAACCGAAATAGGTTGTGAAATCGATTTTGGATTTCCGCCGTAAAACAATAATATTGTCAATTGATCAGCAGCAGTCCAAGTTGCACGTTTTGATTGAGGGCTTAGATTTTATTCAATGAGTTTTTACTGTAGATAATAAAATATATGGTACCTAAACGGACAAAATATTCCCGAACGAATTCTTCCCATTCATTTTTAGTGGGTTTGGACCGAATCTCTCTGTACGTTTACGCCTTACGGAGTAGGACAAAGCTTCTCAATTCATTTGTAATTCTTTTGTCACGAACCACTTCATTATTTCAAAAACTATTAACGTTAATCAACAATTTTTCTAAAACAAATTGTATATTTTAATGAATTGAATGAAATAAAACGATATATTTTAACGTCGCGTATATTTTGTACGCGTGTTTGCGTCCAATCGATAATTGAATTGAGTCACCGAAATTACAACTAATTAAATATATAACAAATAAAAAGTGTGAAGATTTCGTTTTGTTTTGAAGTGATTTTGCCCGCGTATATGCGCTTGTCAAATACATTGAGAGATTTCGTCCAAGGAGATTATTATATATGTGTCCTGGATTCAATAAATACACGATAAACATCACGCAATCACACCAGATATGAGCGACCGCCGGTGAACATGTTCGTACCGCCGTATAATAATATAATATTATTAATTCGTGTCTTACGAATAATATTACGATAACACACCTTGGCGGTACTGCGTATAATTTAATATTAATATATTGCATCGGCGCCGTATAATAACAACACAATATTATACACACGCTGCTGTACAACTATGGCCGATAATAGTGCTGGAGCGTATGCGCGACGAGAGAAGTTTGGGGGACCGAATACGTCGAACTCGAGGAATTATGGAGTAGCGGCGCCGTGTAATCGCCGATAAACATATATAAGGTCAGGAAAGGACGGACAAAGTACAATAACAATAAAACGTGATATACTGCTTGTACTTTTGTCTGTCCCACTCACTCCTGCTGTTTCTCTACCCCCCTCTCGATCTCTCACTCTCTCTCGCTCTCATTTACCTCGCTTGTGCCTCTCTCTCTCTCTCCGTATATCTTTCAGCAATCGCGACGACGACGGCGACCAAGGAGACTATACACTGCTGTACGAAGACGGTCGCTCGGTGCACAACTATAATAATATAATATGTTGTAGCTTCTGCAGGAGGACGACCCCACACGTGCTCTTCGAAGCAGCGGGAGTTATACACATAAGCACACACACCCGACAGTAACGGTTATTATCGTCACCCGGGGGCGGAAGGCTGTATTCTCTGCCCGGCAAAGGCACAAAGGTCGTGCGGGCCTATATAGGTATTATACATACAATGCACTGCGCCCGTGGATCCCCACAGCTTCTGCTTATCGTCGTCTTTCTGAGGCCGGGGCTCCACTATACCGGGTGATCCGTTTAACGTACAATGCGTCCGTTATTTCAAAGGTCATAAACGTTTTCGGAAATATTTGTCTTACATCATTAACTCAAGTCGTAAAAAAACGTTTAAAAAAAAAAAAATACATTGTTCGCTATTATTTCATCGACAGAGATTTTTTTTTAACTTTTTTAAACCACAGATATTTTGTGCATTTTTAATTCTTTATTCCACAGCAGAATATTTTTTGGAGTACTTGGACGAATATTTTGCATGACGAGTTTATGGGCTATAAGTACCTATTTAAATTTAAGATGATATGAACAGAGCGCTGCCCCGCAAAAAGTCGGTTTTCTATTCCACTCATAATTCATATAGCTATTTTTTAAACACTTACCTATAGCTAATACAGTACATGTTCGACATTTGATTTGTGTAGTCCGAATCACTCCGAATAATATTCCAAAATATGCTGTTTCGTAACGAATTAATATTATGAAAATGAAATATTTTCAAGAAACGTTAGGGTTTTCTGCAAATATAACGATAGTGTCTCACGTTAAACGGACCACCCCGTATGTATAATATTAAATTTTTCGTGTTGTTGTATAATATGTATACACACACACACACACACATACATACACACACAACGCGAACGTGTGTACCTACGACAGCCCTTTTGTTTGGACGACACGTTCGCGTGGAAAAAAAAAATCGAAATATTTGGCATGCGCGGCGAAACGAAAACCGAAAATAAATCTTTTTTTTTTCCACGACGTCGCGGGCGCCGATAAAACACACATACGCGAACCCGACGTCGGCGATTTACGAGGGCCTTCGACGATCCTCAGAGATTTCGCGAGTACGCGTGTTCGGCTGCAATCGACGAATGTCGCGTTATTCCTTCGCAGCAATTACAGCGAGCAACAGTACACCACTGCAGAGCCACAAAGCACGTCCTAACCACGTCCTAACCAGCCCCCCTCCTCCACATTGGAATCCCAGATTTTTTTCGCACTAAAAATTGGCATGAATTGGCAAGACTGTTTTTATAATTTGCGTGATCATATTCAATGAAAAATAAGCAAAACACTTTGGGGGGGGGGGGGGAAACGTTCGTTATCGCGATTGTTTAAGACCCAAAAACGGACGGCGGCGGTCCGCTCCGGCTCCGCACGGGTAAAGCACATGACGAGGACCAGAATAATAGTTATTATTATTGTGCTGGTACATTGTCATCACGGTACAAGTATACAGGTTTATTGCGCAAATACAAGGCGATTCGCACCACGTTTACCCACATTTTTTCTTCAACGACCACATTGTTCTGACTCTTATGTCTTACGGTTATATCAATATTATACTCGGCGACCAATTTCTTAAGTCCTCGCAATTTTTTCCGTACTACTTAAGGAGTGTTCTGTGGCGGCACAAAAATTTGTTTTTCAAATAAGAATCTCCATTTTTCACTGTTAGTTATTTACCGGATAATTTTTCTGAAAATCGTCCATGACGAATCACATTGATCACAATTCGAAGGAGTAGTTTTTGAGTTTTCTTAACTTTGTGTACTAAGGATAATAAGACCATGATAATGGGTTTGAAGATATGGCCCGGTGTGGGAGACTATGGCGACTCACACTGTATATGGTACGCAAAATTGATATCTGTGATATTCCGTCACGCAGCCATTTTTTATCTGATGATAACAATCCGAGCTTATATTATGCATTACTTAACCTGTATATTTCAACCATGTTTATTATACATCCGTAGCAATAATATTTTATGTCATTGTAATAATGCAATAAATTATTATTATTTTCCATCGTCTAGGTCTGGAAATCGGTTTTAAACGTCTTTTTATGTATCAATAATTGTTCTGATTACCTCGCTCGGGGGCGATCTACTGATCTGGAATGATGTTATTGTAACGGTCCTAAAACGAACTAATCGTTTTCAGAAGGATACCATTTTATGTGAGCAATATTGTAAAAAAAAACTAGGGTTCCCGACAGTGTGATATTATTATGTTCATCCTAGGTTAGAATTCCGCCATTTAAACTGATCAGTGAATATTGCCAAAGCGGCAGTTTTACTGATCATAATTCCCAGTATTAAAGATATTAAAATCAAGCACTAACGACGCAGAAACTTTATAAATATTAAATTACGGGAAACGCCCTTGTAAAAACACTCAACTGTCTATATTTGTTTTTTTTTAAATAATTTTATTGTGAAATATAAATAAGATGATTTACATACTGTTAAAATATTTACAATAAAGTATCTAGTACTATCTACCTTCTTTGAGCGCAATACTATTCCAATAATATTCCAATACTATTTCTTATTCATCATTATACACAGTATTTGAGTACATTACGTCGTTTATCTCAACAAAAAATACAATAATACGTAGCGTTGTCGATTCATCGTATTACCCACTGCAGCATTATAATATTATGAACAGGGTTTATTTAGTACAATAAAAACTAATATATCGATCATACACAATAATATTGGAATAACATGACATGGGCCGATTTTAATCTACGGGTACCTAATGATGTTGTGCTGATATATAATATCGATCATAATATAGCCTTATAGGGTACGAATTGTTCTTGTTCAGACATTTTTATTATGACCGTTTATGTTCATATCATTATGATAGTCGTTGTACTAAAATATTGCTGTACGCATAATTTATGCATAATAATATATATTTCTAATTTGCAGCTAAACATATTGGTATAACCGATCTGCACTAATTTTATCTTGAAACATGGATGTCATCATTAGTTGCAGCTTGGAATCATGACGCATGCGAAACAGATTATAATAATTTTGAGGCGAATACCACACTTCAACATTTTAATTGATATTTTTAAAAATGGATATCAGTATGTATTAAAACATCTAACCATGGATACACCACTGTATTATCATATATAATTTCGATTATTACCATTCAATTTTAATTGTATACTAATACATATATTATAATTATTATAATTAACTAGTCGTCCCACCCGACGTTGCCCGGGCCAAAGTTTTTTATTTTTATTAAATATATTTATAAAAAATGTATATGCCATATTTCTTTTGATTATAATATTAATATAATATGTAACCGATGGCATTAATGAAAACTATTTGGATAAGCATCTTTTTCATTTTTTTCGTAAGCTAAAGTAAAACCATGTGTGAGCTGCCCTTTAGCTACCAACAGGAGTTTAAAAAGTAAGCTATAAACATTAAACACCCTGCAAGCCTTAAGGGTTCTATTGATATAACTTTTATTGAAAACGGTCCGGTACTTTTTGAGTAAATGAATTTCGAACCAACATCGATTTTTAGCTGTATAACCACTACTTCTCTCGTGAAAAAATGAAAAAATATACAATATAGTGCTTTATAGGTGTGTTTTGGATTTAATGTACCTCAGTACACGGGCAAATTCTCGTCTGTGTATTTCGCTTTGAGAACTAACTCGACTGAGATGGACAATATTAGACTGTGGCATATTGGATTTGGTATTATTATGCCATTACTCTCTACATTTTCTCGATAACTTCAAGAACAATTTGAAATAATTTTAATAGGTAAGTAGTTTTTTAGTACCTAAGTAAGCTACAAACATACATTCAGCTCTCATATTTGTTTTAAGATATAATTTCTTTATTCAAAATCATAAGCACGACGAATTATTGATGCATGCTTATATCTCATTTGCCCTGGAAACAAATGGCATAAAAAAATCGTACAAAAATATAATAACGAATGAATTAAAAATTAAAAAAACTAATTTCTCCTTTTACTACAACCATTTAAAAACGAAAAAAAATTATCGATTTTCATCGTAAATATCACGTAAATCCTTGTTTGAAAACCTCTTCGGGTTGGACCTACAGAGTGTTGTTTTATATTATCGTGCATCATGTGTTTTTTCTGTGGTATTATTGTGAACTCTGATAGTAATTATAGGTATATTTTAATACACATAATATGTGCAGTGTGTTTTTCTTTTTTTTTTACCTACCTATTTATAATTTATTAATAATTTACCTTCAATACATTGTTGCCTATAATATAAAACAATATTTAAAACATCGAGGACATTAAATAATATGAATCTCATTTATTTAATTGATGTTCAAGTACAATATAATAATGTAGAAGTCTAAAAAGCTGGTACAAGCAAATATTTGTTGTAAATTTATTCTTTAGATCTTAAAATTGTAAATATTTAATTAAATTCAAAAAGTTCATCGAATACGGGTGAATAGAAAATAAATACCAATCCACATCGACGTTTGGCATTCAATGGCGCACTAACAAACATTGCAAAACGCTGTTCGTAAGAACTTCTTCCAAAACTAGAGTTTATTTTTTTTTAGTTATAATAGCAGTATTTAATTGTAATAGTTTGAGATATTTTTGATCGATAAGTTTAAGTGAATTCATGAGGTAAATAATTCATTTAGGTATTTAAAAACATTTTTATGATGAACTATTTGTAAGAATGTACATTTTTCAATTAACCTTCTGGTAAGTTTAATATTTATTTACTGAAATATATTTTGATCCAACAAATATGAATACTACTAATGCTGTTTTTTTATTCATACAAACAATTTAAGATAGTAAAATTTGAGTAATATACGCTATGCGCACAACTAACATCACGAAGAATCTATGTTTTCTTCCTATTATGTTGGGAAAAAAAGTGTATTGTTTAAGTTTTATTAAGGTTAGAGTGTATAGTGCTTTTGATAATTGAACGTGCAACTTTGTTTATTTCTACGTCACTGCAGTAGTGCGCACCATAATACGGACCTATATATCTACTGGAGTCGTCTGACCAATTAATTATTATCTTCTTTAGAGAGAAGAGGTCGGAGTTATGTCTGTTGTTTTGCAGTAGTCGTGGAAAATGTGTCGTGGAATAAATCACAAATACTGTGTGTTGACAACCGCTGCTCGCTAGAATTCCACCCACATTTAAGTTGTTTGAAATTTATTTGGCAATTACAGAAGATAATTATTTAACTGGGCTAATAGAAATAATGTATGGTTATTTAGATTACATATTATATGCAATGTCAACCCATGTTTATACCTTTTGCAATAAGTACACGATTTTTTTTTGAAAATTGTTTTATACTGCTAATTCAATATTTTCTAATTCGATGATCATTTTAATTTTAATTTACATATTCTATTGTCAAACACGATCCACGCTATTATTTTCAATAAAGCATGGTATGTAAGTCATTTTGAATTAATTTTCAATATAGTACATATAATAATATAACGTCAGACACTCATCATCTAAAAAACTATTTACGTTTTTGAAAATATTTTTTACATAATTTGAAGTCATTAAACATCAAAATTTGTGTAACAATTATTTTTTATCGTTATCATATTTTACTCAGTTTCTCAAATCTTAAATACTTATAACTAATAAACTGCTTGTCCGAAATTTGATTTTTATAGATCAAAATATTCCGAATAATATTGTGCGAAATTAAAAATGTATGTTGTTATTGAAAATAGTAAAAAACTTTAAAAAGATAACAATAAACAATAAAGTAAAAATATAATGTTTTTTCCAAAACTATTGTTTTGTGACGATTTAAAATTATATAAAAGAAATATTTTAAAAAACGTCAGTGCTCTCTGAAATAACGAATGTTTTACGCTAAACGGATCACCCCGATATAAGTTATATAATATATAATACGGCCTCCTGGCTCAAAGTTTAAATGTATAAAATATAGTTATACCAATACACTAATACGATAACTCCTACAAAATATTTCAAATAAAACATAAGTAAACACTCATAGACATTTTAAATTTAGTATTTTTGTGATTGTACTAACATTTACAATAAACTGACGAGAAAAATGTAGAGATGAGAACATAAAAACAGACATCATTGTAAAATCAATACATTTAGAGCTCCGCTCGGAATCTAAAATACATCTTAAAGCTGGTAGATGATTGCTATTTATTAGTTTATTATATATTATTATTATATTATAGGTGGAATATTGTAGACAAAGTTTAAACGACATTAACAACTGGTTGAGTAATAATTGATTAACAATATAGTTGACTTATCGTCTTTAGATTTCAATCGTAAATGTTTAGACATTACAGTTGTTATTTTAATATTTCATGCTCAACATTGGTAAATGCCTGAATATTCTGACCAAATAAATTTTTATGTTCCCTGAGTCAACGCGAAAATCAAATAATATCTAACGTAAAGTTTTATCGCTAAAATTTTACCTATTATTCTCTTCTTAATTGTGTACTTGTGTTTTGCAATTATATTGTAAAATCGTTACGCGTATCGAAACTGTTTTAATTGGATCCCTCAAAACGCAGAACGAAAAGTTTTTATTTAATCTTTTCTTAACAATATTATCTTATGTATTATAATAGTTAGTTGTTATTTTATTGTCTTTTAGAAAACCGTTATTATATTGTATCAGAATATAAACAGCGTGCAGCGTATGTATAAACGTCGGATTGGGAAAAACAGATGCATCTCATTTTTTTCTTTCAGAAAAACAAGTTTGAAATTCAAAACCCTACATATTTTTTGTAAGTTTTATTAAAAAAAAAAACAAAATGAAAGGTAGGATGGATAACAATTTAATATCGTGCGTCTAATACACATTGTAATTTAATGAAACGTTACAAAATTATAAATATAGCTTGAAAACTAAATTTTGAGAATTACAAAGAAATGTCTCTAGATTGAACCCTTACACTCGCTAATAATAAATGTGCTAATGCTAACATTTCTTCGCCGCAACACTTTTTAGACGTGGACATTTTAGTGGTCGGTCCTGACACGGTTTAAAGTTATTAAATGTAGCGTTGCAAGACACATGGACTTGCACCTATCCACTCTACCCTTTCAGTAGAATTCTCGACAAAAGTAGACAATAACTGAATGAGTTTCAACCACAGTAATAATTATTGTTGATTAATACTGAAAGTTGAAATGTGTGCAGCAAGTTGTCGAATATTGGTATTTCACTGTTTTGTTAATGAAAAAATACTTATCTAACATAAATATTTTAAATTTCGGAAACTTTTTTTTCTCAATAACCGACAATAATATCGAACGATATCATGTTTACATGAAATTTCAAAGAGGTTTGTCACTTATTAAAAAAATGTAATCATCAATTTGCCAAAAAATATGATTATTCAACTAATTATTCTAGTTGGTCAATTTAAAACCAAATTTTAAATGTTTGTGCTCAAATGGTCTGAGACAAAATAATTCTTGAAGTACAAGCAATTGGATCTTTTGCTTTGATTTTATCTTATTTAGGAGTTTAAAAGGTGAGCAGATGTCTGTATGTTTAAGATATGCTAAAGATCTTGGAATACATTAACTTAGTATTAACTTAGATTCTTAGAAGTTACCTAAAGGTCATGATGCAGATTTTCTCGTTAGAATGATTTAAATTTTTTACAACAATCTAAGATTGCAGACTTCCATGCCATTGCTTATGATGGAATTGTGTCATGTCTGGTCATTTGGGGGGAGTGCAAGCAAAAACAAGAAATAAGTTTCCCACAACTATTTACACACATTGAATGGCATATAGATTAAACTTAGTTGCTATCAATTTTTATTATGTTTTAAAAAAGTTAGGATTTTTTGATTCAATTATTATTTTATAAATTTAATTAGGATGTAATACATTTGTTTAATGTATTAGAATCTATATACGTTCATTTTGCATTTCTTTCAAATAATCAGAAATTGCAAGAAGTTTAAAAGGAGTTGGTCATAAAGAATAAAACAATGATCCATATGTTAGATAGGTACACGTTGGGGTATGCAGATACAAAAACTGTGACGCAGTTATTAAAAATTTTGCTGATATTTTACAAATATTATACGGAGAGATTGAAGGAAACTCAGATAGAAATGACAGCCAAGCTATTGGTAATTAATATTATAAGTGGACAAATAATATAATAAATATCAACCTAATAAAATAACCAAAAAATTGTATGATATTAAATATTCATTAATATTAAATTTTAAAATACCTTATTTTTAATTCTAGGTATTTATTCGTCTATAACTAAAGGATCTTTTGTAGTTAATTTATTTATTTTTCATGAATTATTAGGCATTATTAATGTACTCAGTAATAAGTTACAATAAAAGACTGCGACATTGGGGAAAGCTGTTTGTATTATTAAGGCAGTTAAAGATAATTTTGAAAAAAAAACGATGTGTTGAGGATTTTTCTGTTTTGTGATGAACATGATACTTCATCGGAAGTGCCTTCAAGAAGTAGTTAGTTACCAATATTATTTGATTTAAGTGTAAATTTATATATGAATCATTATTATTAAAACTATATTTTATGATATTTTACACTTGTTTTGTAATGACTAATTTTAGTTTCCAAAAGAAATAGAAGAGAACTAAACTACTTAATATATTTTGCTGTCACTACAACTACTGCTGCTGAAGTTGAAAATGTAGAAAACTCAATTGAATGTTATTGGAGAAATCACATATACTTTGTAATAATAAATACAGTATTTAACAATTAAAAAAAAACATTTCAGAGGAAAGTATGCAAATGGCATCTGCTATGGATACATTTTTCTTACTAAATTTTAAAGAAGTCATCATTTTATAAACCACTACAAAGTAACTATACAATTATTAAAAATACACTGTGAGGCCATGATCATATTTTAATTTTGCTACAATGTGTGTGTGATTTCAGGATTTATTAAATATTGAGATTAAATCATTAATGGCTGAAATGATTGTAGTAAAACACTCTTTGAAAACGGTAAACAAAAAATGTAATGCTGAAGACTTAAGAAAATCCGTTGGAAAACATGTATTTTCAAATCTTTACAAATTATTACAAGTAGGTACCTATTACGGATTGATATTATTTTATAATTTTTGTTTAAGTATGATAATGTAAACAATTTTAATAATATGATTTAATTTAAATTATTATAAGTTGCTTTAAAACTTCCAATCAGTTCAGTTACTTGCAAAAGATCCTTTTTAGCCTTAAGAAAAATTAAAACTTGGCTTCGGGTATCAATGGGTCAACAGAGATTAACAGATTTGTCAATATTGTATATTGAAAAAGACTTGACCGATCAAATTGATGTAAATGAAGTGATACATATTTTTGCTAAAACTGAAAGGAGAATGATATTAGAGCGATGTGTCAAATGAAATCAAATTTAAAAATAAATGTTAGGTTAGTTGTTTAGTTGTGCTTATGAATAAATTCTTATTTAAATAATAATATACTGTCCAAAGCATTATGGTCAGTACTAAATATGTAATTGTTGAATGGGTATTGTACGAGTTGCAGCCTTCAGGTATCTATAACCATAAGATAATATGAAAAAAAAAATAGAGGGGCTTTAGCACACCCAGTTTTTTCATTGAAATTGCGCCCCTGGTTCGAGGTAAAGAACCTACATTTGTATACATATTACCTAAGTACGTCTGTTTTGTTGCTTTGAAAATGAATTACAATGACGAGTTCACGAAAAACATTATGAATTCGGGTACTCTCTACATAATACTATGATACGATTAGGAGCTTGGATAGCGTTAAACATAACGTTTTAACATAGTTGCGTGGATTATAGTGTGCAAATAATAAAATAACTTGTTTTTTGCACCCAGGTCATACATAATAATTAATAATTTACGAACGTTCATGTCAATGCGGTGTACCTACATGGCGACGGATAACATGATTTATTTTCCGCCGACTAAAAGCGTGTGTGGATTAATTAAACCGTTAATTTTGTATTACTTTCAGATTTGATGACACTTTTAACACCTGAGACACATGGTGGTATGCATATATATTTAATAGTGTTGAAACTAAAATTAATTTGTTTGTTAATAATTAGTTTTTACTGTTATATTATTTATTCTAGGGAATTAAAATGTTTTTAACTGACGTCCCTTGGTGTAGTCGGCAGTAGTTGCACTGCACGCATACTTTACGCTATTTCTACCGTTCTGCTGACAGCCGCGGTAAGTCATGAACATAATATACACAACTCGACACCGAACTAAAAAGTCACATATTATTATTAATAATAATTGATCGCATGGTGCAGCATACGAGTAGTTTCATACGCCTTCTGTTTTGAAGAGCATTCGCATAATACCTACGTACTGATGAATGGATTTTAAACGGTTAATACCGTAAACCGCTACCAGACCAATGTATTAGGTGGTTTGAAAGTGTTATTCCGCAACTGCGTAACTTAATAATAATAATCAGTTCGTTTGCTTCAGTCGGCGACTTCGAGTTTTTAATTAAAAGTCGTCAATATACCTACCTACCTATATTCAACAGCAGAGTTATGGTAGTTTTTCTGACGTACACCAATATTTGGGTGCATTACAGTTCGACGCGATAGGGGGAAAACGGTTAATATAAAAAGTTACACAGGAAACGCAGAAAAACGCCAAAAGGAGTTTTCCGCGGACAAAGAAAGTTTTTTATTTTTGTTTTAAGCGCATAACCCCGCGGTAGACATTACGACAGAACAAGTTTTCACTCGGCTGATATGCTTTGTTGGTAATAAGCGTTAGAAAAAAAATAATATTCATTTACCAAAAACGAATTTTATTATTTCGTAAAGTTTATTCTCAGGTCAATAAGTTTGACGTTTTGATTTTCTATGAACACATTATTGATAACAAAATATATTTTTGAACGAGCACCAGCCGGTTAAAGCGTTTAATGTTGAAAATGTAAAAATGGCAGTCGTCGTGTGAAATTTACATATGACTTTAGTTAATTTCCAAGGAGTTTTTGACAATCCAAGACCATCTTGCACAACTCACGAAAATGATTGTTAACTCGTTTACCCACCTACATTATTCAAATTTGAGCAAAAATAATTTATGGTGGTTGTAAATTTAATGATTATAAGTCGATTTTGTTATTTTTGGTGTATTAATAGTTTATACGTGCAATAATTCTCACGGTAATGTACAAACAACAAGAAAAATTAACAAAATCCCAACAACATTAGTTTGGAAAAATATATAGTAAACGAACAATAATAACTACCACATGGACAAATTATGTTTTCTGTCAATTATCATTGATCCGGCTGGTGATAATTTATTGTAATAAATGAGATAAACTTATCGCTAAAACTATTATTGGTTTTACAAACTATTTCTTATCTTACCAACGCGTACTTGCGTATCTTTATTGCGTCTATATGTAGTCTTGTAGAACCACAGGGAACTATTCGTTATGACCTATCATAGAGAACAATACATGTTCTATTGTCCTTTAACCTTTTTTATTTCATAGTGGAAAATTTCGATTTGATTCACGATGAATGAGTGAGGGTAACTCTAACTGAGCACACGACTCAGACTTTTCATTCTGCCAATAAAACCCTCTCCAGATTTAAGAGTAATGTAAACGCAGTACCTACATATCTAAAAATTCTCAAAAACTAATGGAAATGAACGATACAAAAATGTTATTCCTATAATATAGCTACTGGTCCATGAGATACTTATTGTAACCCGATAAGTACTAATTGTTGTTGTTAAAACTCCAACAAGTACCAAGTGCATTATAATACATATTTATATACAGCAAAAGAAGATATTTTTCTGTGAGCGAATTGTTTCAATGTGTTATATTATGGAACTGTATGACAAATTATACAGAAATAGTGTACCTATATTTTTCATTCGTTCGTCGATTTTAATTATAATAATATCTTGAGATAAAAAAATCATGTCGTGAAAAGAGATCAGACGACGTATCTATTTATTTTTTAATAGGACTCGATAAGTACTAATTCAAGTTGTTAAAATCCTAACAAGTATCTATAGGTATTAGGTACATTATTATACATACGTGTATAAACTGCAATGGAAGATTTTTGATGGCGGCTAATGATAATTGTATTAACGCCTTATACTTGTATGACAAATTGTATAGAAATAATATATTTGTTTCTTCGCGGCTCTCGGCGACCAATAATTATAATATTAATATCATAAATCCAAAAAATATTGTGAAAAGAGATCATATTGAATTTATCCATTTCGATGAGTCAGTTTTAAAAAATTACTTTTGAAATATTGCCAGAAGCACATTAAGTTACTGCGACACAAAAGCTGTCGTACACCACGTGCGTATAATTTATTTTTGAAACGGCTACAACATAATATATAAGAATGTTTATGCAGTGTGTACATACTACGTACACACGAACATAGTATAATTGTATACTTTGGAGAATTAATTCTCTCTAAAATATTCGTATTTTGAATGGCTGGTAACTGTTTGCATTGTACGGAAGCTGTTTAAATAATATAATAACACGTCTTTACATTAAAGTAGGTACCTGGCTGGTTCGCAACACGACGAGAAAAAAACTCCGATGAAGATTTGAGAATATTATTGAATAAACGACGCGAGTTCTACAACTCTCGATTCGATTCGTCGGTGGTAAATGAGATGTATTCGGGTTAATACTATGATATTTATTTGAACATTCATTGAAAATTGTACGCGTATATAACTACATTGATCCTTAGAATTATCGGTAAAAAACGGCCTCTTATAGCACTGCGATTTTTTTTTCCTTTCATACACACGGCTTGTAGTATGGTATATTATGTATGAGAACCGTCAATGTACAATGTACGTGTAAAACAATTGTTAAACCATTTAATTTGAATAAACGACAAAGTGTTGCGAGTTTATTCGGATGGACAAACCTTTTACGTCGAGATCAAATCTTATCATATGGTATTTAGCATTTATAATACCTATTAACTTTGTATTATTTAAACCAGGTAAAAACTATTTTTAATTATAACGTGATAAAAATTTTAAATTACTCATAATAAATTTATTATATAAAAAATAACCGACATGTATTTTTAATTTGCTCACAATGCATTCTCAGTGTTATGAGTAAGAACTGAATTATAATAAATAATAATCTCAATAGGCGTTAATTCAAAACATTCTGTTTTAAATTATAAACGTAGTGAAAATGTTTGTTATTCATTACTTTGAATGATAATGGAACAAAACATATTTCGAATAGTTTTTATTTCATAAACGGTTTTGAATAGTTTTAATCGTATTTCGAAATACACAGACGTAAAGTATTTGTGTTCTACTGCAACGACCAAACAATGATTACAGTGTCTGAACAATTGATAGATTTATTATTGTTCTTTGTTTCGTATCAGATAAACATGTCTTCTGTTTTAAACAAAACAGCCTCTGTAAAGAACAGTCCACTGAATCGTTTTTAAAAATGGTTAAACAAGAAGTATTATTTTGCTGTTATCATGCAACAAGAATAAATCGAGGATGATTAACTAAACGTTTTTGTATTTTATCATAAAAACCACGTACAAATATATAGATATAAGTACTATGTATATTTTAAAATGTATATTTGTGAACTACATGTTTAACCATAAGACATTAGAACGATAAATAAATGTTCTTAATTTTTATATCGTTTGTAACGTTTTTTTTTTTATCTACTATACCGCATTATGAACAGCATAAGATGATTAACGAAAAATAAATTTCAAGCATCATGGAACCATTGAGTTATTCATGTTATTCGTGCTAATGTACAATCATAACTTTTAATAATAATAATTTCTTACTACAAGTGCATAATATTGTATGTATAAACTTTTTAATGTAAAAAATATATTGTACTCGTTCGATTTTTAACATCTAAATTAAAAAAAAGTTCACTTTGGATGTCTATTGTACTTATTCCCTCGCAAAACTTTTACAAGCTAGTATCAAGTTTAACATTTGAGAGTGGAATTTCATCGAATCTACACCGCGGGTGGCGGTCGTTAATTAACCCATCAATTCCGTCAATTCCAAGTAGTAAGTTTAGAGGACTCGAGATTGGCTACTGTTTTTGATACATAAAATATTTCCACCTCGAAGAACTAAGAAAGTATGGAGAAATATAAAAACTTCCCGAATAATAATTACAAATCTTAACCTTTTTAAATTAACATAGACGCTATTAATTATTGTTATTGTAATATACAGATTCAAATAATACGGTTTCATTATATTTTATATAGCTCACTTTTTTTTGCAATTAACTCGAAAGTAAAACCAAGTGATTATGCAGAAAATACTTAAATAATTATAAATTGTGGAATATTTATGTTCAAATTTTATATTGAGTAATTATTATTAATGTATATTTGAATAATAATATTTTTGACTAATTGTCGTGCACACGAATACACAATTATGTATATATATGTATAATGTACACGATATTGTTACGTATTATTTGATGTTAAATATATAGATAAAATGTTAACATATTTTTAAATTACCCGATAAAATTAAGGAGTAATCAGGATGACCGTAGGTAAAACGGTGGTCGGTGGAATCGATTGGTTCTTTTAAAGCTACCTGTACTGCAGGCGGCGGGAACGGTGAGTCCTATTAAATATACAAAGGATTTCCCACGAATATCGACGGTTGTGCTGATGAAACCTACATTCATCTTCAACACGAAATAACAGTAATAATAGAGAACGCAGAGAAACATAATTATTTGTTCATAATAGTCAAATCATAAATGCCGGTTGGGGGTCGGAAACTCCATAATCGGCAGGCTTAAAATTAAACGATATTATAAAATGTAGATAATCAATACGTAATGTAAGTACTCACGGATCTGAAAAATCCGTTTATGTTGCGTGGGTGAACGTCCACGATGATGTTGAAAATATGTTTGTCTTTAATTTCTCTCATCACTTGCCTATGCGTGTGCTGATCCACTTGTCGAACGTAAAAGTCAGTTTTCGACATTTTCATTAGATTCTGTACCAGCAGCAAACCTATATAAGTGAAACGCATTAATCGGCAGTTTAGATTTTAGTGTGGAAAAATAACACCGCGGAGCGTATCGAACGCGGCGGTACAGGAGCGAACCTTTTCGCCAGGTCGTTAATCAAACGGTGTTTTTAATAAAGAACAACAATCGAAACGAAACACCCCTTCTGCACAGCTCGCGCCGTTTTGACGTGAAATTGCAATAACATCGGCGCAGTCAATTCGCCATCGACCACGTCCATCACACCCACTCGCCCTGCGCGCGTCTACCACCATGATATAATAAGACTACGGTTTCCATTACCTTCCTCGTCGTCGTACACGATCGCGATTTTCGTCCAGTTCAGGAAATTGATAAGGTCCCTGAACGCCTGTCCGAGGTGATTGCGCGCCGGAAACATGTCCGTGACGAAGTTCCGTCTGTTCAGGTCCGTCACGCGGTCGGCGATGGTCAGCAGCAGAGGCATGCTGACGGACTCGCAGATGGACACTATGTGACTGGCCAAGTGGCTGTCGGACGGTCCGAATATCGCGTGCACGCCACTCTCCAGTAGGCGGCAAACTGTAACAGAGCGCACGAAAACGGATATCATTATAATGTTATGATGCAGGATCATTCAGAGGGGGGGGGGGGGAAATTTCTAGGAGCCCCCTGAAAAATTCACCATATGGACTTATACAGGTAGTTTTAAAAAATAATCATAATGTTAGTCAGATATCATGATTACAATTGCTTGGTGTAGTTATCATTTTTAAAGTATTTTTCTTCGTGATATTTCAGCGATAGGTTCAAATGTGTCTCTGTAGTTTTAAATTACTGATTTATATTATACATAATATTATAAGCAGGTTACGTTTTTGGTCGTTTTAAATGACAATAATAAATTGTTATATGTTATTATTGTTGCGGTACCGGAGTGGGGAGAACAACGATAAGAATATCCTATTTTCTTCGTAGAAATTCATTACTGCAAGAATCGACGTGGCATACCAGACTTCATGTATTGCTTATCAGAACTCTTGTTACCCATCTACCGATATTGATTGTTCAGTATTTTCGTTATTGTTTATTCATTGTTTAGTGTTTCGTACGGAAATTATATAGTTGCCAGTGTGTTACTACTTCAATAGGTACTGAAGACTGGAGACTTAAATGAAATCATGAATCTGAATGACTTTGGTTTCCGAAATATTACAAATGCCCAATCTCAGTGACTATATATAGGAAGGTATTTATTTTATTATATTACCGCGTTTAGCTGTTGATTGAGGGGTCTACGGATTAATAATATTTGCCTGTGACCCCGAAAAACTTTGGGACGGCTTGGGACTACATTAATTATTCTATAGGCACGGTTACATTATTGTCGTAATCATCATCGACTTATTATTATTATTATATTTTGCAGCAGCAGTTAGCACGCGTTTGATTGCATAATCCTCTGGTAGCGGACACGTGCCCCCAGAGTCCTTCAATTCCCAAGGCCGCCGCATCTCAGTATTTACCTTTATTACATAGGTACCCTCCACAATTCGATGGGTTTAGGGGTGGGTGCACCGCACTAGTGTGTGATTTCGCAGGATATACGTGCGCGCTTAGGTTTTGGCGTTAAAATGATTAATAATAATTACATAGTTAGTATTTACCCGTACGTGTGGTATGCCGTATGCAAGTGAATTAATTTCGCATATTTTACATCCGGCGATGTCCCTATCAGGACAGCGGATAGAAAAACGAATAACCACGAATAAGTTCTTTTCCGACGCGTAGGAGAACAGTCACGATGGCTTACTGCCGAGCGTAGGATCGCAAGTTTTCGTGGTATAAATGTGAGCTACATTTGCTTGGTCAAAAGAAAAACTTTTGAAAAAAAAAAAATAAAACGCTAACGTTTGAAAAACGGACATTAAAAGCTGGCGGAGATGACGTTTTCCGTTTGGGGTAGATAAAAGCAGCGAGTAAACGTATCCACGAATGATAATGATATGGTTTTTTGTTTAGACGTAAGAATAATATTGGACTCTACGGTATAATATACCACCGAGAGTTTAAAAGTCGAAATAAATTCGTGAAATAAATTAAACCGAACTCGATTTAATTTGTTTTCTCGAATCCCGTATTGCGAATCATACGATACAATCGTTTGGCTATTATCCTAAACGCATTCAATTAATACGGTACAAGTCATAAATGAGTAAATAAAGACAATCGTAAAAATAAAGAACAAGATGACTTTACTACAACTAGGTTACATCATATTATTATTATATCGTATAATAATGGTTATTTCCGTGAAGTTATTAGATTTTTTCCGCAGATTTTATCTTTTACGGTGTTTTAACCTCGAGTTTATATTTTTAAAACATCAATGCGCGATAAATTTACATACCAACATGAGCAATAATAATATTCTGTGTTTCCCGTATACTGAGTTTTATGGAACCGAATGGATTTGCGACATTTACTCGTACCCGCTATGGAACCTTAAATACGACATCCTAATATTATCGACCGCACCACACGCACACACATGCGCTCCGGTACATCATATTGTTACGTAAATGTATAGGCACCACACGACTGGTATATTTTGTATTTGGAAACCTTTTTTTTGGGATTTGCCCGGGTCGAAGTTTTAAATCAGTGAAAAACGTGGAGAGCATTGTAATCGCCCGATCGGCCAATTCTTTTTTTTTTTTCGTCGACATTATGAAGGTTGAAACTACTGCTGAAATTCTCGAAGAAATTCATGGCAAAGTTCTCCAGACTTATTTGTCCTTTCTCGACGTGCGTAGTTCCGAAAACTAGATTGCTTTATTTTATATTCTTCAAAATAAAATTCAATTTAAAATAAAATTCAATTTTTTCTTCAATTTGTATCCCCTAACTGGATGACATAAACAAAAAAAAAAAAAAAACGAGGGGTACACGCAGTTTATCGATTTTAAACCGAAGTACACGCGTTTTAAATATCCTCATCAGATAACCATGCGGTTTTCAAACGGTCGTCGATAATTGCAAACACAATACGTTCAACTTCGGTGAAGGAAATAATAATGTCATTACGATATTACGATCATTGTGCAGTAGGTATTAATTTATTCAGTAAGTGAATAAAAGTGATTTTTTTAAGATTTTACAGTTGTGTGTGTTTAGATTTATATTTAAACGGATAATTATAAGTTATAGATTATAAATTATAAGTCACTAGTAAGTAAGCGACAGCGTTAAAAAAATAATAATTAAAAAACAGGATTTTTTGGTTTTTTAAATCCAAATTGAAAAATGGATATACTTGATGTATATTTCTACGAAAAATACTAAAACATCATTTTTATTTATTCAAATAAAGGTAATTTATGTGTAGTACTAAATTGTTATTTAAATTTAAATGAGTTTATTTGAAATACAAATAATATATCTATCACTTTAAATACAAAATAATAAGTTAACTTTTGTTCTTGTTCTTGTTCAAAGTAGGTACATTATTATTTTTGTTTCAAATGGGAAGTATAAATTCAGATGTCCAATTTGAAATTACTAAGTTTTAACTTAATTTTTGGGGATTTTTCGAATGAAAAAAAAAAACATGAGAAATGTAAGACGATTACAGAAAAACCAATTGATAGTAAAAAAGTAGTTATGATGTCTTGCACGATCAAAATTATTTTCACCACAGAAGTCCCTTAATAATTTATTATATGGTTGTACAGTTTTCAACAATACATTTTAAATAAAAAAAGTCATATTTTTTATTTTATTTATTTCATCGCCAGATTTATTGACTTTTCTCTCTTAAATTTGTCGGTTTATTTTTTAACCATAGAAATGCGCTTGTTATATCAGATAATACTAAAATATATTTAGGGCATAATTTGCCTTCTTTACAATGATACATTTCGTTGTAAATTATGTCAAAATTTGGATTTAGCGAGACAAATAATATATATTTAAAAATAATGTAACCATATTATAGATTCAGAAATAATTTTTTCACAATTTATAAACACAATAATTTTGTTTTCGTCATATGATGAATTACGCTATTGGATACACTAGTGTAGCCAATAGGATTATCGCGATTCGTATTATTCTTATAATATTATAACAAACACAATTAGACGACTTAGGTAAAATAAATAATCATTTAACTCATCTATCTGTAGATAATAATATTGTAAAGGTATAATAGTAGAATAGTATAAAATATAAAAATAAATTATGTATGTTAACATACATAAATTATTGAAACCCAAAAACTCTTTAAATATCTTTGATTTTCAAGTAATCGGTACATTACATACATAACATAAATCTATTTTCAAATGAAAAATATCGGGTTTTACAATGATTGTTGATTTAGTTTTTACCTCCGTGATCTATTTTTAGGGGCTTTGATAAACTAATATTATTTTTATTATTAGAGTCGTTTATTTTTCGATGTAAAATCTTAAAATTTAAGTTGATTTATATTTAATATTGTATATGCAATAATATACCTACACAAATTTATATTTTATTAATGTATACGAAATTGAATAGATAAGCTAAATAAAATCGAAACTGTTTAATAGCGGTTTTAACCAGAATCGTAAAACCTTAACTATACATTTATACTTTTCAAAAACTGAAATCAAAATCAGAATCTTTAATGCAATTCCTTATTTCTGGAAACAGAATAGGATTTGATAAAAAACAAAAGGTAGGCAAACGCCTCCGATTTGCTCGTTTAGAGTTTTAAAAGTCGCAAATGTCGAGTTTCTTATGTCAATAATTTGATGCAAGTGTTTGTCTATTCGAGTAGATTGTACAAATACGCTATTACCCACTACACTTCAGTATGCAATCGTAGCTAGGCGTCTGATATTATATATATATCAGCACAGTTGTCAAGACTTAAACAATTCGATCGATTCAACGCGCAGATATTTAGCGATGCCGTTAGAAACGGCGCACTCGCCGCTAAACTAGTAGACAAGTGGTAATAGATTTTCGAAAACGAAAACCGTAAGAAAAAAATTAACAAGTAAATAATAATTATTATTATGTGGGTCCTCGCAATCGACTATTAGATGTGCGGCTGTGTGCCCGTGTCCAGTGCACTGATACAGAGAGAAATTGGACGGGCTCCAACGATGGGATTATTACTGGCAACAGTCGGGACATTAAACATGGCTTTTAACGGTCGTCCCCGTTCGCGGCTTGCGAAAATCGGCCGGAACCATTTTCACCCGACTTAACAGTTTTTCGCCGTCGTATTCTCCTCCTAAGTATTAGATTCTATAAGCTGTAATTTTTTTGCGCCCAGCCTCGACGACTGCTGCAGCCGGTCGCACATAAAACTCGATTGTTTCCGCATGACGGGAGTGCGCTCGCGGGACTATGTTAAATGTATATGTCTAGCGCACTTTTTCTCGGACCTCGTAGTTTTTATATAATAATCGAATCGGCCGCGGCGCGTTGTATATCTGATACATTACGGTCGGAGGAGGGCGAGAACGGTTGGCGGAAGGAAGACGAGAAGAAGAAGAAGAGGGAAAAGGAGAAAAAGAAGTAGCATTCCGGCATATATATATAATTGTAGTGGACTGACGCTCAATTGAATCCGAGTCGTCTAAATTGATGACGAGAGTCGACGTTTTCGGACGTGATCGATGGAATAGATTAATTGCTGTTGGAAAATTCACCTGACGTACGGTAAAAAAAAAATTTTACCAAAGAGAAAACTGGACTACATTTTTTCTATTAATTTCGGCGATTTTGACGTCCATAATATATAATCCTATAGGGCTCGTAACGCTGTCTAATCAGCTTCTCGTACGCACGTAATTGGGTCCTATTAAACCTGCGGTTTAGTTCAAACAAATAAAAGAAATAAACATAGGTATCGCCGCCGATTTGCTACCGACATTTCCGCTCAACTAATTCGTCATTGCAACCGAACAATAATAATATCAACAACAAAACGAGAGTTTAGTGATCAGAAGTGAAAATTCAAATAACAAAAAACGGTTTCGGGATAAAACGCGCCCGCGTATAAAAGCTTAATGGTGGCTGACGGACACGCAAATCCAGGAGTCTGAAATTGTTCTTACTTAGTTTTCAGTAAACTGACATAAAAAAAAAGATAAATAAAATAAAATATTTGCATAGAACTTTGAGTGTAAAAAAGATTTACGGGCATAAAGTAAGTGTGTGTGTGTGTGTGTGTGTGTGTGCCTGGAAGAAGGAACTTTTGCTCACAACATTTGTATTGATGACGACGTTGTTAGCTGCTTGTCAGTAACGAGATTTAAAAAAGGGGCAAACCATTAAAGTTCTTATCAAAGATGTTGTAGTTGTTGTTTTTTTTTATCTCGAAAAGCGTTTATTTTGATTACTGTTTGTTTAGTACGATTATTATCTATTCATTTTGTGCGTGGATACTGAATTCGATAATATACATATGATGTGTAATAAATAATTTTTATACGAATTTATTTGTATTTTACGTAAAAGATTATACGTGTTTTTCATTTTTATGAATGAAAGAAAGAACACTTTGAATTCGTTCAATTAATTAATCACTTAACGTATAAACAGTTAATAGTATTTGTATTAATTATATGTTTAATATAACTTTTACAACATGAAACGCATGTTTGAGTACTTTTTTATTCATAAAGAAGGAAGAACTTAAGTAATCCATCAACAACAAGTCTTATAATATTGCCCGTGGTTTAATGAGTCTTAAGTTTTTATTTCTAGAACTTTTAAAATACAATAATTATGATAATATTTTGTTGGGTTTTTGATGTAAAACAAATAAATAAACAATATAATTTTACCACACTAAACACATGATAATACGTTATCAGTGATTAACAATCGGAAAATGTTGATAAAAAAAAATTCTGAGACTTTCCCGATCAAAATTAAAATATTATTAAATTAAAAATGATTACACATATCTAGCCTATGGGTAAAATATAACACTCTGGTAATGAGTAAATTTAGACTAAATACCTAGTAGCCAGAGTAGGTACTTAGTTTTTTACTTATGTAAGCAAATATAAAGAGCTGTTGGTAATTGTTTTACACTCACAGTGGGATCACTCATTTGAAATATACACACATACCTATACATAGAGTGATATTATTATTGAGTTTCATTTATTTATACATATTGAAAATCATTACAAATTTCTATAATTAATTTAAATAACGTGAATAAATGTTTTAAATAATCGAGAAAAACCTGTATAGTAAGCGTCTTGCATAAAAAACAACAATGGACTTACGCTCGGATTAAATATCTCAAATTCCAAAAAGTGATATATTATTTTTAAGAAGCTTTGCAGTTACTCAAAGTCTTGGTGGTAGAATTTTTATGATGAAGATTTATCGTGAACTTTCAAATAGAATCAGGTATACCACGCGATGACCTATATTAATTACTCGCTTCTTAAAAGGTGCGTAGGTATAACATAAGACGAATGGGGTGGTTCGATAATCATACTTACCGCAGTACGCCACTAAAGTTTATGAAGAAACTTATATACGGACGGCGGTGTAATGTCAATCGGGGTCACTATATCGTTAATGGGTCCCTACTGTTTGTTTGAATAGTTATCGTCGATCCACCGCGAACATTGCGATGTATAAGTTTTTAATAAATATAAGAAACGAACGTTAAGCCCCCGCGGCGGCGGGTGTGATGCTCAAAATCCGCCAAGCAATCAAATTACGGTGCCAAAGTGACAGAGGGATTTTTTTCCCTCGTCGTGCCAACATTTATTATTATCGCCGTCACCCCGGCTCATTGTTTTTGTTCGTCCTGGGAGATTTGAGGTTTGAAAGCCAATGTTTGAGTTAACACACACGTGAAAAACGGGAAAGGTTAAACAGCGCGCTGCAGCCGAGTTGGAGAGAAGAACATTTATATATATAAATAGGAACACTGCGCGCATACGTTCTTTCGGGGACCACACAGTCGTATAAATTAATTTTTCGGTAAAAGTTTTCCAACGACGTGGGTTAGATGAAGTCAAAAATAAGGGCGCGAGAAGACAAAGGTTTATATATGTTTTATATTATTTGGTACAAAAACGAAAGAAAATACTTATCTCGGTGGAGCGTTTTTATTGTAGTCATTATATTGTTGTACGTTCTTTGAATCCTTAAGTATAGTCTAGTTTTCCGTATCCGCGTGAAAATAATAATATATGTTTTTTTTTCTTTCCCCTTTTGCGTATAGGTACAATTTATGCGACGACCGAACGACAACTTCGTCTGTGTACACGTCTGTTGTACGGATATATATTGCACAATGTGACTCCGAGATCGTAAAATTATTAAAAAAAAAACTAAATATTAATTAAAAAATAAAAGTTTAAATATGGTCTGCGCAGTCTTCGCTCTATTCTCACAAATCTAGGAACATCTCACCTATGATATCGATATCGTAAATATACATTTTAAATACGCTCATTTCGTATAGATCCTCTTATGTTTCGAGGACGTTAGCCAAGTAAAAAATATTAGATGACTACGGCTGCTGAAAGGTTGCCTAAGTTTTTTGTAGTTTAATTGTCACTATATATAGTCAGACTTGGGTAACTCGACATCAAAGGGAAGTTCAAGTTATCCAAAAATTCAAGTTTTCCAAGTATAACACAAATTATTGGAATATATAGGGACTGTGGATTCTGCCTTCATACTTAGGTGTAAAAATCGGCGCATACTAGTTGCCTCCAAAAATACACGAATCACCTTCCATCTTTATCGTAAATAAAAAGATTAATATACAGTACTTATACACTCAGTGTATATGTGGCGGATCCAGGGTTTAATTGGAGAGGGAGGGGGGCTCCTAAAAAACTAATTCTAAGCTATAAATATATTATAATAATGATCTAGTTGACGTTCCTAAAAATATGAAAGAAATGGTTATTAAAGGAATGTTATTAACTTTATTATGGTTGAATAGATGAATAGATTGTGTAATTAATAACTATGATGCATTAAATTACACATTTTAAAATATTTCTCTAAGGAAAAAGAGGAGTCTGTTGAAGAAGTCTGGTGGTGGTTTCGTTCGTATGGACATTTTGATAACTACTGAAAAACTATTCGTTTGAATTTTTATTATGATACGTCAGCATTTACAGACAAGTTATTAGTTTTAATTGAAAAACAGATGTTTGTTTCACCGCAGGACACTCTTTCCCTAAAATAGTATAAAAAATCCCAAGAATTTTAAGATATGATCTTCAAATATATTTAAAAATTCAGAATTTGAATAAATTCATAATTCAATGAAAAAATAGGGGTCAGCATGATTGACAAATCAACCCGTATAGTCGGGAGGAAATTCGTATAGAAATTGTCGCCTTTTTGATTTCGGGAGACGAGACTATAATGTGATCGTACCCGTAAAAATGTACCTTACGTACATAGGTAAACCAATATATATTATTATACTTGGTCGGTGTTTACAGCGGAGTGTATTGAAATTAATTCCGAGAATGACATGCGTGTAGAATTCTCATCATGCATAAAGCATCATTGTATAATATTATATAGGTAACGAGAATGGTGTTAATGTCCATTGGCGCGCTATCTGTTCATCATTTTAGTTGTGTTGATTGGATACACAATTTGAAAATGATTTAAAAAAAAAAAATAAATAAATAATAAAAGCGTGTTTCGGGTTAATGTAAGCCATTGACGAGTTTGATCTGATATAATCGCGTTTGTATATAATAAAGGGTCGTTTGCGTTAATGTCCCCGAGCGGCGTTGTTGTATTATAATAATGTGAACTAATATTCGCGTATTTCTACACGGACGATAACCTGTGCAGTGTGCTTGTGTTTAGTCACTGATTTCAGCCAGTTATAATGTAGTGCTGTTGTTGTAAACCGACCGGAGTTTACGAGTTTTTAAATTCAAACGCCATCGATTTCATATACTATTCCGTCTCGGCAATGGCAGGTACCCGTTTTGTTTATGAAACGAATTTCGATATCACGACTGCCATTTTTTTTCTTCGGTCCGTATAATTATATATATTTACCCGTGAAAAATCGTCGTCTAATCCAATTTTGATTTCCTCACCGTTCAACATTATTTGGTGGTATATTTTGTTTGTTATTATGGCGTAAAAAAAAAAAAAATAAAAAAATAGTGGCTAAATCCAATCACAGCCTATCTGCAATGGCGCGTGTGATAATATTTATCAATAGCAATATCATATAATATTTAGAATATAAACTCTTGTTTTACACTGCAATATTTCATACTCCATGATTATATTATACGTAATCATCTATATTCTACATAATATGATCCATCCAACCAAAATATTATTTTACAAAAAAAAAATCTTTAAAATTGTATTAACTGCAGTTTAGGCGATAATAAGTGTAAATATATATTATAATATATGCATAAATAAAATAAGAACTTTATAACTTAAACTATGTAAAAAAAAAATATTTTGGTTATGTCATGAAATATGATTTTTATTTCAAATAAATAATAAATATATCAAAAATATAAATTCCAATACAAATATACAATTAACAAATAACAATATTTCAACGACAATCATAATAATACATTATTACCTAATGAGTAAAATGACAATAATGGCCCGGCAGTACTTGTAAGTACTTACAAAATTGCACGAAATGACATTTTGTCCCCTCTATTATACATCGAAAATGTATGTAATTATAAAATATCATGATTCTAATGGATAATAAATCTAAAAACAGCCTTTGTACATGTTAAAAAATAAGTCTGATATCGATAAATATAATCATGTGAATGTTTGTGTGCATCGTTAACTTAAACATAATTTATTTACAGATGCTATATATTTTTCTAAGTCTGGACCAGATATTATGTGTTTTAATTTTTTTTTTTTTTTTAGTAACTTAAGATAAAATAGGCACCTATATATTTTATACGTATCAACGAGTCAAAGTATAGATAAATGCATCATACCATGATTTTATAAGTGATACTCAGAGGTTACGTCGGTTAACAAATAACGTCATACAGCGGTATAATTTGTTCAGAAATCACAAATTTGCAAATAAATAACATATTATTATATAAGAAAAATAATAATAACAAAAGATACAAGGAATTAAAAGAATATAGAGTCAATAAATATATTTATATTTATAAATCCCGTCCAAAGTATTACTGGCTGGGTAATTTCTATAATCATAATATCATTCATGTCTTATTACAAAATATAAACGTTAAATGAAAAAAAAAAATGTTATTACAATGATTGTTGTTGATCATAAGCAAGAAATTGTATTTTTATACATATAATATACTTATCATCGTCGGCATCACAGGTACTATAATGACATAGTCAGACCGTAAAATATATTAAGTATTATATTTAGATTTTTATGTTTTTACATATCTTTACTGAGAGTATGCAGCTCCAATTGGATAAGCTTTCTCGACGATTCATTTACCTATGAACTGATACACAACATTTTTTAGCGCATAAAAAATAATATTTTAAGGTTTAAGAATATATTGGGTTAAAATTTTAATATATTATGAAAGTCTAATAGATAATAACATTTTTTTTATTTTTATTATTTAAAACTTGTTATTATTATTTTTTGAATTCATAAGGCTGAATTATTTAAGTTTAATATAGGTACATCAGTATGGCAGTATATCACCATATTATAGATTAAATATAACAGTTTATTTTTATAAACTGTTAATTTTATTTGTTATTTCAGTGTTTAATAAATTTTTAAGAAAAATAATATTTTGATGAAATTATAGAGCATAGAAGCATCTTATTTTCAAGATTCTAAGCGCATATAAATCCGGTCTCTAATTATAATATACGATAATATACACTTTTCTAATTTCACGTACCTACTAATATTATTGATTTTTTTTGCTGTGGCTGTTAAAGGGGTAAATAAAGTGTTATTTTTCCGATGACCACAGCGAGGGGATTTATTATTAAAATACTTTTGCATAAGAAGCATTGAAAAAAAAACCTATTATTGTTCATATCAACGTTTGATTATTCAAGGATTATATTTTGACGCAGTGTACATCATAAACTACCTACTTACAAATTTCAATTCTTTTTGAAATAATGAATGTATTACGTCGAACGAATCATAATATATACGAAGTATATTGGGTTCAATAAATTGTACTTCGTTATGGAGAAGTATATTTATTGACATTTTAACATATTTTAATGTTATTTTCTAATATTCATGTAATCAAATAATATGATACATTATTCAGTGCCGGAACTAAGTCTTGGAAGGCCGGGATGCAACTACTTATATTGGAGGTACCTTAAAAAAAATTGGTATTCATAAGTCATTCGATACATTAACTATGAACTTTGGTATTCATTTGGTAAAAGTAAAGGTGGATTAAAAAAAGAAAAAATGACTTACGTGTTCCTTTAAATCGATAGTCACAAAAAGGGATGAAACTGAGTCAATAACAGTTTTAAATAAAACCTGAGTTCACTAAAAAAAACACCCCCTGCACTCCACCTAAATCCGGGAATGGTAATATTGTCATCTGTAAATGTAATAACTACCATGGTACCTACATCGTGTGCATTACATTTAGAATCTAATTATTTTTCATTAATAATACACTTTTTCATTTGGAAAAAAGCTTCTATTGCTATTTACAATTTATAAAATTTGCACAATAATAAATTTGAGGGTAGTTATTAGTTATAAATTTGGCAGTGCACTCACTGCAGGCTTGTAGAAAGATTCTCAGCAGTCATCTATAATATATTATTATTATACACTACGATAGTAGAATTAAATTATTATAATTATTATGACATAAAAAGGTTCGTTAATTAATTATTTCTGTAATTACTATGGAATAGTTAGCGTGCACTAGTTATTAATTGTGTGTTAATTATTACAAAAACTTCAACGACACAGTAACGGTGAAAATAATTGTCTTGAAAAGGGTGGTAGGGGGGAGGGGTAACTGTTGATGAGGTTTCATTGACCACGTGGATTTTAAACCTCAAATGTATTGCTATAGTAATAAATTCAGCGTTAATTAATTTTAGTGAATTAAAAATGCGCGTCAAATTCATATCGAAAAGTTCATAGACTCCTGCCCTAGAGTTACATATTCAGGTCATATTACCTTAGGTCGCGTCTAGAGTGTACCATTACTAGTATTTTGAGTTGTATTTAAGTGAAATACGTGACACCGCTGGTCGACAAACAATCGATCTTTGTCTTGATAGGTAGGTACTGAGCCAATTACCCACCAGAATAAAATTGAACTCGACACGTCTTATAATATCGGTCAAAGGACTCCGATACAGTTTCAAATCTTATATAATTATACTGTTATCAACATTTCGAACAATAATAAATATATTGTGCTCTACAAAATCTGCAATAATTATGTTATAGGACTCGCGTCCGTATATTGAATATATAAATTCATATAAACAAAAAATATTACTTCAAGACTTTTAAATTCAGTTTGAATAGTTGAATATAATTGTATACAACGTAATTAACAGGGTATACTCACCCCCCCCCCCTTTACTTCTTCAATTATGCAGTTATTTGATTTTTTAATATCAAATATATACTTAAAGACCATATTATTTAAGGAGTGTCTTTTGGAGAAACAAACTTTTATTTTTTAAATGAGTACTCCCTTTCTTACAGGAAACTATGTTGTGGATAATTTTTCTGAAAATTAATTTTAATCAAAATTCAAACGAGTAGTTTATGAGTTATTTGACTTTGTGTTACTAAGAATAATAGGTCCATAATAATAGGTTTGGAAGATATGGGGCTAAAATGGTGATTTGAACATTTTAGTGTGTAATATTAATATATTAACTTTAAAAATTTTTGAAAACGGTACAAATATAATGTAATGATAGTCATTCTTCATAAATATACTATTCTAAAAAGAGTGTCATCATCGTAACCCTAACATACCTATACCTATATTATAATATTGTATAATGTATGTACAGCCACACAGATGTTTATAATTTATACTATAATATGTGGTCAATGGTCATATATTATTATATCCTTTTCTTTGTCAAATAAACTGTTTCATCGGCTCGGACGATATATATCAACCATCGATCCGATCCACATAACAGCACTCTCCCTGCGTATGCCCTCGGCGGCAGTCATACGTGATGAGGGATTTAATATATATTCAGTATAATATTTATGTGTCTTAAATAATAAATGTATTTTTTAAATGTCTCTGATATATCAACTGTGTTCTTGATTGATACTGATAATTATAAGTAAATCAACATTAAACCTATTTCTTCTACCTTCGATCATCGAATACCTAACAAGTCTGCAGTCAAATTAGGGTAAGTTAATTTATTTTATAATTAAATACTTATATATATATATATGTGCTTATCCATGTACACACATGTATATATGAGAAAGTGGTAATTTAGAATGTGTGCGCAATATATATAAATAGTAAATAATATACAAGTAATAAATAAATAAATACGCATATATTGCATGCACATCCTATTTTCACATTACCACAATAATAAGTATTAGATCCAATACTACATCTACTTTATATTTTAAGGACTATTACTTGGTATAAATATTTTAATATCTGGGAAACTATTCGTTTGAATTTCGAATTAGATTTTTTGTACCTAATTCAATGTCTACTCAAACAAGAAAGTTCTTATTTGAAAAACAGAAGCTCGTGTCTTCACAGGACACTCCTTAAGTAGAAGAAAAAATCTCAAGAATTCGATAGTACGTTTTTTGCAACAACTATTCTTCATTTATTGAAAAAAAAAAGGGGTGGACCACCCTGTATATTGTGTGCATACTATTATAATGAGCACGGTAAACAGTACACCATCAAATAAGTATACATAATATTATATAAAATTAACAGCAAAATGTTTTCGGGTTTTTCTTAAAACTCCAAAATGTAGTGTTCACCAATGTATTTTGTATTTGAGCCGAAGTAAATTTGTTGTATTCGACCCGCTAGTAATTCCTTTTCAACGAGGTTACAGCGTAGTTTTCACACAGTGATTTCGTTTTAATTTTTCAACCCCTTTTTGTATTGTGTTATAATAACGACCCATTGGGGTTTTATTGGATAAATTGAAATAGTATGTTGTGGACAAAAAGTATTTTGGCCAGGACTTATGTTTATTAATCAGGGTATAGTGGAGAAAAACCATTAGAACTTTAATGTAAGACTGGTGTGTGGTAAACGAAACAATGTAGAATCTGTCATTATTAATGACTACCAGACTTGTACACGAGCTCCAGAGACCCGTTATGCGTTTGCTAATTGAGGTATTCCAGTCCCCCTTTATCCATCGTGTCGCCGATAAGAGATGTAAGGTGAAACGCCTTTTCAGATGGCCAACAAAAAAAACAAAACAATAATCAAAACATGTTGTCCGTGCCAGTTTTGTTCTTTTATAAATATATTTGTGAAAAAATGTATATGCCATATTTCTACTAATTTATTATAAATTATAATAGTAATACATATAGCATGTAACCAATAGAAACCCTATAAATAAACAAAACAATATTTTTTTTTTCATGAGCAGAAAATAAATCATGAGTGGGCTTTCACTACTCATAAGGGTTTAAAAAATAAGTTATACATACTCTCCAAGTCTCTCCAGCTGTCCTCGATTGATGCTCTCGATCAACGAACGGCTTTTAATTTTTATTATATATATTGAAGTGGAAATCTTTTAAAATTTCAATGGGTACTAACATTTTTAACATCAATGTGAAAAGGCTTTCAATCCCACACAACTAAAAAAATGTATATTTTTGGGGCATTAATGGGATATTTGGAAGGAGGCTAAGCCCCTTCAAACCTTCCCCACCCCGATTTCCACCAATGCTACTAGTTTTAATGGTTGATAAAATGTTATTTTAATGAAGTAGTTTATAATTTCTGTATTATTTGTAAACTTAAAGTTTTCAACGCTCATTAAACTGCGTAGGTGTGCCGTCCGAACTGAAGAATCTAAAATACGAATGAAAAATCATATTAAGTGTACAAATTCATAAATATTAAATTTCTCGCGTTAAAAGTATCAGATGACACCAAATGAACAATTTATAATACAAACAACCAACAATAAAGTCAGTTGCTGCAGTTGAAATGTATAAATATAATAAATATAATTGTTGTGAGTAATACCATCGTTTTGAACATTCATAATGTCTTCTTACAACAGTAAAACACAGTTTACTTTATAAAACCAACAAAATTAATATTCAAGTATATCTTGCCCATATTAAATTTAAACATGTATGAAAGAGACGTTGCACACTACCAGTCAGATTTTTAATAAAATGTTTTTAAAATATAATATTGTCACGGGATCAGTGGATGCTTAATTTATGCGTGGGCGTGAATCGATTCATGAATAACTAAGCGTGTACTTAAACGTGTACACAGTTCAAAATTAAATTTATACCTTAATAATTAATAATATTAAGGTAAAATAAATATGTTGGAAAACTGTTCGGTTTGTAGGTAATATGGCTTTGAAAGTAATGGCATGCCCCAGGCCGTTTGTTTACGCGAGTCGCAGGTTGCTACAACTTGGCGGTGTGGCTGGTATGTTAGGGTTACCATCTCTCCGACAAGACCTGTTGTTCATTTAATCAAGTGCACTGCCGGTCGAATTGAAAAAAAGGAGATTAAATGAAAATAAAATAAACCTTTATAATATGATATATTAGTATACACAGGAATGAGCAGCTTGATGAATCGCCTAGAATATACGAGTAATATACTGACTCTTATGACGATCAATACTGCATTTTATTTCAAATAAAAATTAATGAACCAAATACTTTTTACAGGTCGATCAGAACCATCTGCTGTGACTGTTTAATATCATCGATTATGAATAGTTTATTCTTTACAATCATTGATAATATGTATTCACCCAAATACTGGACGTTGACACTAACAGATGTAAATAAACAATACGGAGGTATCTACTGTGTTCTTAAATGAAATATATTTGTATTGGACCGTCTCGGTACGTATGCGACTAAGTATTGGCATTGGATATATATATGTTTTCGATTACACATTTTAACATAGTTTTAGATAAGTTTAACATAAAATAGTTTTACATATTTTTAGATTCAAAAGTATAAAATATGTGTTTAAATCTATACAAGATTTTAGTCTTACAACATACTTATTAGTACTTATTTTGTATATTATTGTGTTGAACTAGTTTATAAATAAAACTTTTTAACTTAATGCATATACCATACTAATTTACGCCTTTATTATATCATCGTCTATAATATTATATAATACCTTTTAGTGGAGTGTTCAGCTTTTTTGAAAGGAGGGAAGGGATGTGAATTTTTACTATTCTCAGACCACGTAATATAGCAGTAAATATTGTACTTTCGTCGCTTGATCATAATATATGATTTTATATGACAAAAATAAGCCAAAAGGGCGAGGGGATGTGACACCCTCAGCCTACCCCGTTTGAACACGCCCGATCGTAATCTAAAATTTTTCGTTATTAACGATAATCCCTAAAATAAATGTTACTGGTTTTAAACGATTCTCCACTCAATACTGAATAGAAATCCTTTATAATAAATTAATATTCTCTTTGTGTTTGTAAAATATATCAGATAGGTATAGTGTGTATACAATTATCACTATCTGCGTCTTATTAGAATCATAATGTAGAAATCGGTGGCAAATGCGTGTAGTTTATAAATCCTTAAAGTTTGTCTGCTATCCGATTGGTTATCAATCGTGTATGGTTCTCACGAGTAAGTTGTACCAAAGCTTTTTTTACGATCACCTTTATTGAAAGGTTTCAACAATAATTATTAATACCTACCTATTGGTAGTATCATTATACATAGGGTATTATTTCAAACTCGACATAAAATGTACAATGTAAGTATGAAATAATTTTGATGTAGACATAATACAGAATAGTGAACGTTTTAAGTAAATAAAACTTTAAACGGCTTAACAACTCTTTAGGGTTTATTAATACATAATTAGTATTATTCTTAGGAACAATTAATAATAATGGCTGGTAGGTATTCGCGCATATCAGAACTTCTGGCAAGACAATGTTGTTTTGAATACTTTTATTTCTTGTTTTTGTCTAGAGAACTCATTCGCATAATGTGGACAGCTTTATTTATTCCAACTTATGTGGATATTATATGTCGTATACATTATGTTAGAAAACAATCTAAAAACGATAAGCGAGCATTATATGTGATATATATTTAAACATTGCTAGGAAAAAAGACTATTTGAACGATTCTGTAGTTGTAAATTTATTGAAATATAAAAAAAAAGTACAATATAATATGCTCTGACAATTTTTGACTTGAAGACATGGGTTATTGAAATCATTATTAATAATTACTTTGGTTGGTAATTACTTGAATTTTTACATTATGTGACATAATCAGTGATACTATTATATTATATTATTTAACAATAGATAGATTGGTCAGTGATTGCTGAGAACATGTATTATAATTTATTAAATCTTGCAGAAACCCTAGTCATTCAGGTTATTTGAACAAAAACAATCTAGACCGAGCCAGCGTCGTTCAAAAATCTAAAAAAATTGTTTATAATTAAGTTGTATATTATTGTATTATTAATGCATAAATTGGAAGTATAGCAAAAACAATGTGTTAATTGATTAAAAAAACGTCGATTGACTGTAGATTTCTGCAGAAAATCTTCAATATAAGGTCGTAATTATCGTATTCCCGAACACTGTTATTGGAATTTACTATTAATGCTTGTCCTAAAACGCCATTAAAGCGTCTAAGACTAACACTAAATATATTGTGGAGTAAATGAATAGTGAATTCTGACATCGGGAAAAACTTTAATTCGCTCACCTGTCCTTTGTAATTCATCGATTTCGGACATATTGATTAACGGTGGAAAGCGGCGAGATTCGATCCGGCTGAATATTGGGTGCACGAAAATTCACCAAAGTCGATTATTGTTAATATTAATGGGTACCATACAATATATTATTAACATTATTATTGTATGTTTTGTGAAAATAATTTAAAGATAAAGAAAAAAACTAAAACGTATAGTTATTATTATTTTAATTATGATTCGATGAATTATATTTGAATGGCGAATTATTTTTATTAAGAAAAAAAAAACTTTACCACCACTGAGCAGTATAGCTAGTTCGGCTTTCAAAAAATCGTTACGTCACACATTGTTTTCGAGCATAATACACAGGTTTTTTAAAACGACGATTGTCGAGTATGACTTTAACAATAACGCAATACTGTTTTCCTCGTCGAATTCTCTTAGACAATTGGTCAATGGGTGCATCAGTAATTAGGCGTGAGGTTTTTGGTTGGGGAGGCACTGAAAAAAAAAATGGCACTAATACGTTTAGACTCTCCTCCCCTTTTTATTATTTTATCTATACTGTGAAAAATAAATGTTCAAAAACTAAAAACAAACTGAAATATTATATTAAAAACGTTACAACTTCCTTATAATGATAATTTAATAGAATAACAAATGTACACATTTTTTTTTTCGTACGAGTAGTCAATAATTCCATCGTTCAAAATGGCATTAATTAAACCATGAGCTATGGCTCACGAGGACAAATTTCAATGTAAAACAATAAATATTATGAAACACGTGCGATGATGTACCTATAACGATAGCGTGACAATGCGACGGTGATAATAAATATCGAGGGCTGAGCTAATTACGAACGGCGAGACGCGTCTCATAGTGTAGATAGTAAGCCCCACTCAAATTTGCATCCCCCCCCTGTACCCGCTCGCCCATAATTTTTGAGACGATGTGTCGAAACGTCTATTAGATATATAATACCATATTTGGAATGACCTTTATCATGGCCGTTTATCGCCTTCTCATATGCACGGCAGTATCGCGCACATCTAATCTATTTTAGTTTTGAAGATTTATATGACTGTAGGTACAACAGGAAACAAATTTTAACAAATATCGAAACATACATCACATTATTTCGCAGTGTAAAATAAAATTCACATTTGTAAATATTTTATAAAACAAAATAATTATTTATTCGTCCCGTGTTCTAATTTCTAAGCGGGGAGACGTTGTCTCTTTGTCTCCTATGGATACCATTGCCACTGGGGCGCATATTATATTTTTATTTTTATTTTGAATACGTTGTCACAAAGGGTGTTATTCGTGTATTACTCCCTGAATAGACATTGGGCGCTCAGCAATTCACCGAAGTAGTTTGTTTTTAACGTTAATATCATCATACAATAATATATAAACATAAAATTATTATTGTATATTTGTGACTATTTAAAATTTATATTTGAAAAAAAAACTTAAACATATGTTATTGTTATAGTTTAATAATTATTATGATTTGTTGAATCAATTTAATGGGGCAAACATTACGTGTTATTTCAATTGAAAAAAATCCTTCACTAGCACTTATCTGCAGTACCTTTAGCGAGTTCGATTTTTGTTAAATCGTCAAACGACACATTATTGTCGAGCTATAGTAAAGCGGTTTTCTTAGAACGACAATTGTCGGGTATGTCTAACACGAACGCAATATTGTTTTGCTCGTCTCATTCTCTTAGACGATGAACATATATTTTCTTTTTTCTTTTGAACGCGTTGCCACAAAGGGCGTTATTGTGCGTGTGTTCCCCTTAGAAGAGCTCTGTCGAACAACATCCGTCTGCTATACATAATATGTGACAATAACCACATTAGTGGTATTTACTGCGGGGCGTAGTACAATTTGGTCGCCATTAATTATCCGGAACTGTTCAATAATTGCGATTCTCGTGTAATGTAATTAATTTGAGTACGGATTTTATCAAAAATAGGTACTACCAGTTTTACGATTTTCGCCAAAGTCACGTATGAAATATTAAATAATGAAATATGTAACGCGTTGATGATAAAAAAAAAAAATAAACCAATACTTTATAATATAATATATTATTATTATATTCATTTTTTTTTCCAGTATAAAGGATTCAACAACTAAGTCATTAGCCTGAAATTATATTTTCATTAATACTAATTATTAAGTTATTTGCTTAGCTGAAATTACAGTGTAGCATTTACGGTTATATTATACATCCCAATAAAAAAACACTCAACCAAACTTCGTGTAAAAAAATGGCAAGTATAAAAAAAAATGGCTCTAAAAGTTGTGATATTATTTCATAGCTAAGTCTTTGAACCACAGATATAATTTATGTTAAAATAGTCTGTTGAATAGTTTAACTTAGCTTGACAAATTTAAAACACCAAGTCTTGATTAGAAGTATACTGCCTATTTCAATGATAGGAGACATTATTATTATGTACTCTTTATACTATAGTGTTTTTAAATGTTTAACTTAAGTCGCCATGATAAGTTCAATTATTTAGCAGACTATTTAAACATCAACTATATCTATATAGTTCAAAGACTTAGCTATAAAATTATATCACAACTTTTAGAGCCTTTTTTTTTTATACTTGGCGTTTTTTTTACACCGAGTTTGGAGGAGTGTTTTTGTTTAGATATCACTCATTTTATGTTGATATCTTATTATTATTTCGGGAACATATTGGTTTTACAATGATGTTTTCTTTCTTTTTAGTTATTTTATAAATGGTTGCCATTGGGGTTTTATATATTACAATATTTGTAGTATATTGGTAGCCATTGGCGTCGGATAGTGAATTGTAATGCGGGCCGCGGGGAATATTATCTAATAAAACGTTGAAAATAATTTCTAGTCAAATTGACTATAACTCTGTTGATATTGTTCAAAATGATTTTAAAAATATATCATGCACATCTACGCGAAATTTCCAATTAAACTATGGTTGAAAATCGTTAAATAATTATGTTATTTATTCAGTGTATCATAATGTACAACTCCGTGTATTATTAATAAACATAATAATAATAAACTACTTTATAGTAAAGCTATTTGGCAGTAGGTGCGTATTAATTTCGGGAATCGTGTGAAAACTGTCGTGAATATTTAATTTAAGATATAATAATATATAAATATCAAATATTGAGGGTTATTACTTATTACATTACAATAATCATAATAATAAAATGATTGAGTTTAATGGACGTCACGATGACGGGTAAGGTATAAGGGAAACAATGTTTTTATTTAGCTTTGCTCAAATAACACATAATATTGTTATGTAAGTGATCGCATTTTTCATATTTTATATAAGTAAAATTTAATATGAGTTATTATGTTATGTGGATTGTTTTACACAATAGCGATTTAAATTTATGTCTGTTCTATTTGACCCTAAAAAATACAACTTTTTTTTATTTAATAGTATCGTTTAATAATCACAATTATATTTATTTTTTTACTATTAATTTATATTTATTTTAATTTTAAATGAACCATCATCATCATCGTCTATAGTATACAAGGTATGTATTCGTACCAATATGAATTGGTATATAATATTTTATACCGTATCAAATGTTGAACCACACTTTCACTTAAAGTACATAACCTGGTTAAGACGTTTAGCATAATATTTTGAAATGTTATTATTAAATTATATTTTAAATGTTATTTAATCAAAAATTTCTACGAACTATACTATAAAATAAGATAAATCAAATTATAATTTAATATTAAATATTTTGTACCTCCGACAAATATTTTAATCTATTATAATATTTCGGAGAATGTGCGAATAGTTTTATCTTCGATGTCTTATAATATTATACTAAGTACTTAAATCAAAAAATTTAATTTAGTTCTTTATTTGAAAAAATTTCATTGACTATTAATTTTAAGTTGAATTTAAATGAATTTGGAATTACCCAATTTAATTATATGGGTTTCAAACACTTGCTGTTATTCATTATTGTCAAGTATGTACCTATATGGCTACATCATAATATAACCACTGTGTTATACCATAAACATAGTTAATATTGAATAGGTCGATAAGTATAATTTTCAAATCTCCTTAGATTATATTATGTGCATATAGATTGTATATACGATTAAAAGGGTAGAATATATTATTATACTACCGTTGATCATTAAAATTCTTCAAAGGTGAAAGTTTGGTGAAATTCTATTTCAATAACCCAACTTTAACAGAACTTAAATCTATTTAGCGTTAATGTGAAATATGTAAATCGATAAATTTACACATTGAACAACATTCAAATGCAATTAGCAGACATTTTGTTTGTTTAAATTGTAATACATAATAATATAGTATAAAAACGAAAATTAAATTATCGTGTATATACAATAAATTATATATTTTTTATTTTAAATTGTAGTGTTAATGTATTATTTGGCATCCCGCACGGCTTATCATGTGCTAATTTGTTTTATTTAAAAAGATTATCGTCATTTTACGATAAAAAAAAAATGTAACACGCGTTTATTTTTTTGGGACTTTTGAATATTTTATGATTACGTTAGCAAAAAAGTATTTTTTTTTTAACAGTGTCATAAATCGGAATTGATAAATAAAGTCGAAAATGTATTAGATTTACTTGAGTTACAATTTGTATTAATAATTATTATGATGTGATCGTTAGACTCCGCGGCCGATAACTTTGTCAGCACCTTATGCATTTCAAGTATTGAAGCTGATATTAAGTATCATATTAAAGTCTGAGCGAAGTGATTGAAATTGTCGGTATTACGGTCTCGTATTTTTTATGCTTTTCCATTAGCATTTATTGCGGTAGAAAGATCGCTCAAAAAGGTTCTTAAAAGAGCATCACTGCTGTAAATGAAACATTTAATATAGACATTTTTGGTAATTTGAAAGAAATCACGTAGCATACTCAGGTTAATTCCGGGATTCAATAACAATTTTGTGACTATTTTTTACTTTTTAACGTAGGTAATTTAAATAATTTGTTTTTTTTATTGATTGCTAGTATTATTTCTAAGAATGTTTACATTCAGCTTATTACCGGAAGCTATTATATTTTTCTGATTTCCGATTATCGCGAATTCAAAATTTTTATTATTTACATACGACGAAATATATAAAAAAATATTTAAAAAAAAACTTACAGTATTATTCTATAGTAAGTTGTATGCAACTTAACAGTGATACGACAATTTTTTTTGTCTTTTTAGTTTTATATCCTGATACAATTTTAATTAGGTAATTTTTACATACAATACGATTATACATAACTATATTATTACTTAGGTGAGATTTTGGTTTATCTGTATTGTATAAACATTTGGGACTTAAAGTTTTGAAAATATATCATTATGAACCATAATTTATTCTGTTAATATTAATTAATCACTAATTATGTTTTATTATTTTATATATCACGCGGTTGTTGTTATCATACCTACTTATGATAAATAACTTATATGTAAAACTACTATATTTGAGTCTACCAGGCGTGAGTTCAATAAAATAAAAAAATAAAATTAATAAATCAACATTAATATTAACAATTATAATAAGTAATAACTGAAAATGGTATTGCAGTTTTGTGTTGACTTAATGCAATACACCAGCATGCACCCGAGCCTATGTTTTAAAGAAAAAAAAAATATGGAAGCATTCAAACAAAAATATTTTTACTAAGTTTGAAAATAAAATGCAATAAAATTGTAATTCTAAGTTGTCATTTTATTTTCACCATTGTTTATGCAGTTCATGAAAATAAACGGGAAAGTTAATAAAACATAACAAATTAATTTTCGATGACGTCTTCTGTTTGTGTTATATTAAAATATAAAACTTTTCATTTTATGATATAAAATATTATAGCATTTTATTTTGGTTGGCAATGAAGAATAATAATTCTTATAAGTGCGAAATTTTGGTTTGTCTTAATGTGTTTGGCCAAGTTAATTTTTTGTGGGAATTTATTAGTGTTTTAACTTTGAAGCAAAAGTTTATCTTACTATTTTTGTATTTATTTATTTTTTCATAAATTGTATGACATTCGTAGTTGACTAGTTATATTATTGAATAATTATACAATTATGTCCAATATTTTTTAGTTTTCAATAAGTAATGTTATTTAATTAAGAACTTCTAACTGAGTTTACTATTAATTCTGTGTGAGTAGTGTTGCACTTGCATTATACTTTATTAAAGTAATGCTTATAGGTCATACATATTATATAAGAATGGTTCTTTTAAGCAGGTCGAATTGTGTTGAACTTGTAGTAAAAATTATTCTCTTTTAGTATTTTAAATTATTCTTTTATAATTTAAATCAGTTAAAAGAATGATATTTACCAGCGTTTATTTAAAAGCGAAACTGTTCTAAAAGGAATATTGCAAACAATTCAAATGCAAATCTATGGTATTTTTTTTTTTTTTTTTTTTAATAAAACATATTTTGCATTTAACACTAATGAATAAAGCAAATATAAAAAAAAAATGAAACAATGAGTGTTTTTTGGGGAATCCATTTATATTACGGCTTCTATTTCATATAGTTTTTCCATGAATTTGGCACATAATATCTATCTTGTATTATTTATTATTTATGTTTTTAATCATTAATTTTTTTTTTAAAGGACAACATATATTTTTTACTTTATTTTTATTCTGAATTTTTTTCAGAGAAATTGAATGCACAAATAACAAAATTTGAATAACTAATTATTTAGTTACAAGCAGTGGTGTATAATTTGCTGTGAGAGGGAAAGTTTACTCATTAGTTTAATTTTTATTTAGCTTTATTTTTATGATACGATTTTTTATGATTTTCAGGTATAATACGGCAATATGGGACCATATATGTATTAGGAATTCTAGTGGCGTAAATTAAAATTATTTACAATTTTTTCAATTCTTGGATGGTTATGCTTATGACTATAATCGGGCGATTATCATAAAATATTTCGAGGACCACGATAGACCAAACCACGAACCAAACTACTCGATATATTAAGTTATTTCAGTACGTTGCATTACGTTTACTATACTAATAAATAAAACAACGTGACGCATATAATGTTCAATAAAATTATGATTAACTCTGTTTTTTGATAAAGATTACAAGAAAATATATTATCCAAAACTAACGTTCAAAGAACAATTTACTATTTGCATAATAAATGCTCCAAAAAAAATAGTGCTGTCGAAAAAAACGTGTCAATTTTTTTGTTGACCTTTATTAATATGTTTTATTGTTTTCACCACCTATACCTATGCGAAAAAGACTTCTACCTACGAATTTTTTTTTTAGTAATACGTCATTAATTACAAACTTATTTTTAAGTTTAAGCGATTGGATTGGCAAAAGAGTACCACGCAAAGAGTACATTAGTCAATGAAATTAAAAATGAATGTTATCATTCGAAAATTAAATTAAATTAAAACAATCGGGAACTCACTCTGCTGTATAGAATACGTCGAGAGTATATTTTCATTGAGTAGTTTAATGTGTTTTGAATTCAATTTAAAATAGAATTGTATAGATACTAAAAACGATTTTAAGTGTACTTTGTCAGCCTATTCTTCTAATAATATTTCATAATAAGTTTAAATTGCTATTGGTATAACTAAGTTACTAGTTACCAGTAGGTTGAACTGTTTTTTGACAAAATTAAATCGCTCAAATAATATAGTGCTTTTATAATATTATTATTTTAATACTATCTGTTATTAACTTGTAAGTCAATACTGACGTACCATTGGACGGGGTGAATAGCAGATTCATTGTATAAATACCTTAAAATGAATTTAAACATTTTTAAAATATCATTGTCTATAGCTTGTAATAAATAATAATATATGTTTTAAAGTGAGTTTTATATTTTTTAATTATTACAAAATCATTTTAAGAATTCTGACATTACAAAATAATTTGCAAATCTTACCAGTTTTGATGCATTTCATTAATATTTTAACTTAAAATGTTCATTAAAAATTACTGCGGAATTATGCTCAACTTTTTTCGGTTCCAGCAATAAATATTAATAAGAAAACTTGTGTTAATTTTTTATGGTTTTTGATTCAGCATAAATTTTTTAATCGACATTTATAGAAAAAAAATTTTTGTATATTGTATATAGATTCTAGTATTATAAAGATTTTAGTGAGACACAATGGTATCGTATTTCGATATCGATATCCGACCAATTTTACCGATATTGATATGACTAAACTATTGAATATTTTATCGATATCGAAATATGATATCAATTCGTTGCAATTTGAAATTCCTATTTTCTTTTTATATAAGTTTTGACAGTGAATCAATGCCAAAGAACGAATAAACACTAAGACCGGGGCTATACACGGCGTATTCCGCGGCGTTTTCCGTCGAATTCAAAATGCATTGGTTTATATCGGAGTAGCTATACACGACGGATGTAATACGCCGGCCGGCTTGCGTTTTGGCGGACGAACGCCGAAGTTATAAAAAAGCTAACTACTAATTTTACATTGTTTTAAATTAGGATGGGCTATACTGGTGACGGAAAACGCTGCGTTTGCACCATAATTTTATAAATACAATAATTTTACTCGGATATTAAATATGTTATTGCCCTATGTTAAAAACAAAAAATACCCAAATATAAACCAATCAAAATTATGAGTTTCCAAATATGAAACCAGCTAATAATAACACGGAATCAAATGATATTTGTTTTATTTCGAGACTATTATAATATATATAATATGATAACATATCAAAACTATTTTTATAAATTTTTGAATATATTGTGGATTATTTTTCGTACTGGAACTGTGTGACTCGAGCTCTAATATTGTTTTGAAAATGTAAAATTAAAAACAGTCGAAATATTAATAATAAAAATAAAATAAACAAAATTGATATTTTAATAACTATTGGACAAATATAAACGTGTAATCATTTTATTTTCCGCATTCGAATATTCGACACTGTATCGTTGACATCTACGGACTACGAATAACTATCATTTATTATAATTTATAAATTATAAATTATAAGTATATCTGTATATCCATCAAATTTTGTACACCCGCGTTATTCATTAGTGCTATTCGTTTGCGATGAATATGTTAATATTATTGATACAATAATTATGGGGTTTACCATATTTCTAAAATATTGTATAGATATACGAGGCGGAATACGCCGTGTATAGCCCCGGCCTAACGATAAGTAATATAATAAATCTCCTACATTAAACGTATATAGCTGTGACAGTTGGATATTTATAATTAGTCTTGCTTTTTAGCTAAATACTTATTAATTTTAAATGTATGAATATTTTCAGGAAGCAATTATACAAAACTCGGAGACACCTAAGGTAGATTTAAAAGTAAATAAATAATAATGTACCTGTAATTTTAATTCAATATTTAATTTTTGTTTATAATAATATAATATGAAAACTTTTTTCGTGTAAAAAAACCACCAATAAATGTTGTATTTAGTATTTTTACAGTATTGTTTTTACTTTTTACTTTTTTAGTTTTATAAATTTTACCGATATATTGTTTTTCGATATCACGATAGGATTAACGTAAATTTCAATTCGTTTTTGAATTACTACAAAATAAGAAAATCGATTTTGCGAAAACTGGTAAATCCCATAAATGCCGTTTATCCCTAATTATCCTCAACTTCTATAGTTCCAACTAGATTCACTTTAATACCAGTAAAGATTTTTCAGTTTAAGAAAAAAGAATTTTTACTTTTCTAAAAATTAATGTTTGACTCTAAAAATTACACACATCATGATAATAATAAAAAAATTGCAAGAATTATCATTTATTTTCAAAAATTATTTAGAAAAAAGTATTTAATATGTACAATATTTATGCTTTCATTTAAGTAGATTGTGTTTATTGTTCACATAATCACTTCCATAAAAATACAAGTTTTACAATCTCATGCAATTATATTTTATTACGATGAAAATATTAAACCTTTGATAATATATTTCATTACAATATTATGAATACTCTTATTTTTTTTAGTTAAAATATAAGTTTGAAAAAATGACGGTCAGAATGCGGCACTATCTTAAGCGTCTTATTTATATTTTATAGGTATTATATTATAATTTAGATTTTGTGTTTTTTAAAAGATGAAATTCACCACAAGCAAATAATTACTTAAAGGTATGATTAACATTTTCAAAATAACATTAATGTGTTTACCAATTGTTTTATACTATTTTATAGATTCGTTCAAAGTAATTTTAATGTCAAGTTATTAGTGAATTAAGCTTATGTTCTTTTATTTATTGTTGAATATGTTTACTATGTATTATGTACTATTTATTTATGTACAATTTTCTTCTCTGACAATCAACTCTAAATAATGCAATTAGTTACAAGCGATGATAATAATTATAGCCTGTATTGTACACAGATTTAAGGGTTGATTATAATGTTGAGAACGTCATATTCATAGACGTATTATACGTTCTACGCCACAGTACAGCTTGTTAATAGAGTTAAAATCAACTACATTTTATAAAGTTAGATTGATAATAATATAATATAATTAATTTGACTATCATTATAATAGTATTTTGGGATTATCAAAACCATTCAAAACCATTAATATTTAATTATAGCATCACTTATGTTTGTGAAAGGTATACACACGTGATGCAACATGTTGCACTCACTATTACACATACCATATGCGGTAAAGAATCTACATACCGCTACAAGGAAGTATTTATAATTGACACATACATTATAATTTAGAGAGTTGAAATGTATTGCAAATATTAATGTTGCATCGAAGAAATAAATTATCAAATAATTCGATTGCTGATTCCGTTATTACATTTTTTAAATTTAAAAGTAAAGAGACTGTTTTGTATTTTGATTTTTGATCAGTTTTGTGATATTTTTTTATTTATTAATTTACCCGCGGCAACTTAGGCCATTGAGTGGTTTTTAACTGTGGGGGAGGGTACTGTAAGGTGTAAGCACGTGTGTGTTGTTTTGGCAGATTTTTAAGTGGGCAACCGTAAGTATCTGCTGTGCCCGCCCCGAGGTATCGAACCGGCGCCGGTGTGCGCCACAACCGACGCCTTAGTCCGCTCGGCCACTCCGTCCCCCTTTTGTGATATTGTGACATTAAATATTGATATAATTTGTTGATTGTAACGCTTATCGCAGCAACTGACGATTATTAAAATACATCTTCATCTTAGCTTCCCTGATTTATTAAATTTAGAAGAACATTTTAAATTTTAATGCCACTAAATATATTTATTATTATTAATATCCTTAATATTGTCACTTTTGTTTTAAATAAGCATTTTAAGTGTCATTACCTTAATAAAACAAGTAGCAATTACTTCCCTTTTAATTCAAACAATACGGTTTAATATAGTTTATTTTTTTTATGAATTTATAAGTGGAATACTCTTTTAAAATATCACCATCTCTATAATGAACTTCTTTTGGTAATTGTTTAGCTTTATTTGTCGTATCATCAATTATATAATGTATTGAAATGAAATAAATTAATATATTATATACCATATTAGACTTAACTTAAGTAAGCCATGTATCGTCGATAAAACAAATATACTCGCCAGCTACAACTGTTACAAATTGCATTATTTAGGTAGTTCTAATGTAAATACAAGGGATTTTTAATTAAAATTTTAACTCGTTTTTAGATTGTTTTTCCATATCATCATAGTGCATTAACTAGCAAAACAGTTTGATAGTCACTTTTATTTTAAACTAGCTGATTTCACGCACTTTGTTACCCGTAAAAAAATTGTGATTGTTCAACTCCTTTTGGGTGTGAGTTACACCAGGAAGTGAAACTCAGCCACCCTGGTAGGAAACGTGTGAAAATTTGATTTTATGTATGCTTGTACCTGATTTGCTTGATTAACCAATGGCAACCAATAAAGTAATAAATACCGATTTATACTAATTATTTCTCCTATAACCAATAGCAACTATTTATAATTAAAAATTGCCTTCGTAAATCTCAAAATCCCTGTTTGAGCGTATCCCCGGATTGGACTTACTGGGTCCAATTGTGAAACTAAATCATCCCGGGAACCACTCAAACACACCCAACGAATTTCATAAAAATTGGTTTAGCCGATAAATGACACATGGACGTACAGATAAACATTTATTTTTATATATATACTAGCAGACCCGTCGAACTCCGTTTCGCCACCAGATTCGTTTTAAGTAACGTTGTAATTTTTTTGTTATATATTTGAAAAGGAAAATATTTATTTCATTTCACAACAGTAATAAATTCATTACATTACCTACTAAAATGAAGTGTTTTTAATTGTTTCATTGTAGTGCTCTTTGGTAAACCACATTTTTTGTTTTTTTGTCTGTCGTTAACACAAACAAAGCGGATGGTTTCCCAACTCGTGAACACGCAACGTATAACTGTCCATGTGAAAAACAATGATTTTCCAAATTTATCCCGCAAACACTAAGCGATTGGCCTTGCGACTTATTAATTGTCATTGCGAACGCAAGGCGAACTGGGAATTGCAATCGTTTGAAGTCAAACGGAAGATCAGTCGGAATCATTGGTATTCGAGGAATACATACATTTTCACCTGCGTACTTTCCGTTAATAATGGTTGCCTCAATTAAATTCGGCATAAGTCTCTTTACCGAAAGTCGAGTACCGTTGCAAAGTCGCGGTGGATTCAAATTACGCAGTATCAAAATAACTGTACCAACTTTCAGTTGCAAGTTATGTGGTGGAAATCCTGGTATCTCCAGAGAGTTCAAAAACTCCGTTGGATAATTTACTACATCATCGGGATTTGTTATTGAATCAACGGATTTGTATGTCACCAAATCGCCAGCAATTTTTGATTGAATGGTGAAATTCAGTGCGTGGACATCATTATTCGTTGCTGCAAGAATTGCTCGTTGACTTAACCAAGCATAATTCTTATAATTCTCACTAATGTTTGGGAAAACATTTTCAATAAGAACTAATTGAGTGTCTACAAATCGGCAAAAGTCGTTGGTAAGAGTAATTAATCCAGATGTCGCATCAACTGGGACTTTTCCATTTCCAAGATCTAACAATTCTTTTGAAAATTGTGCAGCACTTTGATCATTTTGAAGTTGAACTCTCATATTAGTGGTTAGCGATAATGTTTTTACGTTATTCCATAAAGGTGATGCCTTTAGGCAAGCATTCAATTCATCTGCAGGCGTTCCACGGGGAACTACTGGCAACGTCTGCCTGAAATCGCCTGCCAACAATATCATCAAGCCGCCAAGATGTTGTTATTTCTCCGAAGATCCTTCAGTGTGAAGTTAAGTGCTTCAAGTGATTTCTTATGTGCCATTGTGCACTCATCCCAAACAATGAGCTTGCATTGCATTAACAATTTTCCCATTGCACTGGATCGGGAAATATTGCACGTTGGAGTATCAATTGTGTTTAAATTGAGTGGCAACTTAAGCGCAGAATGTGCAGTACGACCGCCATCTAGAAGAGTCGCCGCAATTCCAGATGATGCTAACGCCAAAGCTATGTCACATCTTGATCGAATAGTGGCCAAAATCAATGAAATGACAAATGTTTTCCCTGTTCCTCCAGGTGCATCCAGGAAGAATAGACCACCAGTATTATTGTCCACCGCTTGCATTAATGTTTTGTATACTTGTTTTTGCTGTTCATTCAGCAACGGAACATTATTTCTAACTAATTCCTGCAATGTATCAACATTGTATTGCAGCTCTCGATTTAATTCTTGGTTGAATGCATCGTGCATCGATCGATTTGGCGCAATCATTCCTACTTCAATCAGTAGCTTGTTTGCAATAGTCAAGCATTGATCCTCAATCAGAATCAATCCTTCATTGTAGATTTCATCGGTTATTTGGATGTCAGGATTATTCGTTTGAATACGCAAGCGATGCAAGATATCTTCACATATGGCGTCTTTGTATTTGTTCCATAACTGAATTGGTTTTGAAGGAAAACATGTGGTGATGATAATTGCGAACAGCGTTCGTATTTGGTACGCATTTGATGAAACAACTGAATCTGCAAGTGTTAAATCCCAATGAGAATCGTTCTCCAGCAAACCCAATAGTTGACATGCTTCTCGATATGTTTGGCATTGGTTGCCATTCACAGTTTTCAAATGCGCAAATGATTTCGGTCCACGTACATTTACTAACAGCAGTCGCAAATAAAAACATTCATCGTTTCTAGGATGAACAGTGTACATACGACCTAGTGCATCAGTTGAAAACACCTGTGGCCAGTCTGGAACTGGGGTTCCTTGTTTGCGACGTTGGAATTTCTTTGTTGATTGATTCCAAGTGTAATACTTGGCATTTCAACGTACATCAGCGTCGCTGCGAATGGATCTGCTTCACACATTGCAAAGAAGCTAGTCAATGTTGTCGATGGTGGTCTCTCAGCTCGTTGTGCCGCATTAGCCTCAGTGAAGTAAACTCTTTGGCCATTTTCCAAATGCACTGCTAAATGTACAACTGTAGGATATCTTTCATGAATTTGAAATGACAATAATCGCCACAGTGCTTCATTAGTACTGACGTATCTTCCCATTTGGAAGTTGCTGATTTCGTCATTCACATTTTCCGACGCAATACCAAACACAGCCATGTCGCTGCCTTTTGTGACGTACTTGCACAAATATTTGATTGATTTTGCCGAATGACAACTCTCAACGTTTGCATGTGTTTCGAAAATTCGTGATAGCAGCGGGCAATATGGTACAATGAATTCATTTCCGATCTCAACCTCTTTATTTTTAACTTTAACTCTGATAGTTCGACCGTTATCTTCTTTTGAACGCCGACGATAAACTGGATATCCATCGTTCCCTGTGACTGTTTCAGCAACTAACGGTCGCGGATATCGTTTTGTGCACTTTCCATCAGCCATGCAAGGCGATAATGGATTTAATGCACCGCACGGTCCATGCACCATCTGTGTCGTCACAATGTCGTGTAGACGGGGATCAGTGACTGGATCAGGAATTTCAGCTGATATGATGTCATCAACTTCATTAGAATGTAATTTGTTCAGCAACCAAATTAGGATATGAGCATGCGGTAGTCCACGCTTCTGCCATTCCACCGAGTACATATAACAACGTGTGTCACCAAAAACTCGATACTTACTAAGCACATCCATCATAACCTTCAGTTTTTGCTGAAATACTCTGGCGATTATGTCATGGCGATCTTGCGGTTTTTGACCCGGTTCCAACTCGCGTTCAATTTCCGTCCACTTCGGATTGCATGTGACCGTATAATAGATGGCGCTGTATGTGAAAAACGATTTCAACACTTTTCTGTTGAATTTTTCCTGAATTTTCAAGAATTTTCTTTGCTATAAACCTCACGTAGCCCAAGACCTTTCAAACGAATGCAAAACCATGGAAATCGGTTGGTGCGTTCTGGAGTTATAGCGTCAGGGAGGAAAACCGGACTTATTTTTATATATTAGATAGATAAATCAAAAATACCTTATTCATGATATTATCGGGATGGAATATTAATGTTTTGAAAGTGTTTGTATTTCGAATCTAGAATAGTGAGATAGAATGTTTGACATGTTAGCGTGTGGCGTCAAAAATAGTGACAACTAAAAACGACTCACCTAGAAACATAAGTGCTTAGTTTCATTCAGTGGGGTGGAGCAGCGTTTCTCAACCTTGGGTCGCATCGGTCAGAAATAATTAAACGCTGATGTAGAAAAACAACCTTTTGTTTGCATTAAAAATTAAAAATTAAAAATTAATACATAACCATAATGAAAAAAATTAAAAAGTTGGTTTATAGTATAAATACTCTATAAAATATGAATAATAAAGTAAAGAGTATAAATTAATGTGACAATTTAGATAATTTTATGTTCAAAAGTTTTTTTTTATTATAAGGGTTGGGGTGAAGTGACTGATTTTATTTTTCACCTATTTTAGGGGTCGCAACGTTAAAAGGTTGAGAAACACTAGGTTAGAGGACTAGATTAACATATTTTATACTTTGCAGTTTTTCACTGATACACTGATACATTGCGTGGGCTGAGAGTAAAAAGGTTCTATTTTTTTTTTTCGAAATTGACTTTTTCAAATATTCCTTATAAGTGTTCAATAGCTCATGTTTTGAGCTAGAAATTAGTTTGATACGAGTAATAATGAATGAGATACACAAAGCAAAAAGGTATTATATTATAATATTATTATCAGCTTATGTGACTGTTATTGAATACCATTTATAAATAGATTGTTTCCTGGGTAGTGTTTTGAGTGTTTTGACTTAATTTTTGTTTAAATCTAATTTTCCATGGCGTGGTATAAATTAAAATAGAATTAATTGAAATACCTATGAATTTATTATTAAATGTATTTAATGTTACTTCACAGTATTATACATTTACACAGAATATTTAAATAAAAAGTGATTTAATAAAATATTAATAATTGACGTTTTAAATAAAATTATAACATATTATATTTTATTATGTTGGCCTGACTGATCAAAATTATGTAATGCACTAAAGGGTAAATAGGTTCTATCTATTAAATAAAAAATTTTTATCAAGTAAAATAGTCCTTGTATAGAACCTTTTTACTCTAAACTGCATTTTTGTTGTTTTATATTTTTAGAGAATTAACTAAAATAGTGAGACGTTATATTTGCATGTTATATTATTATAGACAACATGCTTGATTTTTTGATATCAATTATAAACAATTATCCTTATATGATAAAAAGATATTTGACAACAAACCTTAAAAATGCTCTCCTGAAAAATTAGATATTTTGACATAGAACCTTTTTACTCTCAGCCCGCGAATTTGGATGAATAAATTAACACATGTTGTTGCAAATACTTACAACCAGTAAATATTATATATATAAACTCGTTTGGATTTCATTATCAAAGTAAAGTTCTTTTTTTCCATAAGGCATTTTATTTTTAATAGAGGATGATGTATACAATTTTTTAGCATAATGTGAAACTTATACCTAGGAATATGTTACATAACTTTATACCTACGAAAATACCTATGACTGAGAGACGTGTGTAAACATATTAAGTAGTAAAGGTCGAATCACGGATAACGACTAATCGATCAGAGTGTATGTGCGTTGTAGGGCTTCTATAAGCATTGCCACAAGGCGCCGACGTAATCATTGTATCATACTTTAAGAAGATAAGTTTTGAAAAAAAAAAATGAAAAACAAAGCGCCTCTTATTACTCAAGACAATCTACATTATAATATCATTTCATCCATACACAAATACTGTGTCTTGCGCTATTCCAATTTTGTACGAAGTAGGTCATCACGACAACCGGACAACGTAACATAAACATGACAAAATAAATCTAACCGTAATGCGTACAACTCAAAGTGCCCAAAGTATGTACTCGTACAATAGATTATGGACATTTCTCGTATTTGATGGTGGTACATTAAGTTATTATGCAAGAAAAAAATTCTAAATAAAACAAGGAAAATATTTTTAACCAAATAAAATACGCGATGGACAAATCGTAATATAATATTACGCGGAATTGGTTCGTTAACGGGACGATATAACCTACCTATTCATACTTAAACGACAATAGTATGATGTGCACTTATTCTGTGCCAAATTTGTAATTCCCATACTGATAATAATATTATTAAACTCGTTTACCGGTAGAGGAATGGTACGCATTCCGTTCGAAAACCACCTACACGTCGATGTACTGAAATTGCCTATACACTACGCCGGCCAATAGGTATTCATATTAAATAACATTTATATCGCAATCAATAATATTTTTTTGTAAGTAACAATGAAGTTGTTACAATCGAAACTCTTAACGACACAGTTCAAACAGTTTGTGCGACACGGCGTACGAGGCAGCAAGAGCGGTGTGCGTATCTAAAATTCGAGTCAGAAATTGGTCAAGGACGGCGGGCTAAGCGATGGTTCGTACAGGCTGGTCGTTCCGGGGATACCGGGCCTCGATGATTTCTCGAAAGGTTTTGGTTCTTGGTAATTTGGAAATTTTCGTAATTTTTTGTTGTAATGTAGGCTAAATATCTCTTGTCGTGTTATAAGCTGCAGCGTGACCATCGACCCTACACATATAAACCGGGCGTTGGTTGGAGGAAAGTGGTCCCGTAATGGTACTCTTCGCTGTACACTATTATTGTTAATATTCACATGTGATTATTTCGGTTTATAATAAACGACGGGGTCGAAGCAATGTGAAAGCAGTTCCGTCTCCGGTTCTCGGTTTATAAACAAAAGTTCAGGTTTGTATGTGCGTTTTTAGACTTAAATAGTTATTTTTTAGAATAATATTTTGTATGCGTAAACTAATCAATACGATCAGCTGTTTAAGCATTTATATTTACGCGATAAATCTCGGAACTTACAAAAACGATTTAACTACACAATACTTATACTGATTTAATTCAGCTCTAAACATAATTATTATTATATCATGATATTATAAAGAAACACCATATTCAACACCATGTCCAAGTACATATTTAAAATACATTTTGTAAACATTTAATAAAAAATATTTATAATAAATTATATTATATGACTTTGTTGTATTTATGATGACGGCGTGTTATTATATGTTTTTGTGTAATAAGTCCAAATACATTTCAAACTTGTTTTTCTTTAATTATTTTGGTATTTACCCATTTATTTTAAATTATATTTTAATCACTGTTTTGTTTGTGACATTGTTTTGAACGGATTTCCTACTATTTTGGTTATATCTTGTGCGATTGTATTTAGCGTTATGAAAATAAGATTATGCAAAGTTGTTCGCATATTGTTACATAGAGCTCTAGTCGTATCATACGCATTGGTTTTATAGAACACAGAGTTGATGATAAATTGTGATTTATGGAATTCAGTCGTCTAATTTCTTACCGTATTTGATCTTTAAGTTGTAAGTTAATCAATAAATAAGGGTTTATGAAAACGAGAAGAACTCTAGTTTATGGGTTTTAATTGAAGCTCTCAAATATTTTACTTATCATTAATCAATTTACTTAATTTGTATGGCTTGTGTTTATTGAGACTGCAGTTTATTTAATCACCGCATAATTGTACGTCCATATTTTTGCTTACCTGTATATTACTTTTTAATCAACGCATCAACTTTATATTTACGTAAATTATTAATTATAATTATATACCTAAATTTAAATGGAAAATAAAAAAAAAACTCAATATATTATTTATCATAAATGTAATATATATTATACACTATAGTGAACAGTTGAATATTTACACATTTTTAAGGACTTTAAGCCAAATCAACGAGGAAAGAACAATTAAATTTACAAGATTGAATTATAATAGCAGTCGTAAAATTACTCACAAGCCACTTCAGCTGTAAAGGATTTTCATAAAAACTTACAGTAGTTGTTGATGTTTTGAAAAATAGTTAGAATCCATACAAAACGTTACCATAATATATAAATTAACTAACTTAATCGATATAAAAAAATTAAACGAAAAGTTTTTTATGGTATTATTTTTATCAGTAGTAATATTGAGTTTTAATAATATATTTTGTATAGAATATCTGATATTCTTATATGAATAATATTTGATTGTATAAATAAAATCGTATATACTCGTATATAATATTGCATGCATATTTTACGATACGACATAAACAAATCCAATAGTTAGTCATAAAAAGTAATCATGAGGAAATGTATTTCATGTTCTTTATATTATATAATATAATACATACATAATTTTTTATGTTTGTTAAACTCTAGAACTCGTGTGTTATGCCGAATAAAAACATTGCAATAAAACTCCATTAATTTTAGTATAATATATAAATATTTTTCATACTTGTCGTATCAATATCTTGTTGAACCCGAGTACATTTTTCTCGTAAGAGTTTTGATTTCATGCACTGAGTATTTTAATAATATAATATTAGCATGCATTAAACCAACTGTTGGTAAAACTATAACTATATAAATTTAATAAAAACATTAATATTGAATTTAATTCAACACGCAAGTAGAACAATAATTCAATATTGATCTTGGGATATTTTTTTTTTTTAACATAAATAGTATTATTTTGGGATTCAATATTTTATTTTTCTAACCGATTATTTCCAGCCGATCTTTCGAAAAAAACGTTTTCATTGTCATGGCTACTTATTAACAAAAACAAATTTATGATACATAGATTTTCTTTGTAGCGGAAAACTATCGAGTAGTGTGCTGTGTTTTACTAATTCATTTACTATAATATTATACAAATATCTCTCTCCGGTCGTATCCCGTAAAATATGGCTTACGATACGACAACATTTGAGTGGGTATAAGTTTTTTTTTTTTTGAAATTATATAGCATTGCGTTAAATGGAAATTGCGTGTAGTGCACGAAATGAACAAATGAAGTTTTATTAAATGAGATTACTAAGCGAAAAACAGTATTAAAATAAGGAGTTAAGATTCCACGAAGTATAACGGTTTGTGTAATATGTACTCGCTGGGAATTGTACAAATATGGACGTTATTATTGCTCATCTCTTATGGTCGTTGTTGTTATTATTAGATTGTATGTGGTAACGAAAATCTAGAATATTCTTTTACGTCATGATATTGTATATTTTTATAGCGGGCGTGTAATCGTGTAACACAATATATCCAGATTTATTACAATCAACTTATTATACGAAGACCGGCGAGTGTAGGTATACCTATGTTATAATAATATACAAATTTAAACAAATCACATACGTAATACATAATATTAAGTGATATCTAATAACACATGACGTCCATAATACATTTGCGGTTATCCGATTTCAATATTGGTTCTTCGAGATCAATTTTAGTGGACTAGACGTCGTCTCCATGTATTCTCTTAATAAGGACACTTTTATTTAGCAAAGTTTGTGTGGACCCCATGATCTATAGATATAATACTGTTTTCAATACGATCAACGTTTACGACTCGTGTTACATTATATAATATTATAATATATATCAGTAAAACACATTTTCACGGAATGCAGATCCTACGAAGAAGCAAGACACGTGCACAAATCAAGACCGAACTTGTACGAGATTTGATATTATTGTGATATAATATAATATTATTTTACTATAAGGAATTACAGCTAGTATAAGTAAAATAATTTTTTGCTGAAAAAAATGCATTTAAAAATGTCATTGTGTGTATAAAATATAATCATATATTTCAAAAGTTTCAAGAGGTACTCACAAATAATATTTTTAAACTACAATAAAATAACTAAAATCATTATTCTTAGCTTAAATATGTAATGACGTCCAAATGTCGTCCATTTATAGAAAAAAAAAACTTATAAAATCGAAATTTTATTATGCCTATACGAAAGCGTAGAAAGACCAACCAAACAACTACATCTCGTTTACACATCATAACTTTTCGATTGGTTGACAACATTTTCTTGTTGAAACTAGATAATTTCACATTTTCACGACAAACCGTTATTATTTATAGATAAAAGAATCCCCGTTTACTGGTGGCATATACCTGGCACCAAATATTTACCTGTGTTCGATTATGTATATAATATACATAAATCAATTTATGTTTTTTCCTCTAAAAAAAAGTATGTAGAATATTTATTTCAATGATGTATTTGTTTGCTAATAATATTGGTGTATAATAGTCATAAGTAATAAAATATGTGTTATCGTACAAATGGGTCAAACGGGTCATGTGTAATATATGTATATTAAATATGTGTATGTGACTAAGGGTGATTTGTATTTTTATGATAGTATGATTTTGGGTTACAGCTATCGTTCGTTAGATAAGTTGAACCTATAGATTATACCTACCCGATATATGTATAAAAGTAATTCCAAGATAAGCAACAATTCACTTTTAATAATAGATTATAAAAGAACACCATTTATAATTATTTAAAACACAAAATGAAAAAGCGGGTAAGTGGGTAACGTTCTGCTGTACGCCTGTGCATAAGATGTCTAGAGTGTCACTGTAATGGATGTTTTAATTTGAATTCAATTATATAAAATCATTGTACGAAAAACAATTCTGAGCGAAGACTGTTGTCAGCCTTTTCCAACTAAATATACCTACATTAAAATAAGAATCATAAAAAGTAAAACAAACCAAAATTCAGTAAAAATATGATAGAATAGAAAATTTTATAAATAACACAATTTTAGATCATACAACTAACAAAATTAATCAATATGAAAATATGTAAGATGTTTAGGTTTCCAATTGAACCTCATAAAATTTAAAATAGTTTTTTTTATATAATTATTTTACAGTTATTAAACGTAATATCAGCTGCTTATTTTAACGGGTGTATTTTTTTTTAACGATACAAGCAAATGTTTTGGCCATGCCTCCAACCTTAGGGTCCGAATCTTATGTCACTAAGTCACACCAGTTCGTCGTAAGTAGGTACTTGAAACTTCAACAATGCATCATGCGGCAGCAACAATATCATTCAAAATCGTCTCGCTAAACCTGTTAGATGACGGTTATTTGATTTGGTGGGACGGTATGCGGTAAAATATGGTTAATCAAACTAGAAGTATAGACCTTATAGGATTGTAAAGGTAAGTAAGCGAATGGTCACTAAATTCCCGGGGCTATTTATTGTCGTCGGCGGCGGAAAATTTACATTAAACAACTGGCTGAACGGCAGAGTAAATCTCGTATCCGGAATCCACGCCACGTCCGCAGGAAATCTTTTGTATAAGACCACAACTATTCAAAATTTTGTATAAATAAATGTAAACTTGTTTATAATATATATATACATATACATATATTATATATAAAAAAGAACGTACTATATACATTAACTGTAATAACGTGCGGGTATTTCGGGAGATTCGAATGATTTATGTGAAGTTCCACTTACTCGCCTCCTACCATTATATCGTTTCACATTCATACGGCTTTATTCGTGACCTATTACTACAGACACACACCCACAAACCCACACATACACGTTCATATATCTCAGCTCACTGTCCAGAATATACTCGTCTCCGACCAATGCAACCATTCATATCGTGTACACTGCGTGTTGGTGACTGATAAAAAAAATAATATTAAGACATACATCGCATGACGATCTTTCGTGCCCTGGCAATAAATTTTCTTGACTATGTATCATAGTCGTCGTCATGTTCACGTTGAACTCGCTTATAGGTAGGTAGGTACACATTTTTTAAATTTAATTTCGTTCAATTAAAATGTCATAGTAACCTGATGTAAAACGACTATCGACTTATTTATTGGAATAAACATACGCAATGTTCTTCGCACATTAACCAACAGATGAACAGAACACATCTTGTTTAATCAAATTCTCTCATGCATTTTTAGTTTGTTAAGTTCTGATGATATAAGTAATAGTCGTAGCAAAAATTGTATCACAACATAAAATGTTGATGAAAATAATTAAATTTTGACAAATTACGTATTTGAAAGATGTTTATTATTTACAATGGATTTATAATAAATATCATTTCAAGCAGTAGGTATTTAGAATATATGAAACTATAGTAAATATAATATTATTACGTATAAATGGACCCTAATTTGCTGTACTATTCTCATACCTCGCTATATACACGCGATCTCTATGAAAGTCAATAAATAGACATAATTAACTATAATATGCATACCATTTAATTAGTTTGTCATACGAAATCGACTGAAATATTCAACTAATACCACGCAATGTCTTTATCTTGAATATTTTAGTGAACATAATTATACAGTTTATATAATTCGTTCGGTTCGTAAAATTAGTATTGTAATCAAAATAAAAAGCATTTCCATTCTAAACTATATAAATTATGTATGATAATATAATATAGTTTGTTCTTAACATTTTTATTTATTTTCAAATATAAATAGATTTAAGATATTTTGTAACCAGCCGTACTTACCTTTTTTAGAAGCTTTGAAGCTGTCATGTGGAGAGACATATTCAATATCGTATACAAGCGTTGTGTTTGGTAAAATTGCTTTATCTTTATTTATCCTGTATACAGCGTATTTGAATGCTACCTCCGTGGTACTGTCTTTGTCTTCTTGAGTGAAAATTGCCCCTGAAAAACCATTGTGTCAAAATGGTTATAGAAAATATGGCAATGCAATAAGTACTATATGTATATATATATATATATATTTGTCGTTTCACAGAAGTTTAAGCCTTAAGGGCTTTTCAAACAGATTCCATTGTAGGTACAATGGGAATAAATCATAAGGTTAGGACGTCTAACGTATTTTTTATGGTCGTGTATTTGAGTGTTAGAATTTTCCGTTAATCGGCCATTAGACTAGTTATGGATAAAGAGAGGAAAATATGTAAATTATTCAAATAGCATAGAAACCGAATGGAAGTCGAATAACAGACTAAAGATTATCATGTCATATTTGTGAATAGTAGTGTTCGGTTTGAGTAAGATTAAAATAGAGGTCCACTGAGAAAAGTGAAATAAATAATTACGTGTGATTTTTTTTTAAATTATGTTTTTCGCCGCTCGATCCTTATGAATATGATCTATGGTTTTAATGTCTACTAAACCCTTAAAGTAGATTCATAGTATACCCTTATAACAACATTGAACCACATAATGAGACTATAATTCAACTGTTGAACATACAATAAACGCTCAAAAGTCGTAAAATTACCATAATGCGTATTTTTATCTTTTGCCTACACCATTATAGTATTACAAACTTGATTCAACAAGTTCTTTATTTTTTACTTGATTAAAGTCTTAACGTTTTTTTATTTTTCCTATTTTATATACTGTAATTATTTGTGTGATATATTGAATATATTATATAGGTAGGTAGCCTTAAATTGCACTGTCGGCCATTTTCATTCAATCATAAAAGTTTATAATATTCTAAGAAAATAAATTATTGGTTTTATCAAAAAAAAAAATTGTTTCAATAATATGTTTTTATTAAAAATGTTTAAGATGTTTAAAAACTAGATGCAAGTTTCAGAACAAAACTCTTTAGTTTTTAATACATTATTGAAATTATAAATAAATACAATTATTATATAATAAAATAAAAATTTTAATATGGTTGTTTTCAAATAGTTTTACATTTTAATATATATACAGATATAAATCATTATAATTTTGTAATAATTATTTGGGTTACTCTAAAATTAGTATAAATCACAAATCCAAACATAAGAATTGAAAATGTGAATAAAAATTAAATATTAACACTATTGTAAGCTTTAATATCAATTATTAATAAAAATTAGTAAAATATTTTCGTTTAATTATTTAGTCAGCTGAGTTGAGTGTGCGTGTTAAAGATTATGATGATAATATATAGAGTCTAAAATACTTGTTTTTCAATGTCAACTTTGATAGGTTGAATGCATTACAAAGTCAACATAAATGTTTGTTTCGAATTTTCACAGACGGAAATCTGAAAGTTAAGTTAATGCCACAAAACTACATCGATTCATAAATCATAAAGCAGACGCCCGAAATCATAAGACCCTTTTTAGTTCGTGTACATAACGCTTAAAACCATTATTCAACCGTTTACACGGTCGGTAACAAAGGGAATTTCTTTTCTATTTTCGAAGAATATTTTAAGTACAAGCTAGTATACAGAGTGTTGAATAACAATATGTTTATTACGTAGTTGGACTGATTTACATGTTGCATGAGTGTCTCATATTATGGTCGATGTTGCACAATATATCAGCATTGGAATGAAAACAATTTGAATATTTCATTCAAGTTGAAGAAAAAGTATAATTTTTGAAAAAATTTCGGGCTAATCACCCATACAATTTTAGTTATACTTACGGAACCTCGTTTCTATCAACTTAATACGTCATTCTTAATTATTTTGTTATTTTTGCAATAATTATTTTTAAAAAGTAGTTGCTCTAAATAATTAAATGTCGGTTTCCCGAAAAATTGAGATTTTTTTTCTGCAGTTACTTAAATAATATTCAGATTTGACTTTAGATTTATCTTTGACAGTGTCCGGATGATTGATTGTTCTTACGAATATAATGTATTTTATTACATGTTTATGTTTTAAAATGTCATAATTGGTATAGCTATAAACAACAGTACCTATTATGATATAACGTTGATGTTTAAATACACCATACCAGTAATACACGCAGGGAAATAATGTCTATTTTCTAATTTACATTGCCCGCTTACGATCGTAATTTTTATTTAGATGTATTAGTACATGAGTGATACATAAGTAATTTATATTAAATTAATCTTTATATGTTTAAAATTAAAATTAATGTTAATTTTCTATTTTCGAGAGGTCCTATATTTTTTTTATGTACTTGTGGTTGATTGTGGTGATAATGATTAATTTTTTCTTTATATCCAATGATTTGAATTGTTTAAACAGCGAGTACTATAACTGGTACTTTCTTTTAAAATAATTGAATTGGTTTTTTTTCAGGTAGTACCTACAAATTATTTTTAATCAACATAACATTTCCATATTATAAATATCAGGCTGATTCTCCGAGTATCCTCAATAAGTATATTTATTTTGAATCAACGTCATATTTATATATTTAAAATTTTACAGGGTTAATCACCAATAATTCTCACCATTTATTAAAAACAAAATAATTATTCAAACTTATATTTTTAGAATTTTTAAGCTTAGTTGAACTAGTTGTTAAACCTCCGTTTTCTACTGTACATTTTTAAGCACAAGATTTTTTTTTTTTTAAAGTATGGATGTATATTAATCACAATTTGAACGAGTAGTAATGGAGTTATTTAAATTTAAAAATATAAATTATTATAATACCTATTGTAAAAATGATTAATTATTAAAATAATTTCATCATTTATATTAACCTATATGGTTTTTTCGTATCTGTCTGATTTTTCTTTTACACATACAAATCATCCTCGATGACTATTATTATGTTTTGAATTAAGTTGAAAGATTTTTTAGAAGTACTTATCTAATAAATATCCAAACATCACATATTATTATTATTTTAATAACGTAATTATTTTTTAAATACTTTATATTTTCTAATAGGGTGTACTCAAATCGTATCCGCGTCTGAAAATATTGTCAACATATCCTTGGCAACAATTTTGCTATTATTTTTAATTTTGTTATTTCTTTTTATAAAATAGAAAAATATATTCTTTGAAACTTAAATTAGTTTTATTTCTGATTCATCTGTTAAACAGATAATTTTCACACTGTATACACGATACAGATAATGAATAAAACACAAGTTAATTAAATATATTTTAGTAACAAATTATTAATTACAGTTTTTTTTATGGGTAATGTGTATACAATAACAATTACAGTGTGCATTTAATGAGATAAGTATAGAACCTAACGCTTTACTCTATCTAGAATAACAATCGAGGTCATTTTATCAAGTTAAATAATCTTAAGTTTAATTAATTTTCATAAATTACTTCAATTAGTCTGCAAAAAAAGCAAGTAACCAACTTCAAGAAATGGATTGGTGTACCTATACGGCTATAATACTACTGATCTTCAATGCAAACATAAGTGGTGATAAATGATGGTTGTGAGGTACGTCAGCAAAGCTATAATTAATACGTTTGATTTGACAACAAAAACGACGACCTTACTGCAGCTGTCCATTATTTAAAATTTATACAGTCATCCAGATCTCAGATACAGAGTTAGACTCACCAACTCTGATTGTTTCTAATACTATTTGAGTAAAATGTATTTATTTTTTCAACTGACGACATCAACTATTGTAAATAAATAAATGTGGAAAACATTAAATTATAAAAGCGGAATATGTAAATATGTAAATATTCTTATTGATACTCATAAAAAAGTTATAGGTTATAACCAAATGAATATTTTTTCCATTAAGGTTTCGATAAAAAAAAAACAATGTATTTTTTTGATAATTGTAACCAAAATAAAATAAATATAATATACAATAAAAAATAAATAGAAAATAGAAAAATTAGAAAATATAATTATTACACGATTTTAAAGTGAACATAAGAGTGTACTAAAAGGAGGGGGAGAAAAAAGTGTCGATATAATACATGATCTAAATCTTCTGATAAAGTGAAAGTAGGATTTATCAAATGAAAAGTATTAAATTTGAGTTGGCCGTGGCTGCAGTGTAGATGAAAGATTACGTAACTATTCCAAGACTTAAATATCTGTCGTTGCCAAAGTTGTAAAGACATGCCTAATTGTAGTAATGGAGTTATTTAGTTATTGGACTTATTTCTGTACACATAATATCTTTGGCGACTAGTCTAAGTGTATTTCTGAATACTTTGCCAGCACTTATAAATTACAATGAGTTTTTAATAAGTGCACAATGCATATTTACCAGAGTCCTCAGTGTAAGTTACTTACAATCATTTGTTCAATACTTGACTTATTGATTACATTAACACAATTTATCAGTTTGACTATACTCATTGATTTAACCTAACACATGAATCAATAGTTATAATTTTTATTTTAATAATAGTCAATATTTATAATAAATATCAGGGTTGGCAAAACCCGGGCTTTATAGAAAAAACCCAACCCAGTTAAAATATTTTTCAGAAATATTGCGAACATTTATTAGTGCAATATCTTTCAAGCCCTAATATTAATAAATATTTTTATTCAATTTAAGATTTATATTTATTTAGTTATCTGTCTAAATCACGTCTGTCGGTTAATGTATTCAAAATATTAATCATCATTTCACTAGTCCCTAGTCGAGTTATTTTCCTTGGCCTTTTCAAAAGTTACAATTTGTCAGCCTACTCGAGTTATTTGTTTTTTTTCTATAATAATTGTTATAATTTAATTACTATCAGCTACTTCGTAATTTGTATGATTTGTATGATCGTATTTTATTGATTTTGAAAACCCGTGAGTCATTGAAATAGCGTGTATAATTTTGCATTACAACTTTTGCAACTCCGGGGCATTTCACACTCGACGACCGTTCTGTTTAAAAGTAAAATATTTCATTTTTCGCCGAGCGTTTTTGAAAGGAACATTTTTTAAATACGTACGGTTACGTCTCGTCTTAAACTGATTTAACGCCCACTGCCGACTTGGATAAGCATTCATCGGATAAGAAAAAAATGATAAGAATTTGGACCGCAATTGAGACGGTAGATTTAGCTACATTTATCTTACGCTCTCTGTCATGGTTCGTCTATAGCAACCGGGACATGGAGTAAGAAATTATATCGAATTGAAGCGATTCCATGAATCGGTTTAGATATTATATGGACCTCCTTCTGTGCTGGCACTTTGCCACTTCACGATCAATCTCGGCTATAATACAGGTATTCGAACCACGGCGTGTTAATACGAAATAAAAACGACGTCTAAACATGACCACCGCAGTACCTCACCGCGATAGTACTACATGTCAATATAAATCAATATAAATTTGATGATTTATCAAGGAGATTGTAACTTAACATAGGGATACAATAGAATTACTTTGTCCGTCTCTGTCGCACACATGTTGGCTTCAATGTATTACACACAAAATAGCTTTCATTCCTGGTCTATTATGTTATATGTGTATGGATAGTACACCGTACATGTGTATTGTCATACGATATGCTCGCGCCGCTCGACCGACGGGAAATCCACTGTCGGCGGCTGAATATGTGTGTCGTTATAAAACACCCAAGCCACAGATTTATATTTTGTCGTGCTACGAAAAAACAAAAGGAGATCCGAAACCGGAGCAATTGGTGGTGGATTTGGATCGGTTACAAAACAAAACCGAGTGTTTGACATATTATAGGTACATTGACGACAGGTTGTACAATGGTAAAGATTTAATAATTTAGACACTTAAGGAATGTCCTGCATTTTCAATCAGCAGTATATGAACCGTGTCAGATATTCAATCATTATCAGCTGAAGGTTAGGTACGAGTAAATCAGTCGTAAAGCCAGGGGTGCCATTTCAGTTTTAAAATAGGGCTGCCAAATTTTTTACCAGGCCACAGTTATAACAACGAAAATTGAAATGTAACCATGTTTGAGTTTTTCTAACCTTAACCTTACTATTAGGCAGGGCTTGAAATTGATATTCGATACTGGTTATGAATACCAGTTAAAACCGTTAAAAACCGAAATCTATACCGAAATCGAAAAAAACCAATACTGGTAATCAAAACCGAAATCGAAATCGGAAAAAATCAATACCGATAATCAAAATCAAAACCGAAATCCGAAAAAATTAATACCGGTATCCGAAACCAAAACCGAAATCGGAAAAAATCAATACCGGTAATCAAAATCAAAACCGAAATCCGAAAAAATCAATACCGGTATCCGAAACCGAAACCGAAATCGGAAAAAAACAATACCGGTATCCGAAACCGAAACCGAAATCGAAAAAAATATTTTCGGTTTCAAGCGCTGCTATTAGGGATGAAAAATAATTAATATTTTAAGTGATAACACTATGGTAAAAGTGTAATATCATTATTCATTAATATAAATTTTCTTTCTTTAATATCTAAGTATATCTATGTACATTCCTTTATTTATAAAATATTTTTTTCTTACATTAATTATTTCAATTAATTCAATTTAACTGATGCCCGGCGCCAGCATGAAATTAAGGCAGGCCAATATGATACGGCGAAATGTATACCCAGCGATACCCCAAATGGCGCCCCTGCGTAAAGCAATTTTTTTTTTTGGTAATGTTCGACGATGAGTTTAATGTTTTACTCACCAAACGGCGTTGTTCCGTCACCATAGCTCGGCGTTTGAATTACTTGCGGTAATAATCCAAGAACACGTCTTAATGTCTTAGAAGGGGTTGAATAAATATGTAGCGACTTTCTGAACCGTTATCGCACTAACGATTCTGTTAATAAAATTCGGTGTTGCTTGAAGCTGTGGTGAGATAAAAAAAACGAAGCGTTACCAAGTTGGGCACCATTTTGTGGTGAGATGGAAGAAAACGAAGTGGTGGATTGCCAGGCGAAAGTTCGCACAATAAGGTCTTATATTGTAAAATGTGAAAGTATATTAATCGGTGCGCTTATCGTAATTTTTATCCTACCACTAAGTAATATAGATTGAATGCTGAACTGATTATCTCTCTAATTCAAATATGTATAATATATACGTGTAAATATGTATTCACTTACCTTTCGGTGTGCCAGATAAGATATGGTGTATTCCTGTTGGTATGTGTGTGTCTCTGATTGGGATGAGTCGATGCACGTTATTAATACTTTACGATTTACACTACTATATCCTATTGCAGTTAAGTATACATTTCCATATTATACACTGTTGGTTCATCATGCTTGTGATGGAATAAATTATGTGGAAATGGTTTCTTAGATATAGAATTGGTGTTGTGGAAAAATAGGAATTATTTTAGGATAGCTCGTTTATTGATGTCATCAATTTATATTTATTATATATTTATTTATTTAATATTTATGCAGCATACATTTTAATGCTTACATATTAGAAGTGAAGTTTATTATTTGGTTTTATTGACGAATTGGTAACACGCATTTCAATTGCTTATATATTTGAAAACTAGTCGCTTCATGAGGAAACAACTATCTGCTCAGCGCATAAGCCTGGCAGGTTCTTTGCTCGGGAGCTAGATTTCAAGTATATTTTGTAAACCCAAAGTCTACGAGAGACGGTGAATTGACAAGCAGCAATCGAACTGAGTTTATTATTATGTATTATTTATTATTTGTGTAACACGCATTTCAATTGCTTATATACTTGAAAACTAGTCGCTTCATGAGGAAACAACTATCTGCACAGCACATAAGCCTGGCAGGTTCTTTGCTCGGGAGCTAGATTTCAAGTATATTTTGTAAACCCAAAGTCTACGAGAGACGATGAATTGACAAGCAGCAATCGAACTGAGTTTATTATTATGTATTATTTATTATTCGTGTAACACGCATTTCAATTGCTTATATACTTGAAAACTAGTCGCTTCATGAGGAAACAACTATCTGCACAGCACATAAGCCTGGCAGGTTCTTTGCTCGGGAGCTAGATTTCAAGTATATTTTGTAAACCCAACGTCTACGAGAGACGATGAATTGACAAGCAGCAATTGAACTGAGTTTAATAGATTTTTGCCAATTTGGCCTACATTATAGATATATTGAGATATAAATCAGAGCTTTTGGAGTATAATACTAGGATATGGATACATGGATATCTGCATAATTTGATATTATGAAAGGATTACTGGGTGTATAAAAGATTGAAACAACAGTAATTTTATGGAAAGACAATAAAGTGAATATATCAAAATTGAATTCATACCTGGTGTTTTAAAACAAACGCAATATTAAGTTAACTGATGAAAAATGATTAATTTCGTGTTAAAGTAGTCATTGGTCGGTGTTGTGTAGTTTTGCCGTTGACGTAGTCATCTGTGTAGAGTCTCCGTGTTACGCCGAGTGTCCGAGTCGTGTGTGTCTCCGAGTCCGAGAGAGAATCTCCGAGAGTGAGATAGTGGTCTCCGAGTGTGTGCGTGGCGTTTATATAAGGAGGCGATTGTCTTATCCCCACTCCATGATTGTTACGTAATGTCGGAGTTGATTTTTCGTGTTCGTTACGTAATTTGCATATGCGCGCATATTTATATTGTGTTTTTCGCATGTTATCGTTGGGTTTTTGGTAAATCTGATATGATGAATGTGTTTCTTTCGTTGGATATTATGTTATTACTCTTTTTGCGCATAGTTTTAGCAGTGATTTCATGTTGTTTGACCAAATGTCGTGTAGTGCGCATGTGTGTATATTTTTGTGTCGTTTTTGCACATTGCTGTTAGTCTTTTGGCAACTTTGGTACGAGAAAGGTGTTTCATTCGTTTTGTGCTGTCTTGTCATTCTTTTTGCGCATAGTTTTGGTATTAGATTTTGGCATTTAATTAAGTATTGGGTTTGTGCGCATTCGTTGTTGAGAATATCTTAGGAATTTTTGTATAGAGTAATGTTCGGTTGCGTAACGATTGTGTTGCGTAATAATTGTGTTACATTCCTTACCATATATGGGCATGTTTTAGTGTACAGCTTCTCGGAAAGATATGTTATCTAATAGTTGATTGATGTTGGTTGCGTAATGTTTTTTAGTATTATGTGATATGTTTTAATAGCGTTTGAGTCTTAACACCCAAGTATGTTCATTTTGGTATATTCGTTCTATAAATTTATTTAAGTATTACAAGAGTATATTATTTATATATTACAAAGCCTCGTACGATCGTTAGCGTTAACGGATCTGTAATTTATCGGCTACTGGATTTGTAAAGTACTAAAGTATAGGTCCGATTATGGTTCTGTAACTTTTACAGATCCGTTAACATGGTGATAAGAAATATCGTATCGTATTATAATCAAATAAAAAGTTACAGATTCGTTAACAAATGTACAGACTGTTCTATATGCAATCCATCCTTATTGGTATTTTCTGTAGAGAAAACAAACCGGATATCAAGTGAAAAACGACTGAATAAGATGCGTACCTAGCATAGATTTTATACTCATGGACGGAGTATTACGGGTTGGCGGGGTTGGGTGCAGCGGTCACAGCCATCATCATAGCAGTGTTGTCATTTCAATAAAAAAAAAAAAATCAAATATTCGTTCAGAAATAATAGAATAATTGTTGTATATTATATTCATCAATCCACAACGATATTGTTAAAACTCAATAACCGATCGCCCCACCTGAAATTCTATTGCACATGTACGTAGCAATCTAATATCTTAAATATATATCTAAATCGTGGTAGTAATTGAGTTATAGTCGAACAGCGCACTCACGTGGGCCCGCTGGAACTAAGCCCATTGCTCCGTCTATTAGTATAAGGTTTAGATAATACATACTGGATTGAGCTCTGCGTGTATCATAATTTAAGATATCTTTATATTTAAGTATTATCTTAAATCATGGCGTATATCATGAGTATTCTGCGCTTGAAGTCGATTTAGTCAGCATGTTCGGTCCGGTTGAATTTATTGCGCATGCGTCAGAAATGAAAGGATAGTGCGGGACGGGGTTACATAGTTATTAATTGCGGTAATGTTTTGCGCATCCTCAGTGGCGATATCGGGGCCGAACGAGCCGACCAAATCGGCTTCAAGAGTTTAAACTGTAACTCTATTCAGCATGTATTATCTAAAGTATAAGGTACCTATACAGTTAATGTAAACTGCAATTTTATTAATGTTACATATAAACAGGATGCATTTTTATTTGACTAATTTTGTAGGCGATTTTCCCTCCAAGTCAATATATTTTATTATCCATAAAAAATGCGGGATTGTTCAATTGGTTTCATGTTAGTATAAATTCACCAAACGGAGTGTTTCGTCACAAAAGCTCGGCGTTTGAGAATTACTTGCGGTAAGAATCCAAGGACAGGTCTTATTTGTATTTCTTGAAGAGCATAAGGCAACAAATAACTGAATATCAAGTGGAAAATGACTTGCCATGTATAGGTATACATTTGGTGTTAGCGGAATGATGCTTACTGAAATTATATTAATAACGTTGCATATAAGCAGGACGCGTTTTTATTTGCTTAATTGTGTATATCTGTTGTATTATTAAATCACTATAGTAAATAATAATAAATTATTTTGTAAATTCCACTCCCTCGTTGTGATAAGCGACGAACCATCGAAAGTTTAGCATGCTCGTCACAATTGACACAAAACGTATGGAAATCAACGAGGAAAATAAGTAATAGGTTAGGATTTATTATCTTTGACGTTTGGCAAAATATTATAAATCAAATAAGAAATGTACAGTAGTGCTTCCTCGTCAAATACCTGTATAGTAGAAAATATAATTGCGATGCCTACGGAAGAATCGTTTATTTTTACGATGCTTAAAAAAAATAATATAAAATTGTTTTAAACACCAATGACAACGTTGTCGAGACGCAATAAAAAAATAAAATGATTTGAAAAAGTATAACAACGTAGGCACTTTCAAAACGATTTAATTAAATACGCATCCCTTTAATGTTTTTCACGTTTTTATTATACTTAGACTCAAATTAAAGATTTCGTATAGTACTAAAATATGAGATATAATCCTATTTATGTTTAAAGCCAATTAATGTAAAAAATATTTTTGTAGTTATAGCTTACGATGAATCTGTGGCACAATAAATTAAAAAAAATACCTGAACTAGCTCTGATTTTCATAATATTAAATGCCATAATATTATAGTTTCTCTATATATCAATAGCAAAAAAAAGAAATTTATCATAGTCACTAACAAGAACTCGATATTTTAAAAATCTTCACAAAAAATTATCTGTATCTAGAACATTTGTGGTACACTATATAAATTATGTATATAATATGCATGTGAGCTATACATATAAATGCTACTCATACATGGTGATTCTCGAAGCATGCTCACCTTCATTTTTTCCTTTAATAACGAAATCATTCAGATTTCGATTTTGAATTTTTAAATGTACTCCAAAACCGTTTTTCAAATTCTTGAATTCTGTTGTACAACTTTAGAAGTGTCGATGTTATTTTCAGTTTTTCAAATAAGAACTCCCTTTTTTAATTGTAAATTATTAAACGGATAATTTTCAAAAATAAAATAACACATTTTTAATAACTGAATTCTTGAAGTTAGAAGGGGTGAGCACTGAGCGTGCTTGGTGAATTACCTATTTTTTTCTTATCTCAGACCTATACCTTAGTCATTAAAATTCAAACAAACATTCAGAAATCACATTGCGGTTTATGTAAATAAATACTAATCCTACAAATACTATCAATCCATAGTATCGCAAACCCATCTTGTTAGTGATGGAAGGGATCTCAGATACACGGCCAATTGTATTGTATAGATAATTATTCATCAGTAAATATCAAAATTGGTTTGATATTCTCAATTAATTGAAAACGCACCTTCAATATCATCAATACACTGTCAATAATTTTATTATATCCATTCAATACAATTTATCGTGCATTGGGACCTTTAAATTTTTCTATATCGTTTAATATTATTGTTCGATTTGTTTGAAATATTTACATTATGCCTACAATTCGACCAGCTGTATGTATACTTATAATCTTTAGCCCTAGGTATACTCTGCCTACGGAAATTTGGGATTAGGTGAACTCGATTCTAGAACACTACAAGAATACCAAAATACTAATCATAGATAAAGCGCATGTGTTTTAATCATTAGGTAGAACAACATTCGTCTTAATCTTAATATCAATATTTAATATATTATATCCTTTCCGTGGAACTAACTACTATACGATAGAATATGGAATACGCATACTGTGCACATTATTAAATTGTAAAATATACCCAATAAAACTAGGACAACGGGTATAATGTTAACTGCACTCCTTTTCTTTTCATCGGTAGAAAATTTAACCATCGTAAACTGCGCCCCAGACAAATATTTGAAACTATAACAATAAATTTCCAAATTAGAAATTGAAAAAATTAATTTTGGCCAAAATCACGGTTTTTGTAATAACTAATAATTATCTTAATATCTATATATTACGTTGGGTTGTAACTTGTAGAAAGTTAAGATAATCTCATCTAATCAGTGTTTAGTACTGTTTACTATATTATGACATCGGCCAGCTAGGCATACTTACGGCTGTGAATTCACAACTGATTCATAATTCCAATTTTAATTCTTAAGTCTTTATTTCAAACATCTATACATTTTTATATAATTTATGAAAAGTGCCCTGCGACATATGAATCATATGTAATTTGTATTCATTATATTATTTATTTATTCCATTAACTTTACATGTGGATATCAAATGGTTCGCGGTTTGTAATCGACGATCCGATAATTTGAATATCAAAGGTAAACGATGCTTTGACAAGCATAAACGCCAATTTACCATAATATATTATGTTGTTTGAAAATAATTGTACATCAATAAGTTACGGTGCGCTTGACTTACTAAAACAAGTCACCTCAATATTATGTTGGTATAATACTAACTTAGTTTATTGTATTCATCTCTGAACTTCCTCTAAATATTAATTTGAACAGTCGAAATAAAATTGACATCTAAAAAATCTATCGTTAAAATATTACATATTATATAATAGTAGTAATCTCGATCATCGAACTCCATCCCATTATTGTTATCCTTCAAGTTAGGAATAATTATTTAGGTTTAAAAGGGGACTACAAACATTATACATATTCATCAAGACTTCGATAAATAACTATACGAGTGCCTTCATACCAATATATATTCACATACAAATACTTACCACTCGTCTACGCTAATAATAAACCGGGCAGGACCATTTTCCTCAAAAAAAAAAAATGAACTATTTTTTATTTCATTGTTCGTTTTCCTCTGAAAAAAAATGAAAGGTACTTTCTATTTTCCTTCACATATTGTTTGGACTAGAAACGTGTCTATTTCCCTCCAAATATTAAGATCAAATATTAAACCTTATAATATATTATGCTTATGGCTTATATCATTGGCCCTTGTATCCGATATTTTGTCTATACTTTATCAACGCCGACATTCTTAACTATTCTCTACTGTACGTCTGTATGTATTTATTGAGTATTGCACTAACAGTTGATAATCCCGTAATATTAATTTAATTAAAATTGAGGTAGGTACGCACACGTAGGCATTACGTAACTACGAACTTTCGTTTATAATATTAAAAATTTGCACCATAATCTCATACAAAAATATAATACAAACCAAATAATTAATGTCAACATTTTGATTGTAATTTCACTAATAAGCCAATATTATATTTTTGTGTTATTATATTTTCGTGTTATTATATAGTATTATACTAATTACTAACAAATGAATACATGTCTAAACAATTTAAAATTTAAATGTTAGCTATGTTGTGTAGTATTAAAACATAATATTACACAAATTATTAGATAATTGTTCTTATAATATAAGTATAACTCTATATTATAATTCATTATATTATAAAAAAAAAAATATTTTATATTATTTTAAGTTATTATAGTTATTGATTAGTATAAAAATGAATACATTTATTTTCATATCATTACGATACTATTATGATGTTTGTATATTATTATACAAATAAATAGAAAAATATTATTATTTTGATAACGCTGGAAAATAGGTTGTGGAGGAAAATGGTCTGTGGATGATACGTTATCTTGTTTTTAGAGGAAAATGGCCAATAAATCACACCACAAACAGTCGTCGTAGAATATAAGAATATTACTCTGATACCTAATACCGTCATAAAATTGAACTGAATAGAAGACCACAAGAATCCCACTCGTTTAACGGATTCGGAGGTCGACGTTCGATCTTTCCTTGTTATTTATACCAGCTTTTAAAACGTCATAATCAACAAAAAATTAAATTAAAAATGTCGTCATTAACACCAAAAACAATAACAACTGTATAATAATAATATATTTAAGGTACCCATTATTTTGCTAACCGTATATTCACTCTGAACCATATTTTTATTCTACTACACATTGTGTTAATGGTACCTATATTACCGTAATTTATTCAAATATACGACCCATTATATTTTAGATACACGAAAACAAAATTTTATTTTGGATTCTACGTGTCAGCAAAGAGTGTATTATTATTACATTTATTTTTATTTTTTTATGTCTGTGGTTTTAATGTTTTATGTTGGGTAGAACGGTGGATCCGTTCAACTCGTGATTATAATGCTTCTTGGTAGCACATTTTATTTAGATTGTACTTTACAAAGATAATTTTTTTGATTTGATTTTCTCATGTTTTCATTTAATTTTTAAGGAAAAACCACAAGAGAATCGCTCGCTCAAAGTTTACAGTGCATCCAATTTAAAAAAAAATGTAGATTTTTTTTATATAATTTAAAATGTATCAATGCCAGTGTCTCTCAAAACTTTCACTTACCATATAGGTACACAAATATTATAATAGCAATTAGCGCATTTGTTGAGGTTCTATGGTTATTTTTAATAATTTAGAATACCTACTGTTGGTTTATTAAAGTTTACATTAGAATTCGATCAGAAACATTTTTGTTGATTATTAAAATACTATAATAGTGACCTTTTTTAACTCCTTGAAATATAACAGTCACCATGAATTAAATGTAGTAATATCAAATCGAAGTTTCTTTATTTTGGTCAAAGTAAAACAAATTAATTAAACTATACACTTAAAAAATTGTGGCATATCATGGTAAAGTTCTCCAAAAATATTAAAAAATACGTTAAAATTCAGGTTGACACCCTGTGTTAAAGTTGACAAAATAACCAGTATACCATTAGTAAATCGATTAATACCTCTTTACCGAGCTTAATTATAATTACATAGTCTGGTTTGCGTTAGGTATTATTTTTAATGCAGAATAATAGTAAATATAATTACTATGAACATTAACTGGTGAATGTTTATCATTCCATAAAAGCCTAGATAGTATACGATGTACTATTACTTAATATAAAAAACAGATTATGAAATATGAACAATGTTGGTAACATACAACACGCTAATAATATATAAGTAATCCTTGAAGTAAGTCTCTGAAATCCATTTTTAATATGTGTGTTTCATTATTATACTTGAGATTTGGAGTAAAAGAGAGCGAATCGGTATAGGTTGATATTAGTTTCAAAATTGTAATTTGTTTTAGTCTAAAAAAATATTATTTTCGATCATCATTAATTTTTGTTTTGTAGTATACCTTTATCATCTTATATTATATTTTAGAATATCTTATATAATATGGATATCATATTAAAAAAAAAAAAATACATATCATATTTTACTAGTCAATTACCAATAGTAAGGTATTATGAAATAAATATCATAAGAATTATATTTTACAGCGATCGGTTTGATTTATCATATTTTTATTGTTTTAACTATGAGATTGTTTTGTTAGCTGTTTTCATAATTGATTTCAGTTGTTTTGGGACAGTGTTTTACGTTTTTTACACTGTCAAAAAAAATATTAATGTTTATACTCTATAAAAATATTTATTTTTTAGCGATACATTTGTTATTATTTTAAGTATTCAGATCTGAAAACTTCTTCCAATTTTTTTAAGCGTAGTTTGGAAAATTACTTAAATACTGTTGTAGTATCATGAGCTTATTCACTAAACGCCCTCTTCACCTCTTAATACTACAACGTGAATTCTTTTTCTTGTTTAAGTGTACCTACCTACTTATTATTTATAATTTATATATTGTTAAAATTGTCTGTGGTTATTGTTCAAAGATTACTTATGTCGAGGAAAATAGATTCAGTCATTTATCGACTCTATATGTGAATTTTATTACTTACTTATATAGTATTGTTATAAAAATAGGAACAAATATTTTGTCAAACATTTGTTAAAAAAATAATGAAGAGTATAAAAACAATTAATGGTAACTATATTTTTTTTAAGCCTTAGTAAAGTTTTATACTTATATAAAATATAAGAGATGAAACGGTACAATTAATGTAGCTAGATATTTTAGTATTTTTAATAAAAATATTTTACTTTCTTTTGACTTTGATTATATAAAAGTTATATAATAACAATAATAAACTTACATCAATATAGTTCAAATATATTATTATAACTGTATTTCTTCGTGTTTAAGTGATATCATTTTTTATATCAGAGAAAATGTGCCTTATTTTTTCTACTGATATTGTTCATTTTTTAATAATTAAAAATATGACTTTGGTAATAATATCTTTATATTTTGTAAATGTCATAGTTTTTTTTTTAAGATGTGTTTTATTTTAGTTTACTAATTTTAGACACTGAATTACTGAGTATATTCAATATTATTATTAAATTATTCATCAACGCGATAAATTTACTACAAGTATGACGACTGTTTTTTTTTGCACAATAAGTTTTCTAAAAGTTTCACGCAGCAACTTTGTGCATCTGAGATATACTCTATTTTTATAACAGACTATTTTTTACTTTATTTTTAAATTAGTGGAATATACAACCTTAGTTCAATTTGGAAATTAATCACAACAAATTTTAATATTTACTGATTACTTGGTTTAATTGATTAACTTTTTATATAGATGTACAAAAAATGTTTGAAACATAATATTTCATAGTATATTTATAGATACTAGGGAAATTTTTATTTTGAAAATATTAGTTTAATTGAATAATTTTTTGTAGTAGGTATATTCTTAAAATTTCATGTACAAATTTGTATTTTTTTTTTATCAAGATCCAACGTTAAGGAAGACGTTCAATATTTGTATAGATATATATTTTGTAATAACTATTATAAGTTAAAATTACTATCATGAGTGTCTGAAGATAAATCAACCATTTTTATATAATAATATGATGCTTGAATGTTTCATTAGTACCTATATTATAGTGACATAATAATATAGTTGATTATCGTGTATAATATTATAATATGATCTGCACGATTGTTGTCCTCCAAGGCAGTTGATTATTACTAAGCAAATACTTACGTTTAATTTAGATTGCCAAAATAAGTAAATTAATGAACGTGTGAAACTTAAAATTTGTATTTAATGTTAAACAAATACAATTTTTAGTGAAAACTTACATTTTATAAATTTGTACTTGAATTACATTTTTATTTTAAATTATTATAACTAATGAAGCTATGAAAATAATAACGATATAGTTTGGTATAAAAATAAACGTAACTATGATAAATTGTAATTTGTTAAACGTTTGTTTAATACATACATATTCAACCAAACAATTAAATTCATATTTTTTTTCGATAATCAAACACATAATCACTATAATTATATTAATAATTAGTATTCAAAATAGTTTTTATAAATAAAACATTGGTCAGTGTGTTGATAAATATAAATAGAAAAACGTTTTATCTGGAATAAATAACATATATTTAACAGGTACATATTTAATTAGTATTAGCTGTAAAAAATATCGTAATAACTAACACTTAAAAATAATAAAATATCAAATTACTTTCATGGTAAAATGAAAGGGTCATTTTTAAAAACGACTGGTTATAACCTATTTAAAAACCGATACATGAAACACTTCTAATTTTATGATGTATTGGTAAAAATATCGAATTTCCTCAATAGTTGCCGTAATCAAATTATCTCGTCGAAGCCCCATAGCGTCGTATACAAACTACAAAGAAAATGTCATCGTGGTTTTATAATGTAGTGTTCGCTGTACTTTATTCCAATTTGTAGTAGTTGTATTGTATTGTTACAACAGTAGTATTTTGTTTAAATATTTTGAAATTGTTTTTTTCTTTTTTGAATAATCATTTTTACTAATATCTTAAAAAATGTATGTTTTCAAATAAAATATATGGCATTACTATCGTGTATGACTATTATTTTGTTTCTCAATAGACCCAGAGTTATTGATCCCAAAGTTATTTATTTATTTATACTTATTGTAAAATGTAAATAATTTCAATTTGCCTACACACATAATATAAATAATTTACCTATACTATTTCAACAATTATGAAATTCTGTTTTAAGAAAACATCTAACGTAATATTATAATCAAAGTGTGGATGATAAATGTACGAATACATCTAGCTACTGTATTAGAAACAACATTTTGAGTAAATGTTATACGCATTTGTAATCATAAAATACATCTAAAACATAAGGCTATAAAATTATAAAGTATTTACCTCCAACATATCACTTGGGTGTAATAATAATAATATAAAAACAGACGGCCTATTATACCATTTGTTTGACTGCAGGCTTTAATATATTACAATTTAAGAGCAATCGGTAGTCGCAATCAAAAAGTATTTTGAATTAAATTTATTTATATTATCCTTTTGTTATTTATTTAAGTACCCTTGGGAAAAATAAACCCTAACAAAATTTCGATTTTTGATCATTTTATAGGTTTACAGTATGAATAATTTCGTCTGTGTGAATTTATGGTTAGCTATATTATCTAATCTGACCATATATACTACTCAATTGACCATAAATGTATACAAACCGTTTGATATTATGTTTTTTGAAATTTTTACAAATTATTACGGTTTCCAGTATTTCGATAAACAAAATAATAAATTAAAAGAGCCCTATACTAGCCTTTTTGAAATCTCTTAATCAATGTTACGGTATAATTATAATATGTTATGAATACATATTTAAATACCTATTCTGATTGAGGAATATCGTTCTATATAAAACTACCATGTACTGCAATAATATTATTTTCGTCAAAAGCAATATTAAATGCATATTGAAAATTATTACATAATAATGGTTATCGAATGTTTATACAGACATTTTGAAAAATTTCTGAAACTCATTCGCATGGTGTTATATTTTATACAGAATATGAATATAGAACGGTATACAGAGCACAATTTCTTTATTTTAATACGTTTGAGAATGTCGACATAATAATATTTGGCCGATGTTAAAATGAAAACAGTGATGAATAAATCATGATGCAATGAAATATAGATTATCTACAACGTAAATACTATGAGTTGCTTATAGATCATAAGTTATGAGGTATTTTTTATCGTTTATTTAAACAATATGTAGGTACTAGAAAGTTATATATATATATACATGTAAGTATAGTTTATGTTTAATGCATTTACACGTTATAAGCATAGTAGTTGTGTACATGTAAAAGTGTATAGCTTAACATGTAGTGTTACGGTAGGAACATTTTAGAACACTCAGGTAAGTATTATTTTAAATATTTAGTCATCCTCCCCCAGTAAAAAAAAACAGAATACTGTGATTGGAAATTACTTTTTTCGGTTACCCCACTCGACTTAAAAAAATGTAAATTACAAAAAAGAAAAGGTCGTACAATGTTATTACCGCCTATTACTTACCTACAAAATATAAATCTAAAGCAATTCCCCATATAAAATTTTCGTTTACCATACCGAATAATGTGTAGGTAACCTACATAATAAAATATAATAATATACATGTATAAATTATGCATATTATAATATTTTGAATTCCTGACGTTAGGGGTTAGATATCCTATTTATCAACAGTAATAATTATACCGCATAATTTATCACTGTTCAACGATCATTTCAAAGTTTCGTGCGTATATGTGTTATGCGTACATATACTGTATTGAATAATAGACTAATCAAGAATTATTGTTTGGTGAATTATGGTTTAGTGTTCCTACATTTAAATTCTGAATTTTTCCAAATATATATTTTCTTTTGAGTGAACTATGAGCTTTACATTTCCAGTTACGACATCAAAACCACAGAAAACGTTTTCTAACATGAAAAGATTAAAAAAACTATTTACGTTTCTATATACTCATCAGACCAAGTACGTCGAAGTGACCTTAAAAATCTCGGAACGGACTCTGATCGGATGTGTGAGAAAGGACCTTTACAAGTCTAACTCTTTTGAGTGTACATAGTAGGTACATGGACAAATTTAAATCAATTCAGATGATGTTCACAAAATAATAAAAAAGAATTCTTGACCTAATACTATAAAAATGTTTAGTTTAAAATAAATTGTACCTATACATTTATCGCACATGATATGCATAAAAAACCTTATTTAAATAATTAGAATTATGACATATATATATTTTTTGTTTTTATATTTAAAATGTATACAATTATGCAATTATATGATTTGGTTTTAAACCCTTCCCAAAAATGTGTTCAAGCTACGACCTTGATACTAGGAATCTAAAATGATATAGTATAGTACATAATAGTATAGAATAATAGAATAGAAATAGTATAGTATAAAAATACAATATTATAATATATGTATGCATTTTAATATAAATAATATATTTTTGGGCTGGGAAAACTTTTTTTTTTAGCCAATTTTTGTAACTCATTATTTATTGTCATAGAAACGCAAATCAACAAAAAAAAATGTACGAAATTCCTAACAAAATGTATCATGCAAAGATTGAACGTGTTAATATTTGGTAAAAAAAAATATTGTTGCATATAATATATTTATTAAATATTTCATTTGGGCCCCTCGGCTGAGATGACGTTACACCAGCCTTTTGTGGTATTTTAAAAATAATATGTAAATAAGAGCCATGCAGATTCTAAAGACTAAAAATAGTCATCCAATCAAATCCGTGCTAATGACAAGCTTATTATTTGAATAATTTATTATTTAAAAAAAGTTAAATGGGTTGAAGGGTAGGTGGTGGTTCAATGTAATGTACGTTAGTCATTAAAAAGATCACTGTAATGGATGTGTTAAATTTGAATTCAATGCATACGGTTCTGAGCTGAGATGGTATGTTGGTGTGTCAATCACTATTTCTAATGATATTATTTTGTAATTTCTTTATTTATATTGGTAATTATTTTTATTTCAGAAGTACAGTATGTCAAATTTATTTTTCAAAATCATCACATAGTTATATCAATATCATATAATATACATGTATACTGTTATAATTTTACTAAACTTTATTCAGAATAAAACGACACCAAGTGGTCAAACCCGGTTTTGCTACGTACATCTGGTGTGCTTTTATTCTGAATAGACTATAGCTGACATGGCAATGCGTTGGTATTGCAAGGTTTTTGTGATTATGCGAGCAGTATATTATCAGGTCAATTCTATACACGGGAGGTAACTAAAAAGTGTAGAGATTTTTGGGAGGCAACTGGTATATAATTATAAACACTCGTTAAAAATTAATATGGCTTTACTCTAAAATGTATTTAATTCATTTCAATCATAATAAGTTTACAACTAATGCGGAATCTCGTATTAAATATTCAAGCTTTAGGTATCAAAGTAAAACATTTTATGAATTTTCAACTGAAAAATAATTTGTACATTTTCGTGATTTTGACGACTTTTAACAAAAACTGAATCTCAAACGCTTATACAATAAAATTGTTACCATAAATTGTAGATATTATGTTTTAATTTCTATAAGAACAAATTACTTATGAGGTAAGTTGTATTACATTATCAAGCTTTTCAATTTGCAAACACAAATTGTATCAACATAGGTACCTACATGGATACATCGAAAAAAAAAACTAGGTTTGAAAAATCGACAGTTTCGAACATTTATAAATATGGGTACCACATGAAGAAACTAAATATTTTGAAAATTGAACCATCTATCTTGGGAAGTCTGATATAAATATTTAGTGAACATTTCAAGTCTGGAGGTTGGAGTAATGACAAAAAAATCAAAATCGATTTGATCGAAAACTGTAGGCGTTGCGCTATTTTCATTTTTTTTCTGTTTTCCTGATTATTCTTAAAAGTGCTTGGAATATTTTGACCACATAAAGTACAAACTAGATCCAATTTTCCATTAGAAACCTGCTGCATTTCGTTTGCTATAAAAAAGCGTTTCAGATGCAAAAAATAAAAATAAAATAAAAACGTATTATTGTAAAAACGTCAAACCCAATACATTCGTTGCTTTACTCACAAAATCTAAAAAAATATAATTTTCTTTCTTTTACGTTCTATAAGCAGTGACATGAAAAGTGCATGGTGGTTGACGCCATACCACGAACTTGGGCCGTTAAACCGACACCCGCATTTGAATAATAATTAAATGAAATACAAAATATTATACTATCATAAAAAAAATTAAACTAATTATTTTTTATATAACTTGCTAATTGTTTTTCGTTTAAAACGGTAGGTATGGCTACCGGTTTAATACGTGCAAAATAAAATGTCCAGAGGCCTAGTTAATTGTAACGAGTAGGTGGATCATTCAAGTTATTTGAACTGCCTGCAATTCCAATTTTTTCCAGTGCCACTGCGGTCAGACGTACAATTAATATAAATTTATTTAAAGATTTGGATAAATATTAAATATTCTAAATAATAGAAATTGTGATATGAGAAAGATGCAGATATTTAACTATTATTACTTAAAAGCTTGGGCGTGGACTAGAATGAAAAATCACGCGATGGAACGAGAAAATAAATAAAACTGTTTTCGACGACGTGTGAACATAATATTATTATAAAAGTGTAATTATTATTTATTTTTACTAAAAATTGAAACCTAACACAGTTCAAAAGGGTTTTCTAGAGCTTGTACGACCACCATATCGGCGTTTTACTGATAATTTATGTTCAACGGTCCACGTCGAGAACCGCGATTGTTTAAGACTTATGGAAAAAAACAATTTTTTACATGATACGACAATAAGTTGTGTATCAAACACTATATTATATTTATGACATTCGAAATCGATTGCGCGTAGTGTTACAGATAAACGGATGGGTATTATTATCATCGCAGAGATACTTCTAGCAACCTTATGGCGTGAACGAGCCTGCAGACAATTGGATCACACGGGTCAAAGATATTTCCAGTGTCGGCCGACTGCCGTTGTATACGAACGTTGGTGCATATTATAATATTATAATAATATAATCGGTAAACACCGCGGATTAACGCACCGGGCCCTGATGTGCAGTGATATTATAATATTCCATGGCATCAAACTCCGAACCCACGCTGGTTAGGCACAATTTGGAATGCTTGGGATCAACAAATTTTGGCATCAAACATTTTTTATTGGTCATGTATTATTACGTCATTCGAATACGTTTATTTCTAAGGTTTTCTTCGTTTTCACAATAACAATGGCACCCGCCTAATAATATAGATAATAATAATACCGACCTAAAATTAATTGGTTGAATTAAAAAATTATGCATCGATAATGATCGACGAAGGTTTTACAGGACGATAAGTCGATACCGTTTACGCCGTATAACATTTATCAGTTGTTGCCTAGTAAATACTAAATAACCGTCTAAAAATAGAACGTACGGAGTCTGCGAATCCGACGTGACCATTCCGATTTCTTTATATCGTTATAAATATTTTGTATTTATCAGTATAAACAATAGTAATAACTTATAATATTTTCAATTTTGTTAAAATAGATGCGTGTATTAAGGGCGAAGTAGTAAAATAATAAATATTAAACGAGTATTATGCGTTAGTATGTTGGGTAGCATAATGGGGAGGGGTGGTGGGTGTAGCCTCCCGCAAGTCGCTTTAATCGACATATTTAATCTATAGCACCCCCATAGTTGTATCCCGAATTTCGCCTAAGCCACACTGGCTCCTCTATGGACGCACAAGACGTCATGTTAAATTATTGTATTTCGATTGCAGCGAGGGTACACACGAAAACTACCACCGTGGGGTCCACAGAGGGCACGAATGGCGAGGGGTTGGACCCAACAGAGGGAATCTCGTATTCCCGTGTCTCGATTTGATATTAAAAAACTGATACGATACCGTTCGGCGGCTTGTGTTCGGTCGTTATTGTAGCGCCCGAGGGACGTGTTTTTCGTTTTTTCTCTCGTCTCTTTTTTATCATTCGTTTCCGATCATGGATAGCACACACACAGCAATATTGTGGAGGTCGTCTTAAATATTATGCCGTCGAACCGGCAGACGCGTACACGTGAAAAAGGGTCATTTAAACGTAAACATCCACGTATAATATGGATAAATACATCGGGGGTGACCAATCGGTCGACCGTAGATAATCCCAAAGTCAATCCCCAGTAATGTCTTACATTTGGTTGTACATTTATATTGTGTGAATGTCAAGAGGACGACGTAACAACCGCGCATGCGCCTTCACCACTGTCGTACAAACGCAAAACATAATAATATAGCAAATCGTACGTTCTGAATAACCTATTTAACTCAGTTATGTTTAATATACTAGAGTGAATTGACCTAATATCAAATGTAAACGCAAGGATATTATCTAGTGAATTTCTTAGATTTTTAATGTATATACTAATTCAAACGCGAGTTGCGATTATATTATTAAAATTGTAAATATTTGTACACGCTAAAAATGCTCATAACTCGCTTTAAAATATAAAATGATACCTACGAGATTCACTAGAAATATGCATCTTTAGAGTAAGTACTACATGCACATTTTGCGACAAGTATTTGTGCGGAGCATTGTTTCAAAATCATTATTCAATTTTAGTACCGTATTACTAAGCTTGCAGATAAATATTTACAACAGTGAAATACGTACAATAACACTCATTAATAAGTCATATTATTAATTAAATTGTTTGTACATTTTAAAATGATTATTACTCTGCTTTAAAATTAAAATATAAAAACAATCTATGTGAGTCACTTGATAATATTTTTGCTTCTATAAATAGGTCAATTCACTCTAATAATTAAACATAACAGAGTTAAACGGCTTATTCAGAACGTACAATTTTTAATATTCTATGTTCTGCGTTATTGTTAAACGGAGACGACACGCAGAGGGTGTAACGTCGTCTCAAAAAAAAATAATATGCAGCTTTAGAGTATTACTTGCAAATTTTGCGAACACTTATTAATATTGTGTATACGATAGCATCGTTCTATCATCTTTATTAAATCTAAATACCGAATTAAGCTTGCGGACAGACAATTTTAGTGGTTCGATGCGGTGCAGTGGCTAAAATCAATCACGCAACGTGGTTGAGAGTAAGCAACGGCCGTTGCTTCTAGTTTCCGGATGGGTGACCACCCTGGTCAATAGTAGCAAAAACCTGGCCACACATACACGTGTTGCCCACCAACTGTACCAACCATAATACCAAGCGTTCCAACCCTTCCAACCGTAACCCCAACAATAACTAATGGCCGTAGTTGCCGGGCTCTAGACAAGAATAAAGAATGTCACGACAGTGAAATACTTACACTTATACGTCGTTAATAAGTCATGATATGAAAATTGTAAATTGTTTGTACTTCATTTGAAAACGATCATAACTTCGATTTGAAAAAGCGTGACGAAACGCCCACGAGATTCACTAGATAATATTTTTTTAATTCTAAATCGGATGATTGGTCGACGTGTTGATCGACACGTCAATTCACTTCGGTATCAAACACAACCGAGTTAAAAGGATTATTCAGAACGTATACGATTTTGAATTTGAAATTTGTCGGACGTAGACGAAGCATGCGGATGTTCATAATTGTGTAAAGCATCGCGTTTTAGCATATCGTTACAACAAATCTAAATACCGAATTACGCATTTCGATGAACACGATATCTTCACAATATTACAACAGTGCAAAATAGGTAAGTGCGTACAATTCTGCGCCGTTATAAACTAGGTAGATAAGTACCTATTTATACATTTTGACTGTATTGCAATATTTACCCTTACAGCGGTAGCATGTGTGCTGTGTTATTGCTATGCAACACTCGTTACTTTATTAGTGTTCGCGATATGTGCATCGAGTCGATATCCGTACGAAACGTATAATATTATATTTGCAGAACCCATAGCTGCTCCGCGGTGATTACCGAAAAGAGTTTGGCCATCCCTGGCATATATTATTATCCGGCAAGGGTTGATACCGCGTATATGGTACATGCAGTCAACCGAATTCGACCCGTATTAAGTCGTGTGCTATAATGTTATGTGTGTGCATTATTATTATTCCTACATGAGCAATTCAAACGTCCAAACATTAAATCATCCGGGACGAGGCGTTCGAATAATTCCCGTCAGAAATCTTATTATTGGGCGTCCTCGTAGAGCATAATAATATTATATTACTATGTACATACATACGCAGTCTCGACGTATAATATACTAATATTTTATATTTTTCCCCCGTTCAAGACACCCGCTCACATTTTTCAATAGTAAAATCGTTGATTAATACTAATTTTTCTAATACGCGTCATACCCATGATAGCCTTTAAAATGACTTATTCGTACGATAATATATTATACAGTTCATATACGTCTCGGATTCCATACATTTGAAGTTTAAACAACATTTTAAGTCCGAAACCGTCAATATTGTTATCAGATATTATTATTCATAATCTATTTTGTACTAACATAACAATTGTATTTTTTCTGGAAAAAGCGCGAAGTAGTACGAATAGTCGAAGTATACAATAATATTGTGTGGGTGATAAAATAATTATTGGAATAACGAAATTTTAGTTTTATCAATGTGACCGTAATTATTACAGTTATAATATTTATGACTCTTGGAAAGTGAAAATGGGGTCAGCGTATTTCATGGGGCGTTCGAATACTTTATTTGGTCGGTAAATATGAAGTGCGTTAAAATTTGATGCTTATTTTCCTACGCAAAATGGTGTCAAAAGTTAAAAATAAAAAAAAAACTCGCAAAGGAATTCAGTGAAGAGATGTTAACGACTGACGAAAATGTTTTATTTTGTAAATTGTGTGAAATCAAAATAAATTCTTAGAAAAAATTAAGCTTGTCTAAAATTTTTTTCTTAATTTTAATATTTTATAATTTTCTTTTCTTTTGTATATTTGCACAATATTTTTGTATTTAATAAGCTTGAATTAAATAAATGTTTTTTTCTTGATTTTTTGGCAATCATAAACTATATTTCCAAACGATTTATTTTGTTACCGAATTCGAACCCTATAGTAATAATAATATAACTTTATATTTTTATCGTTTCTATTCTGTTTATTAAATGCGTATTATATAATATAAGGACAAAGACAACATGGTTTTACTACGTATTGATTTTGTTTTATTAATAAAAATAATTAGAAATAAAATATAAAGACTTCATAATAACGTATACTAGGATGAAAATAGCCAAACAACACACTTATTTTCATATTAGAATTTGAATCGCTTGAATTATTTGAACCACTATAATTTATATTGGGTTCGAAGCTTCTAATGTCAGTAATATAATAAAACATATTAATCTATTATTTTACATTACATTAATATTACAATAGCGTTTAACCTATTTAGTGGTAAGTATATCAATTGTTTTATGGTTAAATTATAAACTGCAAGTTAATCAGGTATTATTGAACAGCCCTTTCTAATATTTCTGGATTTAAAAGGACAGACAAGACCACATATTGTTTCCACTGTACACAAGCCTATGATTATACATAATAACAATAATAATAGACAATAATATATCTAATCTAGTAAAATATTTATTATAATATATCTTCATTAAGTTATTTTTTTTTTTTTTTTTTTTTTTACCAAAAAACGGTTTTAAATAAAATCTGTTTGTTCAATATATTTTGGGAATTCGATAAAAATTATCCCTATTCGTTTCAGGATATGAAATTAACCTAATCAAGCATAGGATTGTGCACAGTGGAAGCAAGATGTGCTCTTTCTTTCCCATTTTACTTCTACTCTGCACAAATCTATGATTATACCCAATAATAATAATAATAATATAATCTAGTAAAATAATATTTATTATAATTTATTTTCATTTAATTTTTTTTTTTATTTACCAAAAACAGTTTTAAATAATATCTATTTGTTTAATATTTGGAAATTTTAGGAAAAGTAGGTACCTCTATTTGTTTCAGAATATGAAGTTTAATTTATGGAACTATACTTGAAAAAAAGTAAAAACCAAAATATCACAGAGATAAAAGATATTGATAAATTAAATTGTAAAATAGTAAATGTAGCTACTTCGAACTGTATAAAAACATTAACTCGCTGTATCTATTGTACATTGGTCGCGTTTGAGCATTGAATAATCTCCTTATTTTTTGAAGACAACATACTATAATAGAAACTGCAACATTCGGGAAATTGCTTTTGAATTGAAACGACAAACTACTTCAAATGTATTATGTCAACACCAGTACACCTTTATACTAACTTACACACGGGAAATGTGCACATTCGGGAATGTACAGAATAGATTACAATAAATTATTATATCCCATCATGTGTGTAAATATATGATGTGCTTTATTAGTGCACATATTCACTTTTTTTTACGTTTCCATGTTTTAGTATAATATTCATAATTATAATATTTGCAATAATAGTATAGGTATAAAATGTAATAATCATTCACGAATAATACGAGTAATTTTACTCCAATTAGGGTAAAGTAATTAAATCACTTCATTGTTTTTACGATGTCTGCTTAAATATTATAAAATAATATTAAACACTGAATATATTTTGTGCAATTCATTGTATATTTATAATGTAATTACACTTGTATCTTCAGTAGTCAGTTTTCAACACATACAATTTAGTTGACTTAACGAAAGGTATATAGATTGATATTTCTATGAAGGTCGTATAAAGAAATATCTTTATATTTGTAAAGAATGAAACTAATTATACACACTCCCAACATTAGTATAGCTGTTTAAATGAGGAGAACAGAATAATTTAAAATCTAAAGGTTTGCATGTGTACAGTTTTGCAAAATAAATGAAAAATGCTAATATTAATAAATACAAACATCGCGTTAGTTATAGTTATCCTATATAGATCTTTTGTGCAGATTCTTAATATTATATCTTTGACATCTGCTGCGATATCTATGACACTCCTCTAATACGATATTATACCTCCCACAAAATAAACCGTCTGATGACATCATCAATTCTAAATTCAGCCAGCTGCCATAGTGTACGATTTAATAATCAGTGGTTGATTATAATTGAACCAATTTAGCATAATATGCACTATATAGTGTAAATCTAGAACAGTTATTTCATTACAAAACTTAATACCACTAACATAGCCACATAATATCTTATAATGTACCCCTATATTACGTCTTAAATTGATTATCAATTTACTTTATGTCTGCAGTCCCTCTAATATCTGGTGAATTGTTGTTTATGGAAATAACTAGAACTAGGGTTAAATTCTAGGGGGTTTGTTTTCCGCAACCAAATATCCAATGGATACGCAACGAAACGTAATAATAAACTGTTTATTATTTATACATTTTTTGGTGCACAATACAATTATTATTTTTTTTGCGGAGGTGGAGGGCAAAACCTATATATGTATAGTTGGCCCTCAATATTCAAGCCCTGTGGCTCTGTGACAGCAAAACATATTTGTGAGAAGGTATCACTCCAGGTACCTACCAAGAATTTTGTACATCTATGAGGTAGATATTGCGAGGACGTAAGTAGGTACTCTAGTAACCAGTGACGGTGATCAAAACCGACCATAATACGAGTACGGTACATGAAAGTAATTTCAAATGTAAATGTTGCCGAACCATAAACGGTAATTAGTTAAACATTTCCAACCTTTGCACGCATGGATTCAAATAATTAAATTATGTGATGTTTCCAAGACGAGGAAAACGGTTCGTTTGAATGACAAGTGCGTTACGATTACACTTACAGATGATCACAAACCGAATAGTTATATTGTGCCGTCTAAACACACCTATAAGTATTAGGTTAAGCGCGTTTTAAGAGACAATATACGCCAGAAGAAACGAGGTAAAAGTGAATTACATATTATGATATATTATATACCTTGAAGTTCCGGATGGGAAAACTAAATTGTATAATTATTAATTAAATATACGTTTTTACAGCAACCGCTTTCCGCAGTCATTAGACCATTAGAATCATGCAGTCTGATGCATTTTTCCCCCTTTGGAAATGGAAAACCCCTATGGTATGTTATAGTTGCCGACTTATTGTCATAGTTTTCTATTTAAAACGAATAAGTTTGTACCGATTAAGTCCATAGTATAAGTATGTAACGCTGTGCAGCGGTAACTTTAACTCTTAACGCAATGTAATTAATTGAGTTTGTAATTTAATTTGCGTGAAGTACGCGGATCACGGTTCCGAACGGTCACCATATTTTCTGATACTATTTCGTCCTTTATTAGCCATCCACTGGTTTTAATTTAAACTGAAACCACTGCTGTATTATTATTATTGGATATTATGTGCTATTTAGCGTAAGTACTAGAATAACAATGTAACACGATATTGAAACAAAATATTTGAAAAAAAGTCGGTATCGTAGATATTTAATACATAAGTACGTCATTAAATTCAAACAAGATCGACGAGAGAAAAAAACATAAGATTTGTTTGATGTAAGCAATAATTAAAAATACGAAAACTTCGTGTTGTCTGCAAAAATATAAATAACACTGAATATATATATAAACTATTACAGTATGCAATAATATAATTAATTAATACAATTAATTTAATATATAATTAATAATTATAATAGCTTTAACTCTTAACCCGTTGTAATTTAGTTACAGCGAAGTGTTGGCGTATCATGGTTTCGAAATATCGCGATATTTTCTGATACCATTACGCGTTTATTAGCCGCACATACTAATTTTAATTTAAACTCAAACTATATTTGTATTATTTTTGGACATATTCTATCCTAGGTTAGGGTATTAGAGTGACACGACGTCGAAATAATAAATTTATAAGTAGCTCAGTACTTCGGTAACGTAGATATTATACATGTATTTAAATTTCGCGTTCATTAAAATACTAATGTTTTTTTTAAAGAAAAAAAAACATTTAAAAGTCTTACCATAAACACATCATTAAATTCAGACTGAATCGTTAACTTTGAAAATCTTAAGGACCGATGGGTGAAACAAACATATAAGATGAGTCTGATGTAACCAAATTGAAAATACGAAAACTTCGTGTCGCGATGCAAAAATATGAATAAAACTGAAAATATATTATAAATTATTCGCCGTTGAAACTTTTTCCAGAACTACAAAATATAATGACTATGCATAATCACACGCTCGGTGACATATTTGAGTTTCGTGGATTAAGGTACGCACGATTGTCATTTAAATGAGAAGAGTTTACTTAAATTCGTTACTGTTATTTCATAGAATTCTTCCAAGGTTGTAATATATGGGCGTGTTTGAAAAAAATATGACTGACATGCATTAACTTGCACGAACCATTTAAAGTTTCAACACTCGTATAATTATTATAAATATATGTTCATGAACATAAATTTCATACGACATTTTTTTTTATGCGAAATACAGTATTTTATCGTACCACGTGAAATATAATATTATTATTATTATGAGTGATGGATGAGTGGTTCACAATTGTTTAGAACCGTTAGGAAATTAGTGCACGTGATTTGGAATCAAGAGATAACTCATTCACCTTTATTTATTTATTTGTTTAATATGATTTAAACGGGCAAGCCCAATATTATAACGAGTTAAGTATGGATATTTAAAAAATAACCATATAATAATATAGTAAATTATGTTGCATGAGGTTTGCTTTACATTTAAGTGATTACATTTTTATTAAGGTATACATTAAAATAAAATAAATTAAAACACTATTTTATAAAAGACTCATGCGGGTCTATTAAAGAAGGATTCTTGCTGTATAACCTTCGCTGAATGGGCCATGATATGTGTCAACCAGATAGGTTGCATGAAATAGAACTAGAAATGTTCCTATGGATTATTATCTGGACCGTTGTAAATAAAATAATGTTCAATATAGTATACAAAAAACAATTAATATCCTGCTTGTCCTTCTAAACCTGAGGAGTATTAAACTTTAAATACGTATAATAGTTATGTAGATTGTAGGTCGATGTTGAATATTACATAATGTTATCATATTACTTACTATTCGCCTTAAAAAGCGATTTCGAATCGCTTCAATAGAAAGGATAGGGCAAGTAGAATAAGGAGACCAAATTATTGGGTTGTAATCCAAAACTGATCGGATAAAAGCACAGTAGAGTGATTTAAGCGCAAGTGGATTGTCAAAATTATTACATCTCTGATTTATAAAGCCTCTACCAGTGAGGAAGCATTATTTTGTATATAAACACAATGTTCATTGAACGAAAGAGATGAATCAAGATAAATTCCTAAATCTTTTACGTGATTGCCTCTATCTAGCTCGACACCATAAAATAACATTTTATCAGTGGTAAAATCATTATTACAAATTAATGCCATCCAGGAGGACACCGTAGGATTATTTAATTCAGCACTGAAAGGGTTATCAGAAATTTTGATTGATAAAGAAGAACGTTTTTACGAGAAAGTAATTACCTTAATTTGCATTTTTAAAACGGATTCAGCCAATTCAACTGTAACATATTTTATATATATCACACCAACTATAATTACTCTAACAATTAATATGTGCCTACTATAAAGATCATGCTGAAGAAGTTCAATATCTAGTGGATTTAGTGGAGGTACAATTATCGAGTCCGTACGATACGAAACAATTTAATACCATCAGTAAAAAGGTTGAATAATTAATGACTCTGATATCGTTAACATAAACATTGAAAAGAAGTGTGGAGCGAGATGGGAACCTTATGAGATACTTTCACTACGTTGTACACATCAGAGATTATGTTTAGGTCCCATTTTGAATTGCTAGTACGATTGAGTCTTAAGTTTTTAGGATACAATCATTATATCAAATTTAG